>CM035806.1:17778723-18281223 GCA_020466095.1 Chlorops oryzae | reverse complement strand
TTTAATTCATACACGCTATACGTGTAAGAGCTTTTACCCGCGGGTAAAAGCTGTGCAGGTCTGATCTAGATGTATTTTTATCTACTAATACGTTTTTATATTTAAAATAAACATTAAAATACATGTTGGTCTCTTTTTTTTAATTTGGCATGGATAGAGGGAGGGCCCCCCAAAAAAAATTTTTCCCGGGCCCCGCAAGGTGAAGTTTCGCCCCTGCTCATAAATTTCGTATCGATGTTTAAAAAATATCGGTATTTATTATTATCGTATGTATTGATATTTTCGGCCCATCCCTACCCAGTACGTCACGGCGAAGTGGTCTCTCGTCCAAATGAAGCAAATATCCAAATTCAATTCAAGCAGCCAATTAAAATGAATGGTACATATTATTCAAGCACCCTTCTATGATGACATTGTCAGCGAAAAGGTGTCTTGTGTGACAATGACAATGTCACTGATGACTTCTATCCTGCATGAGAACGTTGGCTGGCTACCCAATCAGATTCTTTCATTTCTATATCATTCAATCACAAATTTCAAATACAGTTACTGACAAAATTGGGCAAATACTACAAATAAGTACTATTACAAATAAGCACTAAAAACGGAATGAAATGACACAAAACGAAACATAACGAAACGGAATCAAATGAAACTGCGCGCATTAATTTTTTTGCGTTTTGCCTTTTGCCTTTCGCAAACTGCAATTGGCCTTGAAAAAATTCGATGACCTTTAACTCCAGCAAACCGCAAAGTTTATCGTTCAAAAATAATCATGGAACGGAGTGGCGAGCGGAGCGGAGTGGCGAGCGGACGTACAAAGTGTTGATCTATAGTCAGAGTGCCATATTTAGTCCCACTGTTCGTTCAGCCACATTTGTGCAGCCAATGCAAACACATTCATTTATTTCTTTTATTAATTTATTTACGTTTTTTATTTTCGGTTTTTTTATTTTTATTATATTTTTATATTTTTGTTTTTTGATCATTCTCTGCCCCAAAAACAACATCATACAGCTGCTCATCTTTTCAATTCGGTTTAATTACGAATTCCACTTTCTTCTTCATTTCTCGTGGTGGTATTCATTTGTCTTCTTCCACCGCCTTCTGCTCCTCACTCATCGTAATTTTTTTTTTTTTTTTTTGGGTTTTGAGACAATTGTTCACTCCCTTTTTACTCCTTTTTAAATTTTTTTATTTTTATTATTATTATTTTTTTTAATTTAATTTAATTTTATTTTTTTTAATTTTTTTTTTTTTTAGTTTATATATTTTTTTATATTTTTTTAATTTTTTTTTTTGACTTCTTCACACTTGCAAATCGCATGGGTCTGCCCTTTTTTGTCCCTCCCGAAAGCCGCAATTCTCCAAAAAAAAGAAAAAGCCAAAAAAACCAACAAAGCACCAAAAGTCTGAAAGCGGAGAAAGAGCAAAAAAAAAAAAAAAAAACTCAATACGAACAAAAATGGCGCAGTCAGTCGCCGCATTCAAGGTCACGTAGCACTCAACAACCGTAGCCACCCAACGCAAATGCGCCTCAGAGTCGGCAAAAAGTTGCTATCGACGTCAGAGGAACCAAAAAAAAAAAAAAAACATCTTTTTTCTCCTTTTTATTTGTTTTTGTTTATTTACTTTTTTTATTGTACTTTTTCGTGCACACGAAATGTGTTTTTGGGTTCGACTTTCCTTTGTTGTTATTGCTGCAATCTCCCGCTTTCGCTCTCCCTCTCTTTCTCTGGAGTGTTGACAAAATATTTTTGCACTTTTTTTCGCTCGTTTTCGATTTCCTTGCTTCTTTTTTTTGTTTTTTTTTTTTTTTTGTTTCTTGATTTTTGCAATAAGCGTGAAGAAAGGCGAAAGGCTGGCGGCACTGGATGACTGGGAGTTGCGCGATGGTGGTGGGGTCTTTCTGTGTGTGTCTGAAATGTCGCGTTTGTCATAAGAGATAAGCTTACAAAAATATATATATTTAAGTATGAAAGAAAAGAAAAAAAAATATACTGATACATATATAAAAATAACAAATCTCGCTCTTTTAAGTGTCTAGACAGCGAATTTGAAAGCTCAAAAAATTTTTTGTAGGTGAATAAAGCAAGGGATCAGACGGATGCGAGGAGGAATGTACAGGAGGAGTCGGTATTACCGGAATAATTACGGTGTGGGCGCTGTTATTGGAATTATTAGAACTTGAGAGATATAATTGTGTTGCAGGAAATGCCTTCGTTGAACTTGAAATATCGAATTATACGTAATTTCAATGATTTTTTTAAACTCAGTTCCCAGTTTTTTGTTTTTTACACCATTTTATATACAGTTAGGGCTGCCAACCATACTATATAATATAGTATCCTACTTTATTTCTGATCGATATACTTTATACTTTCTTGGAACAATAAAGTATCCTAAAATACTTTATTTTTAATATATATGGCAGTTTTTACCAAACATACATCATGTAGTTAATTGAGCTAAATAAATACACTCGACATTCTCTATAACGACATCCTCTAAAACAAATTTCTCTCTATAGCGAACCTTCTTAAGGCTTTTTCGCTACATTATATTGCCTTTTTTCTCCTAACAACAAATTCTCTCATCGAAGATTTAATTTTTCAGGTCCATTGAAATTCATTATAGAGAGTTTCGATAGTTTTGAGATTGACTACATGCTCAACCACCAAAATCCCAATTTGGGCATTTTAAGTACATACCTATTTATTCAAATATATAGTTAATTGTAATTGTAAATTGGTGAAACAAATCATAGACCAACTACAATGTTCTGCAAGCAGTAAAAAGTTTATATTTAAGAACAAAAGTGGACTAACTACTAGTAAGTTACTAGACTTCCGTGTTAGAGATAATTCTAATTGAATTTATGGTAGTATGAAAGCATGTTAATTATTTCTATTTTTATACCCGACACACTCTGTGTCGAGGGTATATTGCGTTTGTGTGGTTGTGTGTAACACCCAGAACCAGTCGAGATAGACCATACAAAATGTATATAGAAATGATCAGCGTCACCAGGAGATTCGATTTAGACATGTCCGTCCGTCTGTCCGTCTGTCCGTCTGTTTGTATACAGTTATCTTTTCGAAGGAGTTGAGCTATCTTGACAAAATTTGGTATGCGTGCTCACGGGAACATGAGTAAGAACAAGTTCGAGAATGGACCCGATCGGACCATTTTTAGGGGTACCTCCAGTACTAGGGTCTGTTACGAAAATCACAAAAACTGCTCTAAAACCAGAGTTTTTCAAAATATTTTGATGAAATTTGGTATTTGAACATATTTAAAGGCAAGTAATATGATTTAAAAAAATTGGAAAAGTGGGCGTGGCAGAAGGGCGTTTTTTGAATATTGTCTCTTACACCCGAAATTCAAATGTTACTTGAACAAAATTTGGCAGTCATGCTTCCTTTGTAGCCATAAACATCCTCTCCAAAATTTTTTTTTATAGGTCCATTATTAAGGGTACCTCCAGTACTAGGGTCTGTCAAAAAATCTCAAAACTGCCCCAAAATCGGATTTTTTTTGATATTCCACTGAAACTTAGAATTTGAACCTATATTAAGGCCTCCGATTAGAATTCCAAAAAAATGGAAAAGTGGGCGTGGCAAAAGGGCGGTTTTCATAAACAAATTCAACAAAAGTCGTTATATGGGGCCCGTAATGGCCTTAAACACCTCTTGATATTAAAAATTATTTGAAGATGTGTGTCTGTGTCGGGTATTCTATTGTCAGGCTCGCCTGACTATAACACCCTTACTTGTTTTTATTTTTATATTTGCCATGTTCTGTTTTTTTTTTAAATTAATATAAGGATGAATTTAAAAATACTTTCTTTTTTAGAAAAATACTTTATTTTTTAAATACTAAATAAAGTTATACTTTATTTTGCCCTTAGAAAGTTGGCAACTCTATATACAGTAGGGCTGTAAAAAAAACATTCAAAGTTTCGATTTAATCGATTTTTTTGGCTTTCGATCGTTTTTTCGATTTTTAATAAAATCGATTTTTTCTTTCGATGTTAAATTTTTTTGGAAACTCTGGAAAATGTTTAAAATATGAGCAAAACGATATGTAAAAATTGAAAAAATACAGAAATTGACGGTCAATTCTTCTGAATGCACCTCCAAAAGTGAACAGAACTATAATTGAATATCATTAATTGACTAGCGTTAGGTAAGGTTTGGTTAGGGTGGTTGCCCCCTTTAAGGGGACACACTTAGGCCGCATATGGGCCCGTTGTAATACCACGAGGGAAGGCATGCCTTCCTAGTTACACCTTTGGTGGAGCCAGTTAGACTCATTTATGAAGCGAGCCATGTCTTTTATTCGAACAGATGTTAGCTCGGTGAGGGAGGAGAAGAAGAAGGAGTCGAGCAGCCTGGATTTTCTCCTGGCCAGACTCGGGCAGTGACACATGAGGTGGCTTGCTGGTTCTTCTTCCTCCTCCGATCTGCAACTTCTACAGTGTAAAAGACCTCAATTATTGATTGACTGCTTAAACATAAGTCAATCTTGCTCTTCGATTCTTTGGCAATTCCCCTTTGTAGTTGCGTTGAACGGCAACTGTTATTTTTCGACTTTTACCCCATTCGCGAAGGAATATTTTTAAAAATACTGTTACCTGTTACTCTGTTATTTTATAAACTTCAGAAAGCAAAAAATTGGCATTATAAATAGGTTTGGAAAAAATGAAAAATAAATCGATTTAATCGATTTATAGCTTCAATTAATCATCCAACATCGATTTATAGCTATGCAGGTCTTCGATTAATCGAAAATCGATTTTTTCTTAAATTTTACAACTCTAATATACAGTGTACTCTCTCTTAAGCGGATACGTATGGGACCAAAAAATCTCCGCGTAACAGAGTTGTCCGCTTAAGGGAGAAGCAGGAACACTAGAGGATTGCCAAAAAGTGTCCGTTCAAGAGGATAGAGTACACTGTATATCTGATTTGATAACATTTCAAATACTATCGGATGGACAGTAAACGAACGCAGGGAACGGGAGGGTATAAAAAATTTCTGTTACGATTTCAGTAAGAGGACAAGAAAACACAACTTAACGTATGAAAATATAAGGACGATCGCAGCTGGAGGGATCGTAAGTTAAAACCAATTGATCATTATTTGAGGAATTCCTAAAAGGACAGAGACGGCCCCTATTAGCTTAAGACATTCAGAGAAACCCAAAAGAAACTTCTTGCTGCGCTATAGTAAATGTCGGTCAAATCTAAAACAGAACTCCTATGCTTTCATTCAATTCCTAATAATGTATATATAATATTTGGAAAGATTTGGCTAGGGTGCACAAGATTGCCTGGAGCCAATATTCTGACTTGATAGATAAATAGAAAGAAGGGCACTTAACAGGAGAGAAGTTCATAGAAACCCTGCAGTTAACATATTTCAACTTATCTCCAACTACTCTCCGACTAGTAACAAAAATACCCCCTTTTCATTTGCGCACCAGTGCTTTAAAATGTTTCTTTTTTTTTTACATTGAGCTGGAATTGAAAAATAAAATCACTCCCATATTTAATATCTCCACGAGTAGAACCCACTGTGGTCAACTAGACGTCGATTGTGCCATAGGTACCAGTTAACCTTGGAGTGCTCAACTACTCCACGAGTAGACCGACCTACTGTGGTCAATAAGAAGTCGATTGTCCCATTTGGACCAGTTGGCCTAATATTTTAACTATCTACACTTCTTCTAGACCACTTGTTGCTACTCGAGGTCTAGTAAATTCTTATTAATAAAATACTTTTTGATTTTGACTAGTCATATTTCGAGTAATCTCAGAGTACATACTCCTTTTTGGTAAATTGACCTCTTCATTACAGCAGGGAACCTACTACAAGCCTACGGACAATCGAAAGACAGCATTTGGCTAATGGTGATAATGTTCTCCTTAATTAAATCGTGTCCTTAAAATGTCCTTAGAATGAATGCCATAATATCGGACTCTCTCGTTTTATTAGGCCAAAAAGAGGATTAAAAAAAAAAAAATTAAACCCCTACGAAAGAAAACAAAAAGTAATGAAAACTCTCAAATCGATTTTTTTTTTCTTACACGAGAAGTTTCCATAACCTTTCCGTCGCTTTTGGCTTAATCCTCGTGACCTTTTCGTGCCTAAAACACATTTGATTTCTTGCGAATTTGTATATTTTCGTACATCAAATTGTCGAAAGGTAGACATTATGTCTGCGTGGGACTCTGCGACTTTTTATGTGCTTCTATGGATATGGATTTGGAATCAAAGTCCAAATGAAAGGTCATTTTCAGCGTCGACGTTCGGGCTTCGAGGAGCTAAACAAAGGAAAACCGAATACCAAAAAACAACAACAAAAAAAAAAAAAAAAAAACAAAACCGGTGCACCAACATTCGAATTGATTTTTAAAATTGTTTCCAATAATTTATTTTGCATTTCATTTGCTTCTCTTAGTTTTTTTTTCTTCTTCTTCTTCTTTCGTTTATTCATTTATTTATTCTTGCAACCACCACCCCCCCGGTCCCGCCCAGCCGTTGTTGATGAAAGGAATATTTTCGATTTGAAACAGCCAGTTTGAATCCAGCCGATGCATCAGTTGAAAGCAATTGAACTGAAATGAACCAGAAAAGGCACACAAGTAAATGAAGATTACGAAAAAAATGAGAAAAAAAATTAATTAATTTAATTAAGAAGAACGAACAAATGCAAGAAGAAAAAAAAAAACGATAATAATAAAGCAAAAACAAATAGGCACAAGTTTAAAAAAATTTTTTTTTTTTTTATTACATTTCATTGTTTTTTCTGTTTTCATGCAAATGCTTTTCATTTCATTTCGCTTTTATTTATTGTATTTTTATTTTTTTTATTTAATTTTTTTATGAAATTCTTTTTATTTTTTTTTTATGAATATTATTTATTGAATCAGGTCAGAGACCCATTAACATATAAAATACAGTATCTAAATGCGGCTAATTCGCTGGATACATGCACATCGAAAGCAAGCAAGCAAGCAGCGAAGACTGTACCCTGTAGGAAGTTGAACTAGTGCAGAAGTATTCTTCGACTACTTCCCAAATCAACAATACTACTTGCTCGTAATTTCCCCGCCAATGCATTGAACTGTAAACTTTTACTCTGAGGTGCCTGCCATTCGAAAATCAACAGTCGCGTTTGAACTAGTGCAGAAGTAGAGGCAACAGGGCCAATTTAGTAAACTTGCTTATACTACGTTGATAGATGGGAGACCGGCCCACGCTGTCGTAGCTCACAGCGTAGCGCGTGCACCCCGCGATCCGAAGGACCCAGGTTCAAATCCTGGGCCAAGCGAACGCCGATTTTGTTTAAAATTATTAGCAAAAATTGGAATCCTAAGAGGAATAAAAAGCAAATATATAAAAAAGAAAGGTTTCAAATTGTCAGAAAATTTTGAGCGAATTTGTGCGCAAAGTTGTGAGACAGCATTGGTGAAGACGGGTTTTTCAATCCAATTATTTGAGTTTTTCGAAACATGTCATTCTTCCAAATTTTTTCGCCTGCGACTGGAATCGAACTCGAGCCCTTCATATTGCCAAGCGAATGCGCGGACCTATCTGACTCACGCACAGCAAATATATTAGATTAATGTGTGGGCAAAATTGAACTGTTGAATATGCCACTAGTTAGGGGTTCTACTGTCCGTGTCTCTACTCGCGTACTAGTTATTTTTCCTATACTCGAGAACTACTCGCTAGAGCACAATTGACCCCACTCTTCCTACAGGGTAAGTCGTGCCTGCATATGAACATATGTATGTATGTGTATGTGAACGCGATGAGATCTCGAGATTCTTGCCAAAGTATGTATATATTGTGTTTTCACACTGTAAAAATTCAATTGAGAAATCAATTTCAACGAAAGTGTAGCACACAAAAAAAAAAAATAAAAATAAAAAAAAATAAAAATTATTGCACACAAAGAGCCTCCACTCAGATGGCACGTACCTAAGTAAATTACCCATATGGAGCGCAATTCTTACTTTCGCTTACACTGAGCTAGGGATGGGCGATACTGGCAAAAGCATCGACTTGGATAATATCGACTGAAAACATTATCGATATTTATTTATGTTATTGTTTTATTTGACCTGTATATTATTTGCGCTTTAGGTCACCCATTTTCCACTTAATTGTGAAAAATGTTAATTGTTGGCATTCGAAAAATTTTATTTTACAACATTTCACGCATTTATCGCAGAAATATGTATATCGATATATCGACTATTTCTTTTCTGAATTCTTTTGTGGAAAAAATACCTTTCTTTTTAACTTCAAACAAACGTCTCTTTGCCCGAAACACTCATGCGGTGATCCAAAAATATCGTTCATTGATATTCGGTTATCGGATTGGATATCGATTTTCGATATACCGAAATGAAAAGTGTCACTCATAAATTTCGTATCAATGCTTAATAAATATTAATAATTCCAAGTATCGATATTTTCAGTCCATCTTTACACTGAGCTGGCTTCTTATCGAAGAGTTCTGAGTGTACAGGGTTGCATCCGAATTTTCTTCGACTTTATATCGTCATTAGCTCATTTCTCATATCTATTTTTTTTTTACGCAAAATAACAGAGAATATAGAAAATATAGACTTCGAAGCTGTAGTCTTTTTGCATGAGTTTGAGTACAAGTCTCTCATAATTCCATTTCTAATGCATTCAACTGACCTTTTTAACATGGGCCTGTCATTGGAGAAGGTGCTTCTTTTTGGGACAATTGTCGTAATATTGCCTGGTTTAAGGCTAGTCAAATAAGGAAAATAAGTAAGTAAAAAAAAATCAATTTCTTAGTTGATTTTTAAAGTTGATGAGAGTGTCATTTACTGGCTACCTTTAAACCAACTCGTTGATTACGGAACTTGATGGAGCGAACTGTCATAATATAACCGATAGGATTCGGACCGCTCAAAGGTCAGTCCGTCTTACGAATTTGACCGGCTTATTACTGCATGTATATTTTCTCTACCTGCCTACCAAGCAAATAAAAAAAAAACATTCAAGTTTAAAGGAACTCACCCACGATTTGGGACTAGACCAGGGTGAGTCCGATAGAGGTTAGTCCTGGACCGGTCCCGTTGCGTATAAATTTGGGATCGGTCCTGTGTGAATTTACCTAGGAACGGTGCCGTTTTTTTTTTTGTAAAAACGTCGCATATATATGACGCCTTGTCCGTCCACTCCGTCCATAAAAAAAATTTAACTGTTTGATCTGCTGTTCCAAAAAAAAAAAATTATTTATTCAAAAAAATCCAGCGCCCAACGTGGGGCTCGAACCCACGACCCTGAGATTAAGAGTCTCATGCTCTACCGACTGAGCTAGCCGGGCTTGCATGTTCGTTCATCAATTAAGGACTTGCATTGACATAGAAAATTTTCTGTGCTTCAATTTTTAATAACAGTTTTTTATTATAGTTTAATATTCTTATTGAGCACAAAAGAGTTTTCTCTCGTGTTCCCATTAATTAATTAATTAACAAAATGAGCCTTGCATAAACACAAAACTTTGTGATGCGTAATTTTTCGTCCTTGAATCGAGCAATGAAAAAGGGTCAATTTAAATTCCGTTCATTACAGTTTTGTCACGTAGGAAGGCTTTTGGGTGTTCAGTGTTCATTCCTGCGGAAAGTGTTGATTGATAAAAGCTTAAAAGCGTATCAAATCTTAAGTGAAGACTTTAATAAGAATAATAATAAATAAAATATAAATAAATAAAATCAACATCCGAGGAGATCGACGCGTACACGTGCGTAAAGCGAAAATACAAAAAAAATATACATAAAAGGAAAAACGTCATTTTTATTATCCAATTGGATGAAATTAATCTTGATTAGAAAGCCGTATATAAGAAAATATTATTCAATAAATCATGAAATCGAAGTAATTTTTCTTAGAAAAAATTGCAATGCGTACATAAGTGTAGGAACACTTATTACAAAAGGATAAACCCACGCTGCCGTTCGTCGTTCGAAGGTGAAAGTCTTAGGCCACATGTGTTGACTCCTTCCATCTCTCTCTCTCGCTCTCTCTCGCCCCCGCTCTGTTGTCATTCGATACCGAACGCGATTTTTCCATAATCTCATTTATTTTTCTCATTAGTTTCATAATCGGAATGTTTTGAATCGTATTAAGAATCACATAAGAGATCAGATTTCTTGAGCGATTCTATTTGTATTTTCGCATCCTTGAGAATTTCCCCCACATGAGTTCGAATAGAATGTGTGGGGTTATAGAATCGGAGTTTCGATGGCCTGTTACAATAAAGCTTTCATCGGCTTTTCTTTTATCCTTAAAAAATTTCAATCAATTTTTTCTCTCATATGTGTATACATATGTACATATATGTATGTTTATTAGTACCTATATATTTATATGTTAAGTATATATTTTAATTATAGATACCCATGTATGTATGTTAGAAATCTTGATTTTCTGGCTAGTGTAACTGAAGCAAATTGCATCACTTTCAAAAGCCAAGAAATTTAAGAATAAGAATTGGAAAAGCCCATTTCGGAACTGTAAAAAGCTATGCTGGTCAATTGGGGGTCCGCTCCAGGAGGCACCAATTTAGGGGTATCTCCCCTGAACTAAGGAAAGTTTCTGGACTCTGACGGCGCGCCGCCTAAGGGGAGAAAAGTCTTTTTCAGGCGATCAATTTTTTATTATTAGGTTTGGTAAGTTAGGTTAGTGGGGCTGCCACCATGAGAGTTGACACATTTAGGCATCATGGGTACTTTGTGATACCACGAAAAACGGCTAACCAGAGAGAAAAAAAGGAAAAACTAAATATCATTCACGACCTGAGCTGGGAGTCATTGTTCTAACTCTGATATCGAATGATCCTGTTGTTAGAGTCCAGCAGTAAAATCAACACCGTAAATGGTTAGGAAATCATTCAAAGTGTTGGTTTTTAGACCTAGTATATAAAAAAAAAACCGCTCATGGGGCTTATACGCTTTTCAGACTAGCAGCTTAATCTGCATTTTTAGCTAAATTCTGTATTTATCCGTGCATTTCAATGCATTTAGAGCAAATAAATTCTGAATTTTTGATATTTGAAACATAGCCTAAAGCTTTGCTGGCTGACGAGGTGTGTTTGGAAGACATGAAAACCTGAATTGGTTAATAAAAATAGTGTTCCTTATCTTTAAATCGGACATCACAATTAAGTTTGGCAATTCACAAGGTCTTCTAAAATCCCATTTTGAGTTTATTCCCAGCTAAAATGAGAATAAATATTTTCTGTAAACTTTTTGCTATATTTCAGTCAAAATTTGGACTATTGCTATGGGACACTTCCTTTTATGAGTAGAATAAACTATAGTACTTGTTTGTATAATATCAATATAGGTAGGTCTTTTGCAGCCCATTCCGTTTGTATTGGGTGGTACAAAAATTTGAATTTGGGGTTCAAGGTGCCGTTATTTGGGGAACCAGTTGGTCCGGGAAATACTGTGACCCGCTCCAATGTGCTATTGGCGATACTAAATATTGATTTCCTAATAATATACGATATTTATTGCATATGGTTGGGAAAAAAATCTTTCTTGGGGTTGTGAAAACCAGGGACGTGAACCCGGTTCGATTCGGCGGTTCGAACCGTGTTTGAGCTTTTGGATTGGTTCGTCAACCGGTTTTTCTACTTCTTTGAACCGGGGTTTCGGTTCGGTTCATCGGTTCGCTAATTTCTCAAACTGAAAAAACGTGTTTGCATTTCTAACACAATTTTTTTTTACCATTTAGGGTTAAAATTTGCACAATAAAAAGTTTGTGGTGGTTACCTTACTTATATTAGAGATGGTATGGATATTAATTTTATAAGAATATCGACTTCGATGAATTTATATCTAGCCTATGGGAAAGACCACTGTGCATGGTTGCAGGCAAAAATGAAACCCTGAACCTTTACAAAAAGGGGTTCGGCTTTCGGTTCGGTTCAAACATTTGTGAAAAACTTCGGTTGGGTTTATGGTTCGGTTCATCAGCAGATAAAAGTGGTTTTCCGGTTCAAAACCGGTTCGGTTCAAAACCGGTTCGGTTCAAAACCGGTTCGGTTCAAACCCGGTTCGGTTCAAAACCGGTTAGGTTCGAAACCGGTTAGGTTCAAAACCGGTTCGGTTCAAAACCGGTTCGGTTCAAACCGGTTCGGTTCAAACCCGGTTAGGTTCGAAACCGGTTCGGTTCAAACCCGGTTAGGTTCGAAACCGGTTCGGTTCAAACCCGGTTAGGTTCGAAACCGGTTAGGTTCAAACCCGGTTCGATTCAAAACCGGTTAGGTTCGAAACCGGTTCACGTCCCTGGTGACAGCTCAGTCAAAACTGAGAATTTTTTGTGTTTGTTCACTTAATTCTGGTTTTTCCTATGAATTTGAAAATTTCTTTGCTTAACCCTTTTAGATATCGTTGTAGAATTAGAATAATTGCAGAAAATAAGTCTAACTATTATCAAAAAAAATCTAGTTTTGACAATTGAAATCGAAAAATTTAATATATTTTCGATGTGAAAACTCAATCTTGACAAAATGTGTGTAGGTATGTATGTGCCAGTCTGAAAATACTCCCATCAGTTGAAGTTTCCAATTATCGTCTTATTTTCTCAAGATTTCCAGGAAGCTGGTTTTTCACGAAAATAATCATACGTTACACCTCTACTTGCCAGAAAGCTTTCCGATTTTTTAACCATATCCATTTTGTTCCCAAATTAATTGCCAATCAAAATGGCAAGGAATCCAATTATTTGGCTTATAGGAAATAAACAAAACTTTCCCTAGAAATCCCACGTCGAATGATGCCCATCCGAGTCAAAAAAAAAAAAAAAAAATCCAATCCGCTCTTGGATATATGTATGTATATGTTCCACCTACGTCTGTGTTTATAAAATTGTTTGTTGTTTCATTTTATTTTACTTTTTCCTTATAATAGACAGAATTGTTATCTAATCGTCCCTTGAAACTCGTCTCAAGGTCCCACACGAAAAGAGCGTAGACAAAAAAAAAAGAAAACTAAATAAAATAAATAAAAAGATTCCGAAAAAAGATCTTTTTCAGCAAAATTTTTTAAAAGCGCTTTTTATTTGTTGTGGTTCGATTTACTTTATTTCAGATACCCTAGTCACAATTCTCATAAATTTGTCGATTCTCTTAAATCGTCTTTCGATTACTTATTTTATATTTATTTATTTATTTATTAATTTTTTTTTTTGTTTTGCGCTTTGTTTTTATCGTCGTCTATTTGAGTTTTCATTTCGTTCATTCCTTCGCATTGATATTTCGTTCATTTCTTTGCACTATCATCAATTGAGTTTAGTTTTTCTCATTGCGTCATAAAGACCGAGATGAATATAACCCACCGCGCGCCATGCTGACCCACCTCAATAAGCTTGTGTTTACCCCTTGCCTTTACCCACCATGCCGTTCTAAATGTCGAGCGAATCTAGCGAGTATCTTTCTATATTTTCCCCTCAGTGTTTGTTTTATTTTTTTATTTTTATTTTTATTATTATTTTTCGTTTTTTGTTCTGTTATAGTTATTTATTTACTTTTCTTACGTTTTTGTGCTATTTCGATCGGGTTTCATATTGAGTCATTGAAAGAAATAATGACGAAAAAAAGTAATAATAATAAAAATAAAAGAAATTCGGTTTTTTATAGAAAAAAATTCGCGATTACGCACTTTTCGGTTCCTTGCCTCTTTAATTTGTTTAGGCTGATTGTTGTTGGACGTGCGTTTGTTTGATTTTATTTAATTTTTTATTTTTTATATTTTTTTTCTCGTTATTTTGTCTTTTATTTTTATAATTTTCTTCTTCTTCTTTTATTGTCCTCAATGTTAATTTGACGCCAAACAGCGAAAGTGATTCATTAATTTCGCAATTGGCAGACAATTTGGGGAAGCCTCAGAGCTATGTTCATATGAATGTAAGTATATTTCTTTAGGCTTTTGGTTTGACTGTTTTTGTTTTGTGTCGGTTTTTTCGAATGCGCTGGAAGTGAAGTGTGTGTGCTTTGTAAGGTGGGGAAACCAAGCGGGCGAAAATGGGTAAGGGTTTCAAGACGTACCCCAAAATCAAAATTCGTACCATCTTTATGAAATTGGCCAGACTCTAGTTGGTATTTGTTAGATAATATTGGTACGTCTTATCGAGATTACTGGTATGTCGGTCTGTCATTTCGTTGCAACGTTTTTAAGGGGGCTGTCAGTTTGTTTGTCTGTATAAGAATTCGGTGTTGTCTTATTTTTTTGTTTTATCTGTCTTGTCTTTGTCTGTCAGTCGTTTCAGTTTTTTGCTCTAGGCCCTCTGAGCACATTGTGAGCAATTGTGAAGTGAAGTTAGGCCGTCAAGAGGCGGGCTTGGGGCCTAGAGGGTTAAGTATCTTCAAGAGACTCTCTTGATATTGCTGACTTTTGCTCGTCTGCTTGTCTTTATACACATACGTGTACATATGTACATATGTATGTATACATATGTATGTATATGGGCTTTCAATTCAATTAAATTAAATTAAATTAAATTAATTAATTAAATTAAATTAATTAAATTAAATTAAATTAAATTAAATTAAATTAAATTAAATTAAATTAAATTAAATTAAATTAAATTAAATTAAATTAAATTAAATTAAATTAAATTAAATTAAATTAAATTAAATTAAATTAAATTAAATTAAATTAAATTAAATTAAATTAAATTAAATTAAATTAAATTAAATTAAATTAAATTAAATTAAATTAAATTAAATTAAATTAAATTAAATTAAATTAAATTAAATTAAATTAATTAAATTAAATTAAATTAAATTAAATTAAATTAAATTAAATTAAATTAAATTAAATTAAATTAAATTAAATTAAATTAAATTAAATTAAATTAAATTAAATTAAATTAAATTAAATTAAATTAAATTAAATTAAATTAAATTAAATTAAATTAAATTAAATTAAATTAAATTAAATTAAATTAAATTAAATTAAATTAAATTAAATTAAATTAAATTAAATTAAATTAAATTAAATTAAATTAAATTAAATTAAATTAAAATTAAATTAAATTAAATTAAATTAAATTAAATTAAATTAATTAAATTAAATTAAATTAAATTAATTAAATTAAATTAAATTAAATTAAATTAAATTAAATTAAATTAAATTAAATTAAATTAAATTCAATTCAATTCAATTCAATTCAATTAATTAATTTAATTTAATTTAATTAATTAATTTAATTTAATTTAATTTAAATTAATTTAGTTGAGCTGTATTTTGATTCTCAAAAGATTTTAAAGAAATTTTGTTTTTTCACCAAAAAATATCTCAAAATAATTCAAATAAACAATAAATTAATTGGCCTTGTTGAAAATATTCAAATAAAGGGTCATTAAAAAATTCAAACAAAAAAAATAAGTATATATATTAGGCCGGGTCGATTTGTATGGGTAAAAAAAAACTAAGAAATCGTACCCCCGGAAATGAAACTTCAGACAATTCTAAGCATTTTTTCCCAAGAAACCATGGGTATAAAATGAAACGTAGATCCGCGCTGAACGATGGGAAGTTTTTACCATACATACATATGTTATTAACAGGGATTGGATTTTACATATTTGAAAATATATTTTACATATTTTTTAATACTTTCAAATATGTTAAATCCGATCCCTGTTAATAACACTGTGGTAGTCGAAAAATTGTTCATCGTGCAAACCGGCGCAGTCGGAGTAAGCTCAGTTTTTTTCAGAAGCGTGTCATTATGCGGGATTTAAACCAATATTTAACTAAATACAGTGTAGTCTTTCGAGGTTCCGATCTAGTTCTCAAAAAACAAATTTTTTCCGTTGCCCTTCGAATGAGGGCTCACCAAGTTTGTGCGATTCAGACGACAACTCAAATTCTTGAGAGCTCATCTTGGTGGATTAATTGAGAAAAATGATACTTATGTTTCGTCTGGCTTAGTTAACCAACTTCAAAAGAGCGTCCAAAGCCTTTAAAATTGAAAAAATATAACTGAAAAATTAACAGTGAAATGTTGGCAAAAAATGTTGAATATTTCCCAAACTCGAGCTAACCTAGACTAGTGCTTGGTACTTTATACTCGGGGGATCGAGCCGGACCCGACTGCGCCGGTTTGCACGATGAACAAATTTTTTTGTCCTAAAAACTAGCACAGTGTAACATATGTATGTATGGTAAAAACTTCCTATCGTTCAGCGCGGATCTACGTTTCATTTTATACCCATGGTTTCTTGGGAAAAAATGCTTAGAATTGTCTGAAGTTTCATTTCCGGGGGTACGATTTTTTATCCAAAAAATCGACCCGGCCTAATATATATATATATATATACAAGAATGTTAAAAGCACTCACACCCACCCACACAAGCCCAAACGGAATTGCACAATCGCCTTGAATGTAAGTATATTCGGGGGTGCTGCTGCCAGTGGTGGTGGCGGTGCTGTTGTTGTTGTTGGAGGTGCGTTTAATTCGTACGTTTATGGTTTTTATCTATGAGTGTCGCTGCGTTTGTTTTTAGCAATTTATTTTAAGTGGCCTCCATGCCGTACGCCGTACGCCGCACACCACAAACCGCACACCGTATTCCGTATTCCGTATATGCCGTATGCGTAACCTAAATTCGACTTCGCTACAGAAATCATAGAGGTGCTGATCTATATAAACGTCATCAAACGAAAGAAAAAATATATATTAACCCTGACCCCGATTCGTGCGAGCCCCTAGAACATGCGTTGATTTTTTTTCATTTATTTATTTAGTTTTATTTTTATCAGTTTCACTTTTTTCGTTTTCCATTTCATTTTGTTAGCTTGGTGAAATGATGTGTGCTTTGGCAAGTGGCTCTATTTTTATTTTAATTTTTTTTATTTTTTTATATTCTGTTGTTGATTTTCATCATAGTCGTATTGTCATCGGAATGTTTTTGACGTACCTATTTATTTATATTGGAATAAAATAGCTTATATAATTTTACCCCCACAAGATTATGTCTTCTTTGTTAAACATTAAAAACGGTTGCACTGCGGGGAAATTATTTAAGCAGAGCCTGCCATCTACAGACGTTCCTGTCGAAGAATATTTTTAAAAAACAAAATTGTCTTTTTTTGAGAATTCTTTGCACGTTAGTTGGTTCGCTAGGAGAAAAAAATGACGTCCGAGGAAGAGAGAAAAACGCTCCCATAGCCCGAACGTCCCTCGGGAACAAACCAACTTTGTCGCTGATGACTTGTTGCCTACTTATGAACAGCGACTAAGAAATCGATTTTGCGTACGAAGAGCACTCGATTCCGAATCGCAACACTCCGAATTCCGATCGAATTGGAGTCTTAAAAGTGTATCCGTTTCTATCGAAAAAGCCTCGATTATAAAGGACTCAATTGCCAAATACACGTGATCCTTTCTATTTGAAAAATTCAGATCCTTTCTCAAATGAACGCCAGATCACAAACTGAAACTCTTAACTCTCAAGTGCTCGAAAACTATATTTTCTTGTTCACTATAGTTGCATATAATATTCCAATTCGTGCGAAAAATATTCATTTTAAAAAGGCTAAAAAAAAACTTCTTTGCAAAAAACTTAATTCGATCCTGCCAGGAGTCGAACCTGGAATCTTCTGATCCGTAGTCAGACGCGTTATCCATTGCGCCACAGGACCGCTCTTAAGCACTTGGCTCTAAATACGCAATGGTTGAAACAATTTTCCGCGATGCGCAAAAACATAAAATATTTTACCCAGCAACACCGATTTCGTGGCCTGTGTCCCAAAGAATGTGATATACTGCGATATTATTCCCAGCAGCGAAAGCGAGTACTCCTAAAGTAATCTTAGAGTCCTACCAAAAGGGAGTACTAGTATTCCTTCTTAATTTTCCAACCAATGCTTTGAACTGTCTTTTTTTTTAACATTGAGCTGTGATTGGAAACAACTACTCGCTATTTAGGTACAAAAGCGAGTACTTCAAGAGTACTCCCAAAAGGAGTATTTCTGCTTTTGATGGGAAATTTTATTTTTAAATTTATTTTGTTTTTTTTTTCTTTTTTGTTAGTTTTTTTCTTTATTTAAAATCTTTTATTTTTCTTATTTCTTTTTTAATTTTCTCGCCTCGGCTGAACCTCTCGAACCGCTGATCTCTGGGTTGGTAGGTAAGTCAGCATCTTAACCATTACGCTAAACATGCAAATTTAATGTATTCGTTAAAACGGCAATTTGAGTTTTTGGTTGCTCAAGTTTTTGTGAAACGCGCGTTTCGGATTTATCACAACAACAAATTTTTAATTGAATAATAAATATTAAAAAAATTAAAATATTTTTAAAAAAATACTTACAAATTTAGGGAAAAAATTTTTTTGTTTCAAAATTAAATATAAAAAAATAAATGAAAATATGAACAATAAAAAAGCCTTGAAATAAAAAAAATTCTTTTCACCCGAGGCAGGGATCGAACCCCGACCCACTCGGTTGCTGAGCGAGAGTCTTAAGCAGCAAGCGTACATTAATGAACGAAGTCATCCACCATCGGTCTCAAAGGGACCATTTACGCTGCTGGGTTATTTCATAAATACATACATATGTACAGATGTGTGAATTCATATCACGAAGTTCAAAGTTGCAAACCAAGATGGCTAGTTTTAAATATTTTTATGTCTCTTTATAATGGAGTTTTCGTGGATTTTGAAACAGCAGGACCTAGAGCCTACTTTAATCAAAAGAACTATTCCTTGATGGGGAGTTGCAAGTCATTAAAGCCCTAGATATGTATGTACATACATAGATATACGCCTAGCATTAAATTGAATTATTTTTGGACCACTGCAGTGGATCGGTGCACTGGAAGGGCGGGTTTAACACATGGTCCCACGCATTAACTTAACGGAAATTGTGACCATGCCCCTTAAAGAACCATTCAGGGTCTCACAGAGTATCGCAAAGGAGGGTGTTCGATCGCCTTGTTTCAGTGTGTCTGCCCAAAGGAACTTCCCGCTAGTTTACCTTAAAGGTGAAAGAACACGTCATCATACGAAAAGAGAAATGAGAAAAAACAGAACACCGAAAGCTAATGGACTTTTCGTTCAATCCTCTAATCGAAAGCAGAAACCAAAAAAAAAGCAAAAACGACAATAAACAAATCAAAATGATAATTAAGAAGAAGATAAAAATTTAAATGAACAATGAAAAAAAAAGATTTTTTTTTTCACTCAAAAGTTGCTCTCAAGCCATCTCAAAAAGAAGAGAAGAAAACACAAATAAAAAAATATAACGCATGCGAAATGTCAGAGCAACTGACATTTGTTGTTGTTTTATGTTTTTTTTTTTTGTATTCGTTATTTTCTAAGAGAAGAAAATATCTGTTTATTATTTCATTATTTATTATAAATAATGGATCGCTTGAGCTTTTTTTCTTGTTAAAGGCTTTTATTTTCATGCAGTTGCTCCTCATTTTTGGCTTACTCTTTCATATTAATTTTCTTTATAAGAATTTAAATGGGCATCCAAGCAAAAAAAAAAAAAAAAACACGATCACACGACGATATTTGAGTCCCACGAGCACCATAATTTCTCTTATGTGAACAAGGTGAACTTACACTTATTTTTTTTACATCTTTGTGCTCGTTGCTTCCAAAGGAAAAAGAAAAAAAAAATGGAAAAAAAAATTAATTGAAATTAAAGAAAGAATCTTAAAAATATTTTTTTATATTATTCTTCAGAATAAATACCCAGATATTTTTTGGAGTTCTAAATTAGTGTTGCCCAACTCAACTGCCCGAAACGAGCAGAACGAAAATTGAAACGAAAAAGTATCGCTGCATCTTTGACTTGGCCGTCATACTCAGAATTAAATGAAAAAAGTTCCCCGTTTTCGTCTCACTCAATTTTCGCCCCGCAACAGAGCTGCCCATATATGTGCAGTTTGCCCGTACGCGCTCAATTGGGCAACTCTATACTAAATGAGTCATTTATGAATCCTTATTCGGAATGTCAGCCCTCATAATGGCTCATCTAGGTGTGCAAAATGAACGTGGTTCCTTTCTTGCGAAAGTTGTCCTATATGAGTCTGAGGTCATATACCGAAGGAGCCCATATTAATGTCATTTATGACTCCTTCAGCACTCATATATATGAGTTTAAATTTGAAACTTTAAACTTTTTTTTAAAAAAATTTTCAAACTTTGAACTTTAAAAAGACTCAAAAATGTTGAGTGATTTTTATAGGCAAAAAAATGTATCTTTCGGTTTTTGCGTAGGTATTTATAATAAAAAAAATTAATTTTTTTAATGTTTATTTCTTATTTTTATTCCCTGTGTGGGATTTGAGCCTCGGAACTCTCGCTCTCTAGTCATATGCTCACCTATCGACACCGTGTTTATCAAATCGTTATCCTTGCATTATTTTCGTTTATGAGTTTAAAGTCAAATTGAATTAAAACATTTTATTTATTTCCTATACAAATGTATGTGGCTCTGGAATAGCGTAGGGTTCGTAGGTTCGATTCCCGGCACAGGCGAAACGGAGTGTAATGTTCCAAGCCTAGGACTGGTTTTTCAAAAATCGCATGTCAGTGGCGCACACTACATAACAAGACATATACACTCACACAAACACAAGAAAACCTCCTTGTTATCACAATGGGCCGATTAACGGCCTAAGTGGCAGCCACTTCAACCTACCTACCTATACAAATGTATATTTCAGACTCATTTCGGAATCATATTTCTGAGCACTCCGAATATGTTTGATGGGTTATATGCAATTAAAGTGAGCGGAAAATCGATATTTTTTCTCCAACATTCAAGTACTTGACAGTGGATAAATTCATGAGTTTCAAAGGGATAAATGGTTCTTTCCAGCTCTTTAAATCATTTGCAAGCCATTGTACCTCCAGAGGTGCAAACGAATGATCACCATAGCCAATTGCCAAATCTAAACCGGACATATTATAGGGAGAACTCCCATTAGCGGACAGCGATGATCTCGGCCGTTTTGTCCTCCCCACCCAACATTTGGGGAAGACTGTTTTATGAGAAGATTAATTAACGAGTCTTTTTCGAGCCCCCTTCGTGATTAGAAAATGATTGATCACATGCACGATTAAAAGAAGACTCGAAAACGACTCTTAAATATGTTTCAAAAGCGAGTCGTATTCAAATTACAAAAACAAAATATCGAGCAATCGCCAATTAATCACGTATGGGATTGAAATATGATCATTCAAATTATTTCTATCTTATATGTCACTCAATATTTGACTCAAAATTGAATTGAATGGAATTTGACTTTAAAGTTATAAACGAAAAATTTCCATGACTTTCGATTTGGAATGCTTGGTGTCGACGGGTGAGCACAGGACTAGAAAACGAGAGTTCCTAGGTTCAAATCCCACATACCGGCAAAGGAAAAAAAAATTTTGAATTCATAATAATAATACAAATAACATCATAACATATACACGGAAAAGCCAAAATTGTGTAATTGATTAAAAAATTTTTTTAATTTTTTTGTATTTTTAGAAACCCAAAATGATAGCAAATATGAGTCGTAGAAGACTCCGAAAATGATAGCAAATATGAGTCGTAGAAGACTCGAAAATGATAGCAAATATGAGTCGTAGAAGACTCGAAAATAGTAACAAATATTGAACTTCCGAAAATGACTCGCAAATGATATCAAATATGACTCCCTAAGAAGAGTCGCGGCTAGGGTTCCAATTTCTCCCGATAAAAGTATCATTTTTGATCAGAAAACGAGCGCATATTTGATCTTTTTAATCAGAAAGGCGACTCGAAAAAGACTCGCTTTTGATCAAAAATTTCGAAAAATGCTAGCTGGGTCTTATGGGCAAGTAGAGGTTTTACTATATATGAATACAAACATACATATGTGTCGTAACAGAAATCATAAAAAAAAAAACGAATCGGAAGAGTAAGGGATCAGTATGAATCAGCTGATTAATATTTTCAAAGAAAAATATATTTTCTTTGAGGTTTTTTGTTTTTTTTTTTTTTTTCAAGAAAAAAAAGTCACATTAATTACTGGCAATCAATTTTAATAATTTGAGAGAGTACAAGTAAATAAAAAATTAAAAAATAAATGAAAGAAATAAAGCGAAATGATTGAAGAAGGTTTTCGGACGAATTGAAGATTGCAATAACAACTCCTCGTGTGCAACCCCTAAGCGATGAGATGTGTTTTGCGCCTCGACGTGTTAACGACCGAATTCGAATAAAGAGTATAAACAATAAAGAGAAAAAAAAACAAATTCCAATTTTTTTTTGTTTTATCATTTCACATCTCATTCTCTTTTTTGACGCATGAATTCGAAATTTGCAGCTCGTGCACAAAAATTGTGCTTTTCTTTTTGTTTGCTTTCGTTTTTTTGACTTTTAATTTTTTTTTTTTTTTTTGGCGAGCAATGGTATGAATGTCAGTGGGGCCAGACAATGGGGCCAAAATGACTTTTACGCACACACACACGTATACGCACGCGCGCACACGTACACTTGGGCATGTGAAAATTTGCCAAATGCAGTCACGCGAAAACAGTTACACACAGTTACCCACAGTGTGACAGAGTGAGAGAGAAAGAGATGGAAAACGAGAGTGAGCGAGAGAGAGTGAGAGAGAGAGAGCGTGAGTGGGGTGCAGAGAAGGGTGAGGGGAGTTGTGTGAGTGTGTTTTGGGGGGGTATTTTCAGACGCAATTGCAGACACCATAAATAAAGCCTCCGCAAATAATTCTCACCCGAAAAAATGTTGATAAATATCAATAAGTGGATAGGAGGCATTAGTGCAAATAGCCATTATTTGTACCACATTCACCGACTTACATACACTCGCACACACACTCATCTATGTATATGTATGTGCATAGGCACGTGAATGTAGATTGTACTACATATATGCACTTGTTCATTGTTTTGGCAGCTTTTTTAATTGAAAGCGCGTACGAAAATTGTCCGATGCGAGTTTTTTGTGTTAATGATGTTTTTTTTTTTTTGCTTTCATTTTATTTTCTTTTGTTTGAGTTTAACCTTGAGCTGCAATCTCGTTAGCCGATTAGAAAATTTCCGGTGACAAATGTCAACGATCCCGAAATCGTTCGCAAAAAATGTGGATCAATCTGAAAAGTTCGTCTTCTCTTTCGAATGAATCATAACACATTTAGATTGTACCTACTTATTTTAAAATTGTCTCTGAATCTTAACCCTTAACCTTTAACCCGAACCCATATATGGCAGGGAAAGAAAAAAGGTTTTTGATAAAAAATTATGTGGAATAATTTTTGAAGCCTTATAGAATTCACAGCGAAACACTTTTTCTCCCAACTACTATTTGAACATATCAAATCGTGCAGTAAAGGGTTAAGGCTTAAGAATATTGAAGCTCTCTCTTTCTCCCTCTCTCTCTCTTTCTCCCTCTCTCTCTCTTTCTCCCTCTCTCTTCTTCTTTCTCTCTTTCTCTCTCTTCTCTCTCTCTTCTTCTCTTTCTCTCTCTCTTCTTTCTCTCTCTCTTTCTCTTCTCTCTCTTCTTTCTCTCTCTTTCTCTCTCTTTTCTCTCTCTTTCTCTTTCTCTCTCTCTCTTTCTCTCTCTCTCTTTCTCTCTCTCTTTTCTTCTCTCTCTTTTCTTCTCTCTCTCTTTCTCTCTCTCTTTCTCTCTTCTCTCTTCTCTTCTCTTCTCTTCTCTTCTCTTCTCTCTTTCTCTCTCTTTCTTCTCTTCTCTCTCTCTTCTTTCTTCTCTCTCTCTCTTCTCTCTCTATATCTTTTTCCTCTCTTTCTCTTTCTCTCTCTCTTTTGCTATATCTCTTTCTCTCTCTTTCTTTCTACTTCTTTATCTCTATTTCTAGCTCTCTCTCTCTCTCTCTCTTTCGCTCCCTCGTTCTCTTTCGCTATCTTTCTCTCTCTTGCTCTATCTCTCTTTCTCCCTTTCTTTCTCTTTTTTATGTGTTTTTTCTCTCTCTTTCTCCCTCTTTCTTTCTCTCTCTTCCTCTTTCTTTCTCTCTTTCCCTTTTCTTTTGGTCTTATTCCAAACCGATGCATATTGATGCTTAATAACAACTGATGACCCGATTTTTCTGTTGCCGATCAGATGTGTATCTACATTTATGTACTTATATGTACATAGATACGTACATATGTAGATGCATTCAAAATATCCGAACTCTTTATATAAGCACTTCATGAAGGTCATTTTCTCATCTGCATCTCTCTCAAAAAAAAAAAACACGAAATGCGAGACATTGACCTAATTAAAAAAGCTACAGGTATGCAGCAGCACCTTAACACCATAACCTAGATAGTCAAGTACATTTGCAGAAAGGAAAAGAAAGAAGGAAAGCGACAAAAAAAATAAGAACTTTCTTCACAATTACGAGCGTCATCTCGCCGTCAATGTCATCATCCCTTTCCATTGTTATTGCTCAGCGCATTATCTCGCCCATGCATGCGTACATGCATAGATACACACACACTCACATACACACACTAACTGTACGTAACCAATTATCCCAGCAGAAAAATTGGTCATCAGTTCTTTCACCGGGACATACCGGCGACTTTGTCATGCATAACAAAAAAAGTTGCTCGAATCTCATTTCCTCCTTGAACTTGAATTGGATATTTCATTTTACTCGAACAAGAGAAAGAGAAAGAGAAAGAGAAAGAGAAAGAGAAAGAGAAAGAGAAGAGAAAAGAGAAGGAGAAGAGAAAGAGAAGGAGAAAGAGAAAGAGAAAGAGAAAGACAAAGACAAAGACAAAGACAAAGACAAAGAGAAAGAGAAAGCGAAAGAGAACGAGAAGAAGAAAGAGAAAGATAAGAAGAATAAAAAAATAGAGAAAGAGATAGAGAAAAATAAAGAGAAAGAGAAAGAGAAAGAGAAAGAAAGAGAAAGAAAGAAAGAGAAAGAGAAAGAGAAGAAGAAAGAGAAGAGAAAGAGAAAAAGAAAGAGAAAGAGAAAGAGAAAGAGAAAGAGAAAGAGAAAGAGAGAAAGAGAAGAGAAGAGAAAGAGAAAGAGAAGGAGAAGAGAAGGAGAAGAGAAAGGAAGAAGAGAAAGAGAAAGAGAAAGAGAAAGAGAAAGAGAAAGAGAAAGAGAAAGAGAAAGAGAAAGAGAAAGAGAAAGAGAAAGAGAAAGAGAAAGAGAAGAGAAGAGAAAGAAGAAAGAGAGAAAGAGAAAGAGAAAGAGAAAGAGAAAGAGAAAGAGAAAGAGAAAGAGAAAAGAGAAAGAGAAAAGAGAAAAGAGAAAGAGAAAGAGAAAGAGAAAGAGAAGAAAACGTAAGTAATCGGAACAGTTATGTACAAATTTCAACAAAGATGGAGATGAAAGTGAAAACTTGTGCCAGATCCAAAGTCATCGATGGTCATCATGATGGCTTTTCTTGCTGGGTGTTCATCTAAAGAAGTAAATGCGTGAGAATATGTACATATATATACATATTATGTACATTTTTGGCGTGTAATAAATTTTATTTAACGCAATTGATGTCTGACATAAATTGAATGTGCACGTCACAAGCATTCGCCGTCCGCCTGTCCGCCTGCTCGCCTGTCCGTTTGTTCGTCTGTCTGCGCTGGCTTTCAAATAAATTTGAACAAATCGACAAGAAGAAGAAGACGAAGAAAAACAAAATGCCTAAAGCAATTCAAATGCAAATCGGGAAGTGGAGCTGGCTGTGAGCAACGGAATTTAACTAATGTATCGTGTCTGGAATTTCGCTTTGGCCGAGAAGCTGGAGGGACAATACACATGTGCACCTAGACACATAATAACAATAATAATGATAACAACAATAATAAGCATAAGCATATATACAACATTAAGAAATAACACACAAAAGAAAGAAAGAAAAAAAGAGGGGGCCATTCAGTTTTTAAACCATTCGCCCTTGGGGGATTGTTATTTCGTTCGCACTAATTCGCTCGGGACGACGAATCCGTTCGAATGTTTCTCTTTCGCGTATTTTATTGTATTTTAAAAGGAATTTTGTATGTATTATGGTTGTTGTTCTGTTCTTTTTTCTTTTTTAATTAAGAAAAAATTCTGTTCTTCAATGGACTACATTTTCTGGAAACTAATAACGCAGGACATGACATTGGACTTGGGTAAAATCGAAAGCTATTTGGTAAAGATATTTGATATCGTGATCCATATGTACAGTGTACTCTCTCCTTGCGGATATACAGTAGAATCTCGCAAAAGTTACCGCTCGAATGAGTTAAACGCTTGGTTAAGTTAATCGAATTTCAGCGCCCACGTAGCGTTCTAAAAAGTTAATTTTGGCGTTAACTTTTCTGAGCGTAATTTTTTTTCTTTTCCTTTTTTTCCTTAAATCAACCCTATTTCATGTGTATTACATGGAATAGCGAAGAAAAACAAAAGAAGACAACGCAAATCATAACGATAGCACTTAAAAGTGACAAATTCTATCTAAGCGTGCAACCTTATTGTGAAATAGGAGTTGTGCGCGAGTAGATCTAGTGTATGTAAAATAATTATAAATATGGTTTAAATCAAAAGATTTAAATAAAATAAGCATGTTATGTTTTCAAAAATAGATTTTTATGCATGTAGTCGCTATTTCTTTAATTTTTTTCGATTTTGAAAAAAATTTGGAAAAGTTAATAATTCGGAAAAGTTGATTACCCCTGGGACAAATCGATTAACTTTTGCGAGATTCTACTGTACCTCTAAAGCGGACATTTTTTTAGTGTTTCTTCTTCTCAAATAGTTTCCTCTGAAGCGGACACCTCTGTTAAGTGGTCTCCTAGGTGTCCGGTCGACTGCCTGTTCATACTACCGAGGTTGTTCACACTATCAGGACAAAAATTTTTAAAGATTAATTTGCTTTATTTGCATCAAATATGAACGCAAATTTACACGTAAGGCAACAAAAAAAAAATATAAAAAAATAAATAAATAACTTATTGCACTAAAAAGCTCAGTTTTCTGAAAAAAATAATCAATAGGGCCTTTCTTATGTTCCCCTAATGATTTCTGAACGGTTTCCTCCCAAAAAGTTCGAATAACAGCGAAATCTGCCCTATAAGAGCCTCAGTCCATGCCTTCAAAACACCATGGTTTTCACTCTTTCCAGAGTTCACTCTATCCAGACTTTACTTTGCATACATGCAAATAATTTTTTTTTTCACCACATACATACATACATACATATGTACATATCTGTCTTTCTCCCATTTTCAAAGGGGAATAATTAAGAAAATTAATTTCGAAATCAATTAGCGAAATTAATTCTCAATTTCATATTCTTCGAATTCGTTTTTTAATTAATTCTGTTGACGCCTTAAATGGACGACGGGGAGGGGGGTGGCGGCGAATTTCGTTTTGTTGAAATGTTGAAATGAAATTGAAAATGGAATGAAAGGTGCAAATATCTTTCATCTTCTCATTTTTTCGTATTGCAGAGCAGCACAAAGAGATAAGACAGTGTGCGAAAAGACGTAGGACAGACGGACGGACGGACGGACGGACGGACAAAGGACAAACAAGCAACCAGATCTTTGAATTTAATTATCTGTTAATGGTTTTGTGTGGTTTTGAGTGCAGTGAACTGCAATTCGAGCTAATTGCTGACTGAAAAAGCGAAAAAAAAATTTTTAATTAAAAAAAAAATAATATCAAAAAAGGAATTCGAAATTTTTCAAATATTTATTGTAAAAAAAAAGGTATTTATTTATACTAAAATTGATTTGTAAGCCAAGCCGCAGCAGGTTCAGGAAATCAAAATAAAAAAATTAAGTACTTCTTATTATTATTATTTGTTATACCCGACAACTCTGTGTGGAGGGTATGCAGGTACATATATTCTCGGTCTGTCTGTCTGTCCGTCTCACTGTCCATATGTCTGCATTAAGTTTTCTTGTCGGTGCTTACAAAGTATACTGCTTTTGCATACAGTAACTTCGAAAATGAATTTCTGTCGACTGAGAGCGCGAAATGACTAGCGTTTTTATACCCGACTCACTCTGTCTCGAGGGTCGAGGTCTCGAGTATATTGCGTTTGTATGGTTGTGCGTAAACACCCAGAACCGGTCGAGATAGACCATACAAAATGTATACTGAAATGATCAGCGTCATCAGGATATTCACAAAAATAGAATGAAATTTAATGTAAGGGTACTAAATATAATTTCCAATAAATGGAAAAGTGGGCCAGGCAAAAGGGAGTTTTTCGAAAATTGTTTTCGAAAATGTTCTTCATCGGTACATTATTAAGGGCATCTCCACTATCCCAAAAACCCTACAAAATTGTTCCAAAATCGGAGTTCTTCGAGATATCTCAATGAAAAAACAAATCGGTTCTCATAAAGAAATTGAAAAATAAACGTAAAATAAAAACTTAAATGCCTTTAAAATCTCCAGAATAATTTCAATTCATAGTCGAGGTCTTGCGACCTCGTTTAAAATTTTTCAAGCAAATATTTATGAACTCATATCTGTGTCAGTTATGTATTCTATTGTCAGGTTCAACTGATTATAACACACATAATTTTTTTTTTTTTTTTTTTGCTGTCGTCCACAGTCCGCTTCGCACGCAAATCTGAATCGGTTGATCTATTTTTAGAAGCTTATAGAACAGAATTTCTCTTGTATTGACATGCAGCAGAAGGATTATTGCATTAAAATTATCGCATTGCGTGGGCATATCTCTTTATACCAATGAATATTGCGTATTAAATTATTTTGCGTGGCCATTACGTTCGTCTCGACTCGATTTGCTTAAAGGTTTCAACAAAGATGCTGCTTTACTGCGGCTTTACACTTCAGTTTTTATTTAAAAAAATTTTTTTATTTTATTTATTTTTTTACTTCATTTTTTTCAGTTCTTATTTTTTCCATTTTACCTGCAAGAAGAATAAATAGCTTGAGAGAGTAAATACGCATCGTTGTAAGTGCTCTGCGGGGTTCGTGTATTGAATAAACAGCTGCATAAGCAATTGCGAGGACCTTTTTTCTTTGTCGCTAATTGTTTATATTTACATATTCCAATAACAATGAGAAAAATAAAAAAAATTATAATAACGAGAAAACAGGGAGAAATTTATTTGAACAAGTGAAAACATCTTGAAAATGTGTAATTTGTTCTTTTTTTTTTTTACCAGAAAGGATCAGATATGTGAACTGAGTGTATGCAGGCCGTCTCGCCGATATGGATTTCGGATCGAGGGCAATTTTATAAAAATTCAGTAGAAAAAAGTTCACCTAAGAACTGAAAATGTCATTAGACCTATGTATGTACATACATCTTCCTTCAGTCTTGTCCTTTCAAATTGTTTCGGCGGAAATCACGCTTCGCGTTTCGCTAAGGTCTAAGGAGAGTTTTGCCCAGCGTAACACTCTTTCATTGTAGTCTACAATTTGTAGAATACTGCCGTTTGTTATTGCTTTTATTGCTTTTATTGCTATAAAAATTATTCGAATAGTTCGAATTTTCGAATTCTCGAGTTTTCGAATCTCGATTTTATGTACGATTCTCAATCGAATAGCACTATTCGAATAGTTGACATACTGCGATTATTCGAATAGTTGTTAGAATTCGAATGTTCGGATTCGTTCAAAATCGAATGATCGAAGCAACCGGCACTTGTCATGACAATATGCACTGAGTAAGAATTTTTAAATTTTATTCTTTGCTAAAATGAATTCTAAAAAACCAGTTTGAAACTAGACCAAAACTAGACCAGTTGTAATCAGTTTCTTGAAAAAATTTTGACGCCGAAATTCTTTGAATTTTTCACATATTATACAGGGTGTTCCATACTCAATGGAACAAAAAAAAGGGCGTGATAGGGGGGCTCCAGACGGACCAAAAATCGTATGGCAGGGGGGGGGTCGCAAATGCACCCCTGAGGAGTTACATGCAAAAAACAATATTTTGGTTTTTTCACTGGTGCTCCTCACTTACAGGCCGTAAATTCAAAATCACATATGATATGAAAAGCTTAAAGGTTTTCCGTTAATACTGCATACTACGATTTTAAATGATTTAACTCCGTTCTCTCTGGTACTACCATCTAAGTCTAAAATAGTGTAATTTCGGCTTTTAAAGTGATTTAATTCAAAAGAAATACGATCGTGCCTCTTTTTTTTACTCTTTTCGAAAACTTTGAGTTTTTCTCTTCAATTTGATACCATGGTTGCTAAAAAAAAGTTTCACAATCAATGCAAAACTAAGGTTTGAAAATAATTATTTTGTATTTTTGACTCCCAGAAATGTTATTTTAATCAAATTTATTGAGCACACTTTTAGGCAGCATGAGAAAAAGAAAAATCTAAGAAATTTAAAAATTTCTGATTAGTGTTTTAGTTTTACATATCCGCCTAAAAGTATGCTCACCAATTTAGTCGAATTCTTTCCGCTCCTCTAGCTCCTTACGAGTGCAAAATGGACTGCCCTTTCCATACAATTTTTACTTGTATGGGTTCCCCCTATCACCTCCTTTTTTTTGATCCATTGAGTATGGAACACCCTGTACACTTCGTGTGCTATGATACGGTGCTTACAAAGTATACTGCTTTTGCATACGGAGAATTCGAAAATGAATTTCTCTCGGATGCGAGCGCGAAATGACTAGCGTTGTTTTACCCGAAATACTCTGTGTCGAGGGTATATTACTTTTGAATAAAATATATGTATATAGAAATGATCAGCGCCACCAGGATAATCGATTTAGCCATGTCCGTCTGTCTGTCTGTCCGTATACAGTTTTCTTATCGAATGACTTGAGCTATCTTGACGGTATGCGTGCTCACTGGGACTTGAATGAGGAGAACAAGTCCGGGAATTGACCCGATCGTACCATTGTTAAGGGTAATTTTAGTACTAGGGTGTGTTATGAAAAAAATGTTTTGATGTTTGATGTTTTGATGAAATTTGACATGCGAACATATTTCAAGGCAATTACAGTGAAAGTTTTACTTGCGGACAGCTTCCATAAGCGGAAAAATTTCCAACGCACATGTTTTTTTTTTCAACTATTTTCATCCGAAACCCTCTATAATAAGAGGACGCTTCGATAAGCGGACGCGGAGAAATGATTTCGAAATTTTATTCCTACATTTCCGAGATAGATTTCAAGATTGACAGCCCTATGCAAATAAATTCGTTTAGCATTTTAACGCTTTAAATTTCCAGGAAATCTGCTTACTAATAGCTTAGAAAGTGTTCGAGATTGCAGACAGCATGATCCGGATAAACATCACACAACCCCGATTACTTTGTGTGGTGTTGGTAAGCGTTCACTCTTGAAAACGGTCACGCTCGAAACAAAATCAAACTAGGATTGTATATGAGGTCGTGTGCATTACCGCTTACGAAGTGTGTTGCTGTTCATCGCTGCTGTAAGAAAGCAATTTGGCCGCTGGCTACATAGTGTTTGTGTCATAGCGATTTAGTCTATTGGGTTGTCTGTGAGATTTTCTTCTTCTTCTTCATCATTTCTTCTTACACTACATCAAGTGCTCATTTGATTGATAGCCTGTAATTGAAAAAAAAAAATAAAAATAAAAACGAAGAAGAAAACAAACGAAACATCGAGTGTGACGCATGCGCGCATTCTCCCCGCCCAAATGGAAATGTATGTAGTTATGAATATTCATAATGTGTAGACAACAATTCATATACAAAATAGTGCGAATTAATATGTCAAATGAATGACAGCATGATTGAATGAATATTACATAAGGCAATAGGCACTGCATTCTGAACGTAACATATGCATTGTGTATCGGATGTGTGATCTGACTGACTCAACGATATTCGTTTGAATGTCACTTAATTTGTCTCAAATTCGAATTGTAAATTCAGTTTCATCTTTCTTCCATGTCGAGATATTTCCTGTGTAATGAATCCATACTTAAAAAATTAGCTGATACTTCAGTCAAGGTTCTCCCTCGCACCGATCGCCAACGTGTCATCGTCACGTCACTATCATCGATAGATCGTCTGCTCCCTTAAGCGCAATTCTCTTTCCGCGGTAGGATTTTCACATCGGTTGTGATGATGTTCAAACATCTTCAATTCAATTTTACGGATATTACGGTTGTTGAGAATAGTATGATGCTCATTTAACCCGACACACTCGGTCTCGAGGGTATATGTCGTTTGTGCGGTTGTGTGTAATACCCAGAACTAGTCGAGATAGACCATACAAAATGTATATAGAAATGATCACCGTCACTAGGACAATCGACTTTTAGCCACGTCCGTCTGTCTGTCTGTCTGTCCATATACAGTTTTCTTATCCCGGGGACATGAGTAAGAACAAGTTCGAGATTGGACCAGATTGCACCATATCCAAGGGTACCTCCAGTACTGGGGTCTCTTATGAATATCAAAAACTGCTTTGAAATTTGAGTTTTTCGAAATAATTCAATGAAACTTGGAATGTGATCTTATATTTATGTAAGCATCCGATTAATATTGTAGAAAATGGAAAAGTCGGTGTGGCGCGATTGGGCGTAGGAATTGAATTGAATTCAGCATATGAGTCTCCTATATAATCTTGATGAAATCTCGAAAGCACTTCGCCTTTATGGTCGTGGCCTTGGAGCTAAAAGCGTTTATGTATCTGTGTCGGGTATTGTTTTGTCAGGCTCGTCTGACTATAACACCCTAAAGTGTTTTATTTTATTTATAATTCCATCTGTGCGACTCTGTCGGCTTTCCATAATCCATTTTATTCATCATTAGAGTTTCGCATGCCATTTCTAAAATCGTAAAGCACAAAAAAAAATTTTTTTTTTATCTTCCAAATTCAATATTTACAATTTACACTATTATTTTAATAAATTTATTTTCTTTTTTTCCATTTTTTTTTTTTTTTTTTGATTGTATCAGTGAGTTCAGAGTTTTATTGAAAAATTTTCATCTTCTCAATTTTGTTTTTTTTTTCAGGTAAGAAAATTTCACACCTCGAATATACATACATATGTTACATACGTATATGAATTCACCTCAATGGCGAACAATGATGAGAATTGTAAGCAGGCGAAAAATGTAAGTGTTGGCGTTTTTATTTGTTTTGTTTTATCACTTTATCTCTCTTTTGTGTACTGCTTTCCAATATATGAGACAATGAAATCGAAATTTTTCCCATAGTCAAGATAAGTTTCACGATCGGGGGCTCCTTCGAAAAGGTTCTTCCAAGAGCGGGGGACATTAAGATGTAGATATATCGCGTATCATGCCTGAATGAGGGGTGTTAAACGGGTCTGAGCTCATTTATGGGCCAGTTTGAAGGTGCCTTTTTCCTCGGGGTCGAACAAGCTCGAACATTACGGCCGCCCCCATTTGCTTACCAACTATTTCAGAGGCTCTCTCAACACACTCTGTGTCGAGGGTATATTGCGTTTGTGTGGTTGTGTGTAACACCCAGAACCAGCAGAGATAGACCATACAAAATATATATAGAAATGATCATCGTTACGAGGAGATTCGATTTAGACATGTCTGTCCGTCCGTCCGTCTGTCCGTCTAACTGTATACAGTTATCTTATCGAAGGTGTTGAGCTATCTCGACAAAATTTGGTATGCGTGCTCACGGGGACATGAGTAAGAACAAGTCCGAGAATGGACCCGATCGGACCATTTTTAGAGGTACCTCCAGTACTAGGGTCTGTTACGAAAATCACAAAAACTGCTCTAAAATCGAATTTTTTCAAGATATTTTGATGAAATTTGATATTTGAACATGTTCAAAGGCAAGTAATATGATTTTTAATAATTGGAAAAGTGGGCGTGGCAGAAGGGCGTTTTTCGAAAATTGTCTCCTACTCCCGAATTTTCAAATGGGACTTGAACGATGGCACTTATGCTTCCTTTGTAGCCATAAACAACCTCTCAAAAAATTTTAATTGATCGGTCCACTATTAAGGGTACCTCCAGTACTAGGGTCTGTCACAAAAATCCCAAAACTGCCCTAAAATCGGACTTTATCGAAATATTTCAATGAAACTTAGAATTTGAGCGTATATTTAAGCCTCCGATTAAAATTAAAAAAAAAAATTGGAAAGTGGGCGTGGCAAAGGGGCGGTTTTCATAAAGAACTTTAACAAAAGTCGGTATATGGGGCCCCTAATGGCCTTAAAAACCAGTTGAATATTCTTTCTTAGTGGTCCTGTTTTTTCGGCGAGGTTCAAAAATTATTTAAACATGTGTGTCTGTGTCGGGTATTTTATTGTTAGGCTCGCCTGACTATAACACCCTTTCTCGTTGTTTTTCTTTATATTGATACTCAAACACGGATTTTTTGTATGTTACATGTACATGTACCTCTAGGAGTAGGTATGAAATCCTTTGGAACCTCGGATTAAATACCTTTGCGGCTTTTTTATGAAGAGCCGAAAAGGGCCATAATTGGATCGAAGAAACTTATTCCTTGATATTAAATCTTGATCTCACTCTAGAATTGACCTTTTTAGTTTTCTATTTAGAATAGACATGAATCGATAATGCTTTGAACTCGAAAACTGTCATAAAATGGCAATGAAACTTGTCAGACATTTCATGACTATTGCAAGTCTCACATCTTAAAATTATGCAGACAATATAAGAATGGGTAATAAACGTTGTTGATAAAACAATTGATAAATATAAAAAATAAAAAATAAACACAAAAACCATTAAGGGTGTTACAGTCAGATGAGCCTGACAAAACAATGACCGACACAGATCCATAAACCCCTTTAGCCCCAAGACCGCGACCATTAACTCAAAGTATTCTGTAGGTTTTCAAGGTCATATAGGAGATCCATATGCCGACTTCTCTTCAATTGCTTTATTAACACAGTCCTTTCGCCACGTCCACTTTTTCAATTTTTCGGAAATTTGCTGGAGGCTTAAACATAAGCTTAAACTCGAAGTTTCATTGAAACATCTCGAAAGATTCAGTTCTTCGAGCGGTCTGTGTGACTCGCATAACAGACTCCAGTACTGGACGTACCCACAAGAATTTTCATATACAGGCAGACGGGCGGCGACGCTGATCATTTCCATAAGGACATATTTTTTATAGTCTATGTACATTTGGAATGCTGCTGGGTGTTACACACAACCGCACAAACGCAATACGACCTCGGCACAGAGTGTGTCGGGCGGCTATAAAAACCCCAAAGCCGCATATATGTCGTTAAAAGAAGCAAAGTCGTGAAATGTAAAGAGCGAAAAAGAATTGCAAAATAACAATGAAAAAATCAGAATACAGAATGAAAAAAAAAATCGATCATCAAAATTCTTGAAGTACCGTAAAATAAAATATGAAAACTTCAAGTCCCTGAAACAGACATTTTGAGGACATTTTTTTTTTTTTTTTAATTTTATATAAGTTTTTATTAAATACATTTTTTTTCAATTTTAAAAATATATTTTATTGATTTTTTAAAATTTAGTTTAAAGACAAGAGAAGGTTTTTCCCTTGAATGGCAAAAAAAATTTTATTTATACATTGTACTCTCTCTTAAGTGGACACCTAGCGAACCGTAAAATATGTCCTCTTAACAGAGGTGTCCGCTTGAAAGGAAACTATTTGAGAAGCAGAAGCACTAGAGCATTCTCAAAAAGTGTCCGATTAAGAGGAATATCCGCAAGGAGAGAGTAGACTGTATTTTTGCTTTTATGTATTTATTACAGCTGATCGATCAACAATTTAACAAGGTTGCCAGACTAAAATTTTTTTTATTTTTTAAATTTTTTTTGTCGAATTTATTTTAATTTTTTTTTTACTCTTCGTCTAAAACGTAATTGTACAAATTCAAGAAAACTCCGCAGACACAAAAGATCAATTTGAAGACGATACAAATGTCCCTACGGTAAAATGCGGGGCAAATTGACCCCTTTGTCACCACTGTCATTCTATAGACATACTTAGTCAACGAGGATGTCTACAATTCAATTTTCTCGAGCATTCATATTATTCATTTGCTGCACGAAATTAAGAAGGCTCCGCTGCTTGATGGTTAGCATGTCCGATCATCAATCCGAAGGCTTCTGTTCGAATCCCCGGCAAGTCGAGAAGAAGTGAAAAAATCGTAAAATTCTGAGGATTATTCTCATGAATTATTATGGGTGAAAAGAGAGAATGAAAAGTTTCCGTTCGGAATTCTCGTGAATACTTTCAAAGCTTCGTGCGAAAATTCCTATGAATTATATTTTTAATAATTTAATTTTTTCGCACAAATTCGTTGTGATAACACGTATGTATATTGAATGGGAAAACAAAGTAAACCGGAGACTGAAAAAACGACACAGACATTAATCACCTTAGCTGAGAGCCGAACCCAGGGCCTCTCGCATCGTAAATTAACATCTCAGCTAACTACGGCACAGAGGCCGACTTTAACGCCGTTAGATACCTTAGGTCGATAGTCCAGACTCTTCACACTGAGCCACCCCAACTCTGCACTCGTCGCTTTCCATTTACGTACCTAAGCCAATGCGCTGCCTCTGGTGTCCTCTCGCACATATGCCCGTACAAAGTGTCAATAGGAGAATGCAATGGCGCGGGTACAGTTGGTCACTAGTACTGGTGCATGACGAACTAGTGACATATTGAACTAGTCACTAAAGACACTTACTGCAGGACTTGTACTTTTGTGTATAAACACGTATGTATGTATATATGTACGTATGTACAATGTTTGTGTGTGAGTGTATGTGCCCAGCAGGCAACTATCTCTTGCAGGACAAAGTCATCAGTAATGTCACCGCAACACACCCATGACATGGTCACGCGTGATTCCTTAGGTGACAATACATAATGTCATCGTAGTAATGTGCGGTTCATGTGCTTGAATCTCATTGGCTATTCAAATTTAAAAAAGATTTTAGCGTCAGTTGAGACCTAGCATGACAATGCGAACATCGCGAAGATTCGAATCCTCGCTGAGGCATATAATAATATCAGTGTTGTAATGTACCTAGGTACAAGTACCTAGGTACCGTACCTAGGTACAACTTTCAGTACCTTGTACCTGTACCTAGTTACTTTTTAAAATTGTACCTAGTACCTGTACCTTTGTACCTTTTTCATCGAAAAAGGTACTTAAAAAAGGTACTTTTCTAAGTCGCGATTTCCACGAATAAATATTTATTAAAAAATTTTTTTGATATTTTGTTTAGAATTTTGTTTAAATATTTCAGAATCGGTGTTTTTTCGCTCACAATAACGATTTGATGTTTATTTTTGCTTTGAGACGTCGAAAAAAACGTCCGTGGAGAATTTGCCTAATAAATATTTTTACGTGGAAACGCGGTTCGCAAAGAGTAAATGAATGATTTCTTAAGCTTTTAATATGTAGAGTTTTTGATTTCCGAACAAACTGAATGACGACCCAAAAAGCCTAGTTTCAAGTTCACATGTGAAAAAAAAATCGAAATCTTTAAAACGGACTTTCGCCATTATTATTCAATGCTTAATACATTTTGCAACACAAAAACGATTGTCGTAGCGTAAGGAACGCACACAATAACAAATTCTCAGCTCCTACCTTGGCCAATATTGACCGTCAATTCTCACTTTATAGGAGAGAGGAAGTGCGGGGAGGTAGAGTAAAATTGAGCGCTCAATTGAACAACATCGCGGTTAAACACTTAATGGAAAAAGGGATTTTAAAATTATATTAATTATAAATATGGCTCTTAACTAATGATTATATATACTTTAATAACAATAATATTGCCTTCTTCGGCTCCTGTGGAAAGGCTTTTCAGCACAGCGGGTCAAATTTGTACGCCAAGGCGAAACAGGCTTAGCGACGATTTATTCGAAACATTAGTGGTATTCAAGCAACAGTGCAAATCGCAGTGTGCAATATTTGCACTGCTTTTTTGTACGCAATTTGACAAGTGCAAATATTGCACACCCATCTTTGCACTGTTGCTTGAATACCACTATTGTTGATGTTACGAGAAACCGAAAAATAGTTCGATCTGCACTCAAAAATGACTTTAAAATATGTAAAATAAAATAAAATTGTTGTTCATACTTTTTATTCATATTCTATATATTAAATAAAAGAATAAAAAAAATGTTCAATTAAAACTTTAAATCAAAGATTTAAAAAAAAAAACAGGAACTGCATTTAAACTCTTCTGAAATTGCCTTATATGCTTTCCAAGCGTACAACGAAATGAAAACGTTAAAACTAAAATTGTTTCTTAACAAAAAAGCTTATTTAAATTTTATTTTAACAGCTTTATGCGTGCGACACACGTAGATCGAAATAGCACAATTTCAGAAAATATCAGAACAAATTTGACATATGAAATTGAGGCAATTTGAATTTTGTTCTGAAATTGCGTAACTTAGATTACGTTTGTCTGGCGCATATCGAATTCGGCACAAAATTCTGCAGTTTAATTATACTAAGTGAATTTTGAAAAGTACCTTTTTTGTACCTGTACCTTGTACCTAGTTACTTTTAATTTTGTGTACCTGTACCTGGAAATGTTCCTTTTTTTTGGAAGGAACTGTACCTGTACCTAGGTACAAAAAAAAAGGAACTGTTACAACACTGAATAATATACATAAATATAATAGAATAAGTAAATCAAATGTTTTCTATAAATAGACATTTAGAGAGGAAACAGTATATGCCCTGCTCTCAAATTCTTTTTTCACCATCGAATCCTCTAGGGAAGTCACTGTCAGTTTGTGTTAAAATGTCATAGAAAATGTCCAAGGAAATGTCATGGATGCCGGCTCCAAAGCCAGGCTGACATCATCGATTCTGTCGGGATGATTTTTCCTACTGGGTGCTTCTGACTTCAACATAAACAAATGCTCCCCACTTTGGATGTTGTTCAATTCATGCGGGCCGGAGTTTTTGGTATTTTTTTTTTTTTTTTTGTTTTTTGTTCCGCATCGGCCAGACACATGCCAACGCGCCTTTCATGCCTCTCTGCCATTGGCTTTTTTCTTTGGCATTCAGCGGAGCGGTTCGTGTCCCCATTACCTTGCCCCTTTAAATATAAATGTGCCTTTTTACAGAATTGATGCACGAGCTCGCCCGAAATGAAAATATCGAAAGCAAAGGCCGAAGCACGTAGACAATCGAGACATTAGAATTTATGTGCTCAAGGAGAAGTAAATATACTTACATATTTATATACATATATCGATATATTGTGTATATATATAAACATATTTGTATATATGTACATATATAATGTCCCTGTATGCACTGTCTACTGCGAATATATAAATGTCGGACGAAATGTCGACGAGGAATCCAATAGAGAAGATAGTGAGTAAGGTTTTTTTGCTCTATATAAATATCGATATACAATACATATGTACGTACATTGTATAGATGTATGTACGTCAGTGTGCTTTGTATGTCTATTCCGCAACACATGTTCCAAAGCCGAAATTAAATAATATTCTAAATGAGTGAAGTGGAGAAATGTACAAGCAATGGGATAGGATACCATGGGATGGGATGGGATGGGATGGCATGGAGAGTGGGATGGCATGGATGACTTTCCAGTCGTTCACTAGATTTGTGTGCCGCCTCATAAAGTTTTACAATACACACGTTGGCGGCTGCGGATTTCTTGTTTTAACGATAGGCTTTTAGTCTATACACAAAAAAAAAAAAAAACAAACCGCCAGCTCGACGGCACAGTGCACAAAAATCGATTTATTCGTAACAAAGCAGAAAGTTTTATTGTCTTAAATTTTGCATTTTTCGAGATTTGCGAGATTTTTGAAGAGTTTCGCTTTCAGTAGAGCTGAAAAGTCGGTGGAAAAAACCATGCGCTTCTATTTAGTAGGGCAGAAAGTCCGGGCTCGGAGGAAACCGCCCTTCCTTCCCTCTCTACAGGCCTCGTGGCGGCATTTTCTCCATTTTGCCACGGCTGTTGAAATATCTCGCTACGCCACTCGACATATGTACCTATATATATATATATATATTTGGTTGTAATGTCTGAATGTCGCACCTCACGCTCCCCCTCCTACCTCCACAAAAAACCGCCCCCTGTTTATGCACGTGATTATAAGAAATTATGTTGCCGAACTTTTCGACTAACCGATCTATTAAAAAGCTAGATTAGAGAGACCCTAGTGTATAGCAGTGTTGTCAGTATTTTAGTGGCACATTTCCCTCGGGTATTCAAAAGAAAAAATCCTTTATTTCTGTTTTCCAAAGAAAAATGATCATAAAAAAGCACCTGTAAACATTTGAAGTGATTTTTGGTAAGAAAAAAAAAATATATCCCTCAAAACGGTAGAAATCTCTCGATTTGGCATCAATCCTGTATAGTCGAAAAAATAGATTTTCTAAAATATTCAAAGTACCTAACAATGGACTTTAATTCGACTCTAGATAGCGCGGGGCTTCTTCTGGATATCTCGTCAGTCCGTGGCAAGACCATCAAAGTTCCATTGCTGCTTTATATGTATTTCTTTTTTTCTTTTTCGTTTGCTTTATAAGGTCATTATCCCTTTATCCCACTCTCCTGCTCCACTTTAGTCGAAACTCTCTACAACGAACTCCTCTATGACCAATTTCTCTCGAAAGCGAATCTTCTCAAGACTTTTTCGCTACATTTTTAGTACCCTTAATTTTCTCCTTTTTAACGAAATCTCCCTAGGTACATATATACTAGGGTGGGTCGTTCTTATATGAAAAAAAAAAAAAGTTGTATGATCGCGTTGGAATAGTAAAATTATGTTTCCTTATGTATAAAAAATAATTTTGTGTAAAAAAAAATTCAAAATAAGCTGCATCTTCATACCGCGCAAGCGGATTGAAAGCTGGAAAAACAAATTTATATGAGATTTTTCCGACTTCAATGATAAAATTTAGAATTTCTCAGCTTTAATCTCATTTTTTAAATACATTATGTTCCCAGATATTTTTGGTCATAAAACTATCTTTCAAAGGAAAGCAACGAAACTACGATCGACCAAAATTTTACGGAGATATGGTCGAAGAAACTCAGACCTGAGGAAATTGCTCCAAGACATGCCAAAAATGTGTTCGAACCTATCAATTTTGTAACCATTTGCAAGAAGGCATATTGCCATTTCAAAAAAATCTTCCTTGAAGAAAATCGGTTATTTCATAAGGTTGTTATAACAATTTATATATTTATCTATTTATCGGTTTCATTTCAGAACGTGCCCTGAAAAAAAAGTCCATGAAAGTTTAAAATCCTTCTACTTGAGCTCGAACAGGAAAAAACAACGCTCAATTACGATTATAGATTTTTTAAATCGGTTCACAGAAACCAAAGTTACACGGCTTTGAAATTGGACAATTTATTATTTTTTAAATCCTGTGTTAGTTAAAAAAAAATGCCGAAAAGTATACTACATTTTTTTTTGATTCGATAATGAGCTCATGTTTGGGAAAAATATATAGCAAAGTCAACTTACTTCAACTTTAAACCGCTTGGGAGGCTCAAAAATTCAGCATTGCTTGATTTTTTTAATCAATAAGTATTAATTCAATACTCTTGTAAATTGTGGATGTAGGAGGCATTTCTCCAAACCAACCCTCTAGCTACGCCCGCTTTTTAAAATTTTGTAAATAAGCTCAAACTGAAAATTTAATCAAAATATCACAAATATACAAACAGATCAGTTTTCGTGATTTTCATAACAGACGCTTGTACTGGAGGGATCCCTAAAAACAATCCGATCAAGCCCATTTCTCGAACATGTTCTTGTTCATAGCTCCCCAAATCTCCATACCTTTAGTCAAGATTGCTCAACTCCTTCGATAAGAAAACTGTAACAGACCGATATGGCTAAATGGAAACTCCTGGTGATACTAACCATTCTATATAATTTTTTTTTAAGTCTATCTCGAGTACGGACGAAAAAATGCCATATACCCTCGACACAGAGTTTGTCGGGTATGACTTTGCTATATATTTTTCCCAAACATGAGCTCATTATCGAATCAAAAAAAAATGTAGTATACTTTTCGGCATTTTTTTTTAACTAACACAGGATTTAAAAAATAATAAATTGTCCAATTTCAAAGCCGTGTAACTTTGGTTTCTGTGAACCGATTTAAAAAATCTATAATCGTAATTGAGCGTTGTTTTTTCCTGTTCGAGCTCAAGTAGAAGGATTTTAAACTTTAATGGACTTTTTTTTCAGGGCACGTTCTGAAATGAAACCGATAAATAGATAAATATATAAATTGTTATAACAACCTTATGAAATAACCGATTTTCTTCAAGGAAGATTTTTTTGAAATGGCAATATGCCTTCTTGCAAATGGTTACAAAATTGATAGGTTCGAACACATTTTTGGCATGTCTTGGAGCAATTTCCTCAGGTCTGAGTTTCTTCGACCATATCTCCGTAAAATTTTGGGCGATCGTAGTTTCGTTGCTTTCCTTTGAAAGATAGTTTTATGACCAAAAATATCTGGGAACATAATGTATTTAAAAAATGAGATTAAAGCTGAGAAATTCTAAATTTTATCATTGAAGTCGGAAAAATCTCATATAAATTTGTTTTTCCAGCTTTCAATCCGCTTGCGCGGTATGAAGATGCAGCTTATTTTTAATTTTTTTTTACACAAAATTATTTTTTATACATAAGGAAACATAATTTTACTATTCCAACGCGATCATACAACTTTCGTAAAAACGACCCAGCCTAATATATACTTAGAATATTTTCTCCGGCCCCTTGAATTTCTTTACATTCCAAGTTCAATTATTCGACTACAGTGAAAACTCAACTATGCGTACTGAACTCCCAACAGTAGTAGCGGATCCACAGGCGTGAGTCATACGAGTTGATCTATCCCTCGCATTGTTTTTACCCAAATTTCAGAGTTTTCCCAGTGCATAGAAACTTGAACAACATCCCATCTCCCATCGTCCGCCCCCACGTCATTACATTACCACAAAAACAAGAAAACCGAACATGGTGCATTAGAATGAAACCATGACTTTGAAATTTCAAATTCGAGATTCACCTCAAACTCAAATCGCAAATCGTCAAAGAAATGCAATAGAAAAAGAAATGAAAAAGCAGAAGAAAGATCCAATTGCCCGAAACAGCGAAACTCGGACTGTATCCGTGCATATAATCAGTCAGCTTTTGTGTGATGTTTCAACACACACACGCGCGCAAACACACACACAGAGATATTCAACACAGCCAAAGCTAGCATACTCACGCATACACGGTCACTTAAGAATGAATTCTCTCTCGCTCTCTCTCTCTTTTCTCTCGCGCACGCTCTTCGCAAAAGTCACCTCTGCACTTGAACTCTAATCGTGTACGCTGTCGCTTGTTCATCATCTTCATTATCGCTCATTCGAGTTTCATCATCATCATCATTATCATTATCGTTTGCGATGATTGTGTTTCTACACGAAGTGCACTTGGACTTCGGTGTTCGTTGTGGTCAGATATTATTCTCGTTATTCGCTTTTCATCTAATTCGTCATTTATTTTATATAGTACCATGAGCTTCTCTGCTCAATTCGCGTTCGAGTGAATGAGATGCAACGAATTTTCTCCCGCTCTCGTTTCCCATAAGCCCCATCCGCCCCCTTCCAACGCCCCTTCTCGTTGCAACTCTCTTTCTCGTACGCTCTTTTTCTGCGACTCTCTCTCTCTCTCTCTCTCGCTCTGGTTGATTGTGGCCCATCGCTGCCTTTTCTGCACCTATGCTATGGTTCCCCACACCTCAAAGCCCACACCTTTCAGCCTTTCATTCCATATACACATATTTTCACATGTCCATCTATATTTACATATATGTATAAGAATATGTATACATGCATATGATTGTATGTGCATATTTATATCTATGTGTGTGTGTGTGCTTATGTGTGTGTTATTACTTTCCTCCACTGCCTTCATGACCGGCATTTCTGTGCGCTATCAATTTTACCATCATCATCTGCTCATTCATGCGTACAACTACATTCGAATGCATATGTGTCTGTGCTTTCCATCGCTTCGGCGTGTGTGTGCGCGCCGCAATTTTGTTAAGCCTACAGTACTCTTGAACTTGCTCTGCCACTGACGGATGTGCTCAGTGTATCAATGCACAGTGGGGTGAAACGCCGGCTCGAGCCAGCGACTTTGTATGTTCGAATTGTGCAACTAATTATTTTATTCTTAATAAATGTTTTTTTTTTTCTTTTAAATTTTCTATTTTAATTAGTTCGTTGGACTGTTTTCGTATGATTGTCGATATTTTTGTGTGTAACGCAAATTATAATTATTTATTCCAAATACATTATTCGCCGAAGCTAGGAGGGAAGAATATAGTATGTATGGATATTTTAAACGTAATCGGTATTTAAGCCAATCACCTCTACTCTTTGTTAAAATCGATTCTAGAAAAGGCCACAATTAAATCGAAAATTATATCTGATTGTTTTTAGTACAAAAAATTTGTATTCTATATTAAAAGCTTTCAAAATAGAGATTTATTCGTTCGGAATGGTGTGGGAGATTTGGTGGCAGTATATTTGCAACTATGTGTGTCCTTAATAGAGGAGTAATAATGACCTTTTAATAATAGAAAAGGTGAAATTTTTTCCCATTCTCGTAAGATCCATCATTAAGAGTTTGAAAGCTTATTCCTTTCATTTCAATCTTGATCTAAATTATCTCTTCATACGTTCAATATTTTAAAAATGTCTAATATTGCGGTACTTTAGGTAATTTATTTTTTTTTAAATATTTTGAATATTTTTAATACTTGATACAGTATACATATTTTTTAATTATTTTTTTTTTCAAATTTTATTTAAGCTTTAATTTTATAATTTTGTTCATCATGATGAATTATGCCTTCTGTAATACTCGGAATTTCATCGGCGCGTAACATATCATTCTCTTTGATTTAAAGATGTTCTTGAGAGATCCGTCGACTTTTTAAGCTTTCCTCGTTCGTTTGACGTGAGCCAAAAACTTAACAAAACAAATAAGGCAACTCAGAAGTGCTTTCCAAGTTTTCATTTGCTCAAAGGCGACATGCACTTTGCTTGAATGTTTCTATTGAAATTTTTTATACCCGACACACTCTGTCTCGAGGGTATATTGCGTTTGTGTGGTTGTGTGTAACACCCAGAAGCAGTCCAGATACACCATACAAAATGTTTATAGAAATGATCTGCGTCACCAGGAGACTCGATTTAGACATGTCTGTCTATCTGTGTACAGTTTTATTATCGAAGGAATTGAGTTATCTTGAGATATGAAATCTATCTATACGTATTTGCGGCGACATGAGTAAGATCGAGTTCGAGAATGGACCCGCTCGGTCAATTTTGAAAGATATGAACCTTCAGTTCTAGGGTCTGTGCAAAAATTGCTCTAAAATTAGAATGTTTCGATAATTTTCAATGAAAGTTGGAATTCGAGCGTATATGTAACCCTCCGAATAAAAAATATACATGTTACTGTTTGTCTGTGTCGGGTATTGTATAGTCAGGTTCGCCTGACTATAATACCCTTACATGTTTTAGTATTAATTAAGTACAGTAGAATCTCGCAAAAGTTAATCGATTTGTCCCAGGGGTAATCAACTTTTCCGAATTATTAACTTTTCCAAATGTTTTTCAAAATCGAAAAAAATTAAAGAAATATGGACTACATGCATAAAAATATATTTTTGCAATCATAACATGCTTATTCTATTTAAATCTTTTGATTTAAACCATATTTATATTTATTTTACATACACAAGATCTACTCGCGCACAACTCCTATTTCACAATAAGGTTGCACGCTTCGATCGAATTTGTCACTTTTAAGTGCTACCGTTATGATTTGCGTTGTCTTCTTTTGTTTTCCTTCGCTTTTCCACGTAATACACATGAAATAGGGTTGATTTAAGGAAAAAAAGGAAAAGAAAAAAAACTACGCTCAGAAAAGTTAACGCCAAAATTAACTTTTTAGAACGCTACGTGGGCGCTGAAATTCGATTAACTTAACCAAACGTTTAACTCATTCGAGCGGTAACTTTTGCGAGATTCTACTGTATATTTTTTGTCTTTTAGGTCTTTTTAGTATTTTGAATATTATTAGTATTCTAGGTATTTATGTATGTGTAATTTTAGTAATTTAAGTATTTTTTTTTAGAAGTTTTAAATTTTAAGTATTTTTAGGTATTCTAGTATTTACAGTATTTTAAGTACTTTTGGTATTTTTAAAATTTTTAGTAATTTTTTAAAGGTATTTTCAGAATTAAAATTTTTTTTTTGTATTTTTGATATACAGTGATCGTCCAATAGTACGAATTATGTAATGGCACGAAAATTGGAAAATGTGATTTTTATTGTTTTTTTTTTAATTATGAAAAATTTCTTATTTTCTGTTGTCCTACTGATCAACAATAGTTCCAAGGAAATATTCATCGAATATTGATGATTATTTTTGCAATAACTTGTTTGTTTGTACCACTGTAAGTGCAAGCATCGCGAACAAAAATAATAATGTTTATCGTGTACCGTCTGTTTTGCTCCTCTTGCTGCATATTCACGCACATACATATGTACATATACGTATCTGTGTGACAAGAGAACGCTAACAGTCGAGAGAGTGCGAACGATAGAGCGCAGCGCATACAATGAATGCATCTATTGGAATTTCATTCATGGCAAAGTTCGATGTGCGAGAATGCGCCTGAGAGCATGCAGCAGAAATCATTGAGAGCAAATTCTTTTTTTTTTTGCGCTACTGCACGCGTGTGTGTGTGCGCGCGAGAGCGTGAGAAAAATTCTCTCTTCTCTTTCTGGATTTGTTTCATTCTCATAGATACAATTCGAGTGTGGTGGGTGTGTGCGTATGTGTATGTGGCAGCGAAAACAGCCAGAGAGAATGAGAGAGAGCAAGAGATAGATTTCTTCGTGCTATTTGTTTTTGTTTGTATCAATGTATTCACTTCTGTATGATGATGATGGCATGATTGTCGCTCGCTCGCTCGACTCGTTGTTGTTGTTGTTCTTGTTGCTTGCTAATAATGACGTTGGCAATTACCGTGTGCGAGCTATACATTGTTGTTGGGCAAAGGCAAATTGTGAATGGTGAGTTTTTTAGTATTTGTTTAGAAGTGGTTGTGAGCGAGTGAGAAATGGGTAGCGACAGCGAGAGAGAATGCGCTGAACAGCTGGTTTTTAGAGAGAGCAAGCACCAATTCCGCTCCCGCCGCTATCTTCCTCCACAAGTTCCTCTGCCAGTAGCTCTGCCGCCAGCAGCCTGGTATGAAATTCTCTCTGCCGCCAGCAGGCTGGTATGAGAATTTGCTCTGCCGACGCTAGCTTGTTGGTGCCTTCCACTCCCCGCAACTAGGTTTGTGAATGAGAGGTCTTCCCCGCAGCCGAATCAGAGTTGCATGCGGATTTCGTATGGAATAATTTCGTTTGCGAGCCCAAGCGCTTCAGTTGTCAGACGGTGATGACGGAGTTCGGTTAAATAACGCGAAAATATAAATATATAAAATATATATAAAATTAAATAATATAAAACAAATAAAATTAAAACAAATAAAAAGAAAAAAAAACCGGATAACAAAAATAGCAACACAAGTACACTTCACTTAACTTAACTTAAATTAACTTAACTTTACTCTAATCAACTGAACTGAACTCGTGTGTGCGAGCATTTGTATGGAAATGTGAAAATTCATAAAAATAGAAAAATTAGAAGAGTACCCAGAACACGGGGGCACGCACAAGTCGCGCGAATAGACGAAATTTCGACAGCCAAAATATTTAGAAACAAAAACCAAATAAGAGGCGCAAAAGCAGCTGAAGAGCCGTACAAAAGAAAAACAGCACTGTGAAGGAGAAAAGAATAGAACAAAAGTCGGCATCGTGGCGGTGGCGGTGTCTGTGCCTGTGCCACTCTTGTCTGTCGTTTATCGTCAATCGTCTGGCATTTACGCACTCAGTCATTGAGCCGAACCTGCGCTTCCCCTCACGAAAACCTAAAACAAAGAATATAAATATAAATAAAAATAAAGAAAAAGTGGAAAAAGGAGAAATAATAATAACTAAACGCACTTCTTCTTCTCGCCGTTTAGTGTAATCTTCATTGTTGTTATTTGATTCTGTTTTCATTTTGTTTTGAGTACGTCTACTCCTACGGCAACGCAACAGCAACAGCAACGGCGGCAAATCGCCCTGCTCGGTGTCTGCTCATTACCACCTTTTCACCATACTCTTCGTCTTACACCTCCTGGAAAAGCATATACATACCTATATCTTTCCCACTAAATATCCCCGAAGGTGCGTGCTTAGAAGAAGGTTTCCTCGTTTTTTTTTTTTTTTTGTTGCCGTTGGATTGCGTCTTATCCACGCTAAGAATATACCTACGTGTATACCTATATTCCATATTATATCAGCTCGAACGCTCTTAGACTCTGCCCTTCGGCTCTGCGGCTATTTGTAAATAAACTCCAACGAATTAAAGTGTTCTACGCCCGCGGAAGTTTCGCTTTTTAACTATATACGAAAGCTATTTGAATAGGCGAAATCAAACAGCGTGAAAATACAATTTTATCTATCGTCGAACGTGGAAAAGGTTAAAGGGAAAAAGATCGAAAATATAAAATAAAAAAAAACTTGAGACAACAAAACAAACAAAAAAAAAAAAAGGGTGAAGAAAAGGAACCAAACAAAAAGTTAAGACGCGAATCGAAACAGACGAAAGAGTCGCAGTAAAAGCTCATGTAATCGTGTAAACAATTCGAAAACGTGTTGAACGCAACCGACAAGAACAACAACAACAATCATAACAGCGTGCGACAGACCGGACATCAGCGCAATGCTATCGTTTTAACTCCTCAGTTATTCGAACAATTGACATTCGTGAGAGCAAAGAATTCGAAAGGCTCTTCTATCGTGTCGTCGTGATCTTCGAATCAAATGGAATTCGATTTAAGTACATCGGATAATTTAACAGCGTATTTTACAATAAATTAACAGTAGCTGTTAACCGAACAGCAAAAGCATAAAAAGCAAGAAGAGCACCACCGAAGAAAGATCAGTGAACAAAAAAAAAAAAAAAAACACAGTGAAAAAACAAAACACTTCGTCTCGATGAATCTGCTGCAGGAGACTCTATTATCGCCGACAATAAGTGGAACAGCGACGGCAACTCCCATGGATTATCAGACGGCTCCGAATTATTATAATTACAACAACAATTACAATCATCATAATCAGAATAGCAATAGCTCATCGGTGACAACGACAACAACATTTGCCGATTGTGGAATCGAGCGCGGCTATGACTTTTACAGTGATCGAGGTAAATTCGATTTTCTCTTGAAATATTTTTCTTCTCATTTAGTTTGAATTTTTATTTGTTTTTTCATTTTTTCGTTTTTATTTTTATGTAAGATAGAGGAAAAAACCATCAATATTTCGGTATACAGTCGAAACTCTCCAAAGCGAATTCCTCTATAACGAATTTCCATATATCTATAGCAAATCTTTTCGCTACATTTTTACTGGCCTTTCTTTCCCTCCTTATAATGAATTCTCTCTGTAGCGATCTTTTTTCCGGTCCCTTGGAACACTGGTGCCAGATTTTTAGGGGAATATTCCCCTGAAATTCTCAAAACAAGACGCAAAATCCCTAAAATTCAATTTTGAAATATTACAAAAACAAAAACTTGGGCCAATAAAGTCCCATAAAATATCCCCTGAACATTTTTATGCCCTGAGACTTCACTCAAGATCGTAAATGTTTTTTTAAATTATGGGAGATTCCCCTAGACTGGCAACAGTGCCATGGAATTCGCTATAGACAGTTTCGACTGTATGCACATACAATACGAGGGTAAATCAGAAAGAAGTTTCTCGTTTTCTGAGGGAGATGTGAATCAGGACTTTCTTCATATCTCTTTCTCTCTCTCTCTCCCTGTCCCTCTCTCTCCCGCTCTCTCTTATGGCAATGAAGACGAAAACAAAAAAACTCATTTAAAAGAGTTCGATGAAATTTTTTGTCGTTTTAGGGTAGCCAATCCAATCCCCTTTTTGACGGTAAAAGTTGATAAATAGGGCAATCGAAAATATTTAAATTTAACATTTAAAAGTATGATACGTAACATAATTGAGGCTCTTAGACAGATCCTTACAACTTCTAAAATCCTTGCTCCGGACGTTCTTAAATGGACACAGCTACAAGAACGAACAGTCGGAATATTCGAATATTTCTTAATTATTTAATATCATTAGAACAACGGAAAATATTTAAATTCAGCACCTAAAAGTATGCATTTGAATATTTTAAAATCAATTAATTGCTATTATTTGAAGCCTTTATATGAGGAGTTCAATTAAGACTTAAAAGATATCCGCATATCTTTCAAAACGCCTTCCTCAAGATGTCCTACACGGACGAGCAGATTTTTGACTATTCAAATAATTCTTCATATTTATAAGCATACTTTTAGGTGTTGATTTAAAATATTTTCTGTTGCCCTAATGATATTAAATATTACTAATAATTCGAATAATCCTAAATCCGTTCGTTTTTGTAAGATAGATTTGTCTATTTAAGAACATTCCGAGCAATAAAAAATTCTAGTGCATAGTTTTAGGTGCACAGTCCTCTTGAAATAAACTGAGTTGTTGTTGGATGCTTTGGACGGAAAAATTTATCATATTGAAAAAACAATAAAAAAAAAATTATTTTTTAGAAAAGACAACTTTTAGGCGCCTTTAACAAATTCCTAACTATGTATGTATGTATCTCATCGAGAGAGGTGCTCTTTCCCAGAATTAGAAAACATTTTTCTTTGTTTGTAAAATTCGATCGCGGACTGTCGATTTATAAAGGGGAAAATGAAAAACAAAAGATTTTCTTTCTGGTTTGCCCTTTCAAAAGGGGTATCCATCCACCTACATACCTACCTATGTATGTAAGAATCAATTTTTCCATTTAGTCTTAAAATATATTTTCATTTTATTTTATATTTTATATTTTACATTTTGTCTTTTGCTATTGGTTGATTTTGATATTATTTCAATGATTTCGTTTCCTTCCATAAAAAGTATATTAAAAAAAAAATAAAGAAAAATAGATAGAGGAGAATTTTTTCTCCTAATACGAATTTTGTTTCCGTTCAATTTCCTTCGGATTTTAAAAAATAAATTTTATTGCATAACTTTGGGCTTACAAGCGTGTAAGCAGTGCCCGGCTTCTGAAATTATAAAAAAGAAAAAAACCATTTTTAATCAAAATCGTAATTTCTTTTTGTTCGACCTTTTGAATTATTTTTCTTTTTCTTGAAGAAATACTAGGTACTCTTTTTTCGAGTTTAAGGTCAAGGTATTTTGTATGCAAAACCCGTTGGCTTTGATAAGGGTTTCCTCTTATTTCAATAGAAATTGGTTTTCAAATAAAAACATTGCCTAAAACTAGGCGGTTTTTTTTTTTTTGTAAATACATATCTGAAAAGCGAATAAAAAAATTTTAAATCTTATTACCGAAGTTAAGTTACGGGGTAGAAAAAAGGAAAAGTAAAAAAAATTAAACCATTCTTTTGGGCGTATATAAATTGAATTTTTCCCAATTACAGGGTCGTATCTCAGATTATTTCCATGATTATATCGATTACTGACAATTTCCTCGAAGCGTCACTCATTGCATACCTTGAGGATGGTTACATGTTTTTATCTGTTCACTTTTTTTTTAAACAAAAACGGAAATTACGTTACTCCAGCCGTTGTCTCTAGTCGAGGGAATCGGTTTGAAGGGAGTCAAAATAGTGTTTTTTTTTTATCCTTTTCCCGGCAGTTCATATAGTGCTTCTCCAAATAATACCCGTTGCATAGTTTGTGGTGTGCCCAAAAGCCCCACACACTCTCTCGATGAAATTCTCTTGCTCATACTGTATTTATTTTCTTTCTATTTTCCTTTTTGTTCATTGCTTTCGGTTTTTGCTTTCTTTTCCTTTACAGTTATTTTTTTTTTTTTTTTTTTTTTTTTTTTTGAGAGGACATTACTCTTTCTGTGTTGCCTAGACGAAATAATTTTCCGCTTTCTCTTATTGAAGAACGCCCGAGTGTATGCAAGGGTTTTGTGCTATTGGTGTGTACGCCCGTGTGTGTGTGTGTGTGTGTGTGTGTGTGTGTGTGTGAATTCATTTCGTTCGGAGTAGGGAAAAAATTACATTTTCGTACATTACTGACATAGTCTTTTATTCTTTCATTTAAATTAGTTCCTTTCTGTCGGAAAAGCGTGGATCGACTTCAGTTTTTCCTTTGTTCGGTCGACGGAGTTTTTATGGACTTCATAGAATTTATTTCACGTTATTCTCCGCTCTCTTCCCCCGTTTCTTCCATGGAAGGAAGTTCATTTAAAACCGAAAAAGGCGAGAGAAAAACATTCGCGATTTACTAATATTCCTTTTTGCATGGATTTTCTTGAGGTTTTTTTTTTTTTTTTTTTTTATATCCAATTCGCCTTCAAACCTCTGGGGTTGTCGTTCGTCATCAATTTTTGTTTTCATATTTTTTATTTTTATATTTTTATTTATTTTTTTCTGCCTTCATAGTGAGGATAGTTGTGCGTGTTCATTCGTTCCCCCCGCATTTCCCTTACTTTCTTTTGGAAATTGAGCCGAAAAATTCCGGCTCGTAATTAAAATTTAGCTCATAATTTCACAGCGCGTGGCAGCCGGTGGCTTTGCTCTGGGAATTCATTGATTTCGCAAATCCGATGGAAGCTCTCTCTCTCTCTCTCTCTCTCTCTCTCTCCTTTGGATTCTCATCTTCCCAGTTACCAGTTCTCATTTATCGATTCTGCTTGTGATGATTTATGATTTCTTTTATCGAAATTTCCTTGTGCATTTTCGGCCTTTTTCCGTTCGTTTCCACACATGTTTGTATGCATGATAAGGTCGCAACGCGTCGCTTTTCTTGGCCTTCGTCGTTCGCCATTCGCCATTCGCCCATGGCAGAAAATTTTATTGAAATTAATTACGTTAATGTCATCATCGATTGGGTTTTAATTTCTCTTACTTTTCCAAAAGACTCACATATATTTCCCCAATGGCGTAGTGCCTGCATTACTTACACCAAATCCCTAGGGCCTTCAAAATTCATTTCGTTCAAATTCACTGTATGAAAATTCATTTCGTTGGCTTGAGGGCCTTGAAATATGCAACAGTTTATAGAATGCATCCCAGAGTCAGAGCTAAAATATATTCTTTCTAACAACTTCTTCATTTCCGAAGAGCAAAACGGAAATCTAACCATATATTTTGCCCTTTTTGTATTAATTTCGGCCCATTTCGGTCTATTTAGGTCTATTTTGGTCCATTTTGGTCCATTTCATTCCATAACAAAATGTCACGAACACGGGTAAAAATATGTAGAGCATCAGTAATTGCTCCGAGGGCACACTTTTTTTTTTTTTTCTTTTGAATCGATGAATTAATCTTCGGGACGTGCAATCCCAATATGCAATGCGATCCGTTGGCCCAAGCTGGAGGTCATTCAAGTAGCCAATTTTTATTGGGACACGTTTACACTATCGAAGCTTCCAATCCAAATGGCTTGCCCATCCATCAGTAATTAGCCGACCAATTTCGTATAAATGACTGGCCTTTGACCGGTCCAAATCCTACTGGTTATATTATGACTGTTCGCTCAATCGAATTCGGCTAGCCGGCGGTCGGTAATCAACGGGTTAGTTTAAGGGTAGCCTATAAATGACACTTTCATTAACTTAGAAAATCATCTAAAATATTGGTTTTTTATTTTCCTTATTTGACTAGCCTAAGACCAGACAAAAAATTACGACAATTGACCCAAAATCAACCGTTTTTGGGACTGGTCTTTCTCCAATGACAGGCCCATGTTCATGAGGTCAGTTGAATGTATTAGAAATGGAATTATGAGGGGACTAGTACTGGTAACATGAGGGACTGGCCGAAGGCTACACTTGGGTCAGTCCATATTTCAGCAAGGTACATATGTATATATATAAGCTGCATTGACTATATTGTATGGAATTTGTTGACCATCAATAGAGAGGGTTAGAACATTCATTGCAGGCTATTTAGTTTGTCCACTTACTCTTTAGCCCGTTGCTGCGATCAGTTGGCTTGGGGGTTCGTTGTGGAATTTATTTTGGAATCTTCAACAGAAAGTAGTTTTTGTTCCTCTCGATAGATAGATAGATAGATAGATTGATTTGGATGGAAATGAATGAACAGAAAAAAAGCTAATTCGAACAAAAAGCCAAATATTCCAAAATAAAAAAATATATATATATGTACATAATTCGAAGCATATTCGTCCGTCCTTGGGGTAGCTTTGATTTCAGACAATACCAAGAAAAAAAATAAAATAAAAAAATAAAGAAGAAGAAGTAGAGAATAAAACAAAAAAAAAATGACGGAATCGAACTTCAATAAAATTAAACATTTCCTTTTCCGGTTGAAACCCAAAAAGTCAATATCTCCTTCTGCTTCTGCTTCTACTTCGGCTTCTCCATCGCCGTCTGTTTTTTCTTATGATTCTGTGTGGTTCGTTAATGCCGAGATTTGAATATTCCAAATCTCGAAGTCCGCAAAATTATAATTTTAAAATCTAATTTTCATAAGCATATCAATAAAAAACTATAAATACAGTGAAAGCTCCCATATGCGGACATCGGACGGTCGCGGCCTTTGTGCCCGCTTTTGGGAGATCTCCGTTTATGGGGCCAGTCCGCAAGTAGAACCTTAACTGTATATAAATGTATGTTTATATGGGAATATCACAAATGGGGCTGTTACATAGAGACAGCGGGCGAGAGAGAGAGAGAGAGAGAGAGAGAGAGAGAGAGAGAGAGAGAGAGAGAGAGAGAGAGAGAGAGAGAGAGAGAGAGAGAGAGAGAAATCATCGTTATCGTTATCGAGAAGCTCATCAATTATTCCATTGAAGCTTAAATTTGAAGTAATTTGCGTAGCAGAGATCGTGAAACGCGGTTGAATGACATCAATTGACGATCGAGCGATCGATCGATCGATCGGTCGCTTTGAATGAACTGATCTGAATGGAATAACATTATCGTACACAATCGATTGGGCCATTAGATATTTTTTTTTTTTGTCTTTTTGATAGTTTCTCAAATCTATTTATAATATATTCACACCAATGTACGGAAATACAAACAAAACAAGCATATGTACATCCATACGTGCTATTGAGGGGCTTAAAAACTGAAGTTAGCTTGATACTAAAAATAGAAACTATAGAGCGAGAGAGAGAGAGAGAGCGAGAGAGAGAGAGAGCGAGGGAGAGAGAGAGCGAGGGAGAGAGAGTGAAGAAACAGCTTCCGCTGACTGACCTTGCAGCTTAGAATTCTCTTATTTCTTTTTGTTCGTAGGTACACATAATTAAAAAAAAAAAACTCTGTTCATATCGTGTCAATATATGTGACACAAACTACAACAAAAAATTGTGTGTATTTAGATATGCATGTATTTATTTTGTACATACATACAGACATATGTATGAATGTACATACATATCTACTTATCTTCAAATGCAAAATTTACTCAGAGAATTAGTCATAAATCCCGTCGCTGTTGTCGCGAGAGGTCATTACCACGACAATTTCGACGGCAATACGACAAACTAAAGCCAATAACAACAACAACAAAATGATTAAAATAAAACACAAAATAAATATCTTTGAACCGCGACATATTGACTACAACAACAGCAACAAAAGTCAGCGATAAATGGCGTCGCATGATTTACCTGTGCTTCTACCTTTTTTCTGTTTTCTGTTTTCTTTTTTTTTTGGTTTTCTTTTTTCTTTTTTTTTTGCTGTAGAAAATGCATTCCTTACTACCTGTCGACCCCGCTCGTTCTAAAAAAGTCTTCGAATGTGGTTGGTTTGTTCCTCTTGCCCTTCCACTTCGCCGTCAACATACTACGTACTACGTCTTCTAAGGCGAATGATTAATTAGTTTCCATCATAAAAGCATAAATAAATCAAAGATCATACACAAAAAAAAAGAGAAAAACAAAAAAGAGAAAATATTTGGCGGATTTCTGTAGGCGTGACGAAGTGAGTGAGTGCAGGATCGAATGAGTGAATTAATGAATGAAATAGTGAATGCAAAAAAGGTGATGATGCTCTGGAGGTGTATGTATGTCGTTTAATTACCCTGCAGGAAATGTCAATAGTGAATCTATACTCTTTCACTAATGACCGCGTCGACAGTACTACTGACCAGCTATACCCGCCGCAATGCTTTGCGCTATAGACATTTAACATTGAGTTGTCATTGAATGTCGACAGTAGACCGAAAAACTATTGACGAGCTAGTGACGTCGGTACTATTATGTAGACAAAAGGAGTACTTTTTCGCTAGTCACCAGTAATTAATATATATATTTATACTTTCCGCTTTCAATAAAAATAGCTTGCATTTAAGTTTTAACGAGTCTAACTTGTTCAATTTTGCGGCACATTTTACAAGGAGACACGTTGTTGACATGGTCAATGGAGATGAACTATATCTCTTGACAGTACAGTTTCTCTAATGACACCGCCTATAAATACTGTTGACGTTGTCACTAGTTCTCTTGTCTATATTGACGTCAATATAGACTTGGGGCCATATGGCGACAGACTTTCTGCAGGGTATTTATTATAATTATTATTTATTATTTTTATGGATATCTTTTTTTGTTTTAGTATTTTCTGAGGAGAAAAATTAAGGGTTTTCTAGAGCGAAATTCATAAGAGATTTTCCCCGAAGGAGTAATGTATAGGAGAGAAATTTTAAATACATTATCTTTAAAAATTATTTCATACAAAAGATACTTCCTATAGAATTAAATTAAAATCAAAGATATTGTACTTCATATGACAAAAAAAAATTCCTTGTAAAAGAGAAATATTAGAAAAGATACTTTTTAAAAAATTAGAATCTCTTTTTATTTTTATTTTATTTTTATAATTACATTATAAAAGGTACTTTTTATAAAAAGTATTTCTTATAAAAGATACATACGACCTATCGAATCTAATTGTAATAAAAGATATATCTTCTCATAAAAGATACTTCTTCTCATAAAAGATACTTCTTCTCATAAAAGATACTTTTCAAAACAGTTAATTCTGATAAAATATACATATATCCTTCCTATAGATTATAATTGTAATAAAAGATACTTCATATGAAAGATACACGCTGTAAAAGAGAAATTATAGAAAAGATACTTTTTAGAAAAGATACTTAATAACATTGTAAAAGATACTTCTTATTAAGTGTATTTCTTATTAAAGATACAAACTTCCTATCGAATATTGTAATAAAAGATATATCTTCTCATAAAAGGTTCTTCTTCTCATTAAAGATATTTCTGAAAAAAGTTAATTCTCATAAAATTTACTTCATTCCTATAGAATATAATTAAAATCAAAAATACTTCATGTGAAAGATCCTCCCTGTAAAAGGTAATTCCTAGAAAAGATACTTTTAAGAAGAAGTATCTTATGAAAGAAACATACCTCTTACAAAAGGGACTTCTAATAAAAGATACTTCTCATAAAAGACTCTTCGTATGAAAAATTTTCATATAAAAAAACTGCTTATGGAAGATACATACCTCTTACAAAAGATACTTCTTTTGCAAGATATTCTTACCATTAGAAATACATATTTTTCAAAAAAAAAACAAAAAAATGTCCGCTCCTTCTTGTCTATTTTTTTAAAAGACAAAACTTGTTTCTCGTTTCAAAAAACCAGCCTCTGCACTCAGGTGGCAGCGTTGGGGTTTCCCCATCCGAACCCAAAATGCAAGGAATCAGAAAAGAATAGTCAAGTTATACGGTTTAACAACATCATTGTGTCCGATTATCGATTAAATGAGTCGATATTTAAGATATGAGAGAATCTTCTGTTTTTTTTTTTTTTTTTTTTTTTTCAATGTCAGAGTAGGAACAAAAGAAGAAAAAAGCAGAATGTAAGAAGCTCACGCTCAAAACGATCGATAAATACTTGTGTGATTTTCAAAATGCTCGATTCATGGAAAGAACTCAATTACTTCATTCACAATACATCCGTATGTATGTATGTACTTACATATGGACATGAATCATAATTGATATTAAGCTAGCCAAAAAGCATGCATTATAGCTTCATTAAAACTTTTAAATTAAGCTGAATTATTTTGCGATTAGAAAGTTTCCCCAACAATCCATAAATCTTCGAGTTTTTTTTTATTTATTTATTTATTTATTTATTTAATTATTTATTTTTTCATTTTGTGTTTGTTTTCGTTTCGCCTTTGTTACTTTTGGCAATAAATTTGAATTAAGCAAAGAGAATTAGTGGCTAATTGTCATGCGATGCCAAGTTCCAATATGGAACAATTCCCCGCCCCATATATCATTATTCATGTATTGTTTTATTAAGACTCTATACTTATTTATTTATTCATTGTGTTCTATTGTTGTTTTATAAAATTTCCGCAAAATTTAAATTTAAACTTCGAAACATGCGACGATGGACTATAACCTTTTTGTTGCTGTTGCTTAAATCTCGTATAAATACATTCGTCGATATTAAATCGGAAAATTAAATCGCTAATATGTACCTACTATCGAAGCTCTTTGCAACGAACTCGTTTATCAAAATTTTTGTCCCCACAATGAAATCATTTCCATTTCCTTTTCTTTTTTTTTTTTTACATTCAACTCAACTCATGCGAGTTTTTCTCCTGTGACTTTATAACATTGTAAGAACATTATAAGAACATGACATAACATGCTGTAAAGTACCTCTCTACCCACGTTAATTTTGTTTATTACAAAAAAAAAAACAAAAAATAAATATCTAAGCATCTAATCGATTATGTGATTGTGCATAAAAACCGCTTGAAATCCGTCCCACGATTTGAGACTTTGACGAAATCGCCAAATAAATTCCGCATCCGTGAACCCAAAACGTTCAAGTTCACGTTCACAGTCGGCTTCATGCTGGAGTCAATTCGTTTTTCATGAACACATCAATATTGTACATATATGTAAAAAAATGTCAAAAAAAAAAAAAAAACCAAGAAGAAGAAGATTATGTACGCACATAAATAAATGCTATATAAACGGTTTTATCTACGCTTCCATGTTGCTTGAAAACACTTTTGCTTTGATCTAGACAAGTCTGCGTTTTGCCTTTTAAGCACAAAATTGGAAATCATTGCACGCAGGTACAATGTATGTACTTATAGATAAGGACGCACACACATCGGCAGGAAGATGGACGGTAAAACAAACGGACCGACAAAATGATTTACAATCATTCAAGTTGCAACAACATGCATGAGGAAATGTGCTAGAAAGCGACGATTTGCAGCAGCACCAGCTCGAAAAATGGACTCCACTGCGTCAGGCCAGGCTACGCGGCACATCGCACCGCACAACGAGCTGACTCAATGACTCAATGACTGACTGACTAAATGACTGATTTCCGACAATAACAAAAAAAAAAAACGAAAAAAAGTGGTTGAATTTTTTGACCTGTTAGCATTTCTTTTTTGTCGTTTCTTTTTCTGTTTTGTTATCTTTCCAATGATTGTGCAGTGTGCACGCCGAAAATTATGAAAAAGGACTCCAAAAATCCATGCGGAAGATTCTCTTTTTTCTCTGCATGTTTGTGTGTATGTATAAATACACATTTAGGGATTATCTATAGAGATTTTAAGGGATGTTTGCCCTTGGAGTTTTCCATGTGCTATGTGTTGAGAATTATTGGCTATTCCTTTCCATTTGAACATGTGTTCTGCATGAACGATTGTATCGAATCGATAGGAATTTATTTTGGTTTTCAAAGCCTGCGCCTTCGAGAGTAACAGGTACTTGGAATTCTTGGAAAAAAAACCAAAAAAAAAAAAAAACCGTTAAACTCCTTTTGAAGGAATTTTTTTTGTTTAAACTTTCCTATCTTTTTTGCTTTTTTTTTTTTTGAATCTCAAATAAATCATTTCACTTGTCGTTTAGAGATCGTTTTCGGAATCATTAAGGCATGACGAAGTCAGCCTCCGTGGCGTAGTTGGTTGAGATCCCGATTTACGAAGCGAGAGGCTCTCGGTCAAATTCCCAGCTGAGATCGTGGATTTTAGTTGTGTCGTTTTTTATGTTTCTGTTCTTCTTTATTTTCCCCATTAATCGTGGTTATACATAGGGGCCCATATGAGGCTTTAGTGTGACACCCTGTATGTTGGCAGCAGCACTTACACATCAACCAATCAAGGCATGATCAATTCTCTAGAACATGAAACTCATCTCGGTTAGCTCCGAAATGGTTTCGTTGCTTTCGTTGTTTTTTTTTTTTTTTTTTTTCTTGAAGTCATTAAAGCAAAACGTATGGAATTCTCTCCAAGAAAAGAGCCTTAAGAGAAGCAAAATAAGAAAAATAGACAGTGTCCATATGAGGATATTTACTCCAATGGATGCAATACAATATAGAGCAGTCAGGCCTGCCTCAGGGCTAATATCTAAGGCCTGATTTTCCTATGACATCGGTTAAAAAATCAGGAAATCAGGGGACTTTGCTGGATATCATGCATTTGCCTTAACATTCAGGCCAGAAATATTGTATTACCTTAGGGCAGAAGGCACCAGTGGGAAGAGCTAGTCCTATGCTCCTGGCATAGCTATGACTTTTACACAAAAGAAATGAGCACTGAGCGGAGCTGTAAAATTTCGTTACTATTCGGTAAAAAGTAACGATTACTGTAGTCAGTAATCAATAACGACTCGTTACTGATCAGAAGTATCTCGTTACTAGTCCTTATTTTGCACACATGCCAACTGATGGTTGCCGAAGAAATTAAGTACCTACCAAAATAATGGTTCCGCAAAATAGAATGGTAGTAGATTGAGTTGAGTTGAGTTGATATTTGATTACTAAATACTGGGAGAAAGGTACAAGGTGCATGAGGGAGTTTTGATAACTTTATCAACATTGTTTTATTCCTGCAAAATTTAAAAAATGTAACGATTACATAGAAACGAGTACGCAGTAATGATTACGTAGTAACGAGTATGCAATAGCGAGTACGTAGTAACGAGTTCTTAGTACCGACTACTTATTTCCGACTACTTTGTACCGACTACTTAGTAACGACTTCTTAGTAACGAGTACTTAGTAACGAGTACTTAGTAACGAGTACTTAGTAACGAGTACTTAGTAACGAGTACTTAGTAACGAGTACTTAGTAACGAGTACTTAGTAACGAGTACTTAGTAACGAGTACTTAATAACGAGTACTTAGTAGCGATTACTTGACCAAAAATAACGATTACACTAGAGTAAATTTGAGCATTTTTACAGCTCTAGCACTGAGAGTATTGGGCCTGGGCGGTCAGCACCGTCTGTATGTATGTACATATGTATGTATGTACGTCATCATGATATTTGAATGTCCTTTGAGGTCTATAAGTTAGTGTAATTAAGTAATTATTACGAAAGTATTCAAATCAGAATGAAAAGTTGCAATTTATAAAAACTGTTTCTTTCTAACCTTCTGAGAAGTATTCCATATGTTAATTGAATGAAGGGCTTTGCTGGAAAGCTTTGAGTTCAAATTGAGGCGATGGTTTGTTTTTGTTTTTTATTTCGAACATTATTATTTTGTTAAATGCAGAGGGGTTCAACCACAAAATAAATTGAACGCGAAAATTGCCTTTTTGAAGTGGCCTTTAGTTACATCTGCCCTAGAAGGTCATTTCGAGCGTCAAAGGAATTTTTATTTTATTTTTTTTTTTTTTTTCTTTTCTTATAAATCCTTTTAATGAAAACGTTTGCCTTTTTTGAGGCAATTAATGTACGACATGACCGTAAAAAGAGCATGCCGTTTTCATTTTGTGGCAAATTACTTTTAATTATTTTCCATACGAATATTCTTGTTATGGAAATAATTGATTTTCCATCCATTCGCGCCTTCTAAATATGTCACAAACATTTCACTTTCTAAATGATGAAAACCACACGCTAAACAAAAGAGAAATTGCCCGCCAGCGCCGAACCGATTTTCCGCGTTAACGCAGCGTAGCAAAATTATGATTGATCAATCAAATGCAAAAAAAAAAAAAAAAAAAATTAGAGAGAAAAAATAAAAAATAATTGCAAAAAAAAAATATATGCATATATAAAAAATATAAGAAAAATAAAGAAAGATCGAAAAGAAAATGGAAAAGGTTTCGAAATTAGAAAAAAATACAGCCACAACAGCAGCAGCAACAACAACAACAAAACACGACGGCAATCAAGACAACATAAACAACTTTCGAACATGTGGCCAACATTTGTGCCATGACTTTAAGATGCATGTCTCTGGCCTTCCCCTCCTGCGTGCCCCTCTAATCAAGCGTGCGAAGCCAACGATGCAGATACAACAATTCCTTAGCTATAATTTGTGCGAACTTGAACTGTTAATTTTCGAACGAACGAACGAACGAACGAGCGAACAACCAACCAGCCATACGAAGTGCAATGGAGAAAAACAAGAAATCAAAAGAAAGACAGAAAAAATTAAAATTAAAATTGAAATCGAAAAAGAAAACAAAAAAAAAAAAAACAGACAACAACAAAAAGATAGAAATAATTGAAGCAAACCAAATGGAAAATGCAAGCGTTTTCTAGATGCGAAAGGCGCACGACACTGATATTGCAGATAAAAGATAAAAGGCATGTTGCATGTCGGCACTTGTGTTTTCTTTTTCTCTCATTTTGATTTTCGCATTTTTTTTTTTTTTTTTTTTTTTTTTTTGTCTTGCAATTTATCTTTTATTTTTAATTGAAACAAGAAAAGGAAAAGAAAAAAAAAACAACGAAATGTTTCTTTTTATTGCCTTCATTCGTTGCAACTTTCTGGGTTAAGTTTACTCTCCTCAAGTCTCACATTTGAAAATCTTGTTTGACGCGTCTTTGATATTGAAGTCGAGTTGATTTTCCATCGGCAACAAAGAATTTATACCGATAGCTATGTAGGTATGCTGTATACATGTATGTACATATGTACACGTCGAGGCATGTTTCGACAGCATGCTGTGCTGAGTGCAATATGCAATGTTTGCTTTGCCCTGCAGTAAGTGTCTTTAATGACTAATTCAATATGTCACTAGTTCGTCCGGCACCAGTACTAGTGACCAACTGTACCCGCGCCATTGCATTCTCCTATTGACACTTTGTACGGGCATATGTGCGAGAGGACACAAGAGGCAGCGCATTGGCTTAGGTACGTAAACGGAAAGCGACGAGTGCAGAGCTGGGATGGCTCAGTGTGAAGAGTCTGGACTATCGACTGGACTAAGGTATCTAACGGCGTTAAAGTCGGCCTCTGTGCCGTAGTTAGCTGAGATGTTAATTTACGAAGCGAGAGGCCCTGGGTTCGGCTCTCAGCTAAGGTGATTAATGTCTGTGTCGTTTTGTCAGTTTCCGGTTTACTTTGTTTTCCCATTCATTATACATACGTGTTATCACAACGAATTTGTGCGAAAAAATTAAATTATTAAAAATATAATTCATAGGAATTTTCGCACGAAGCTTTTAAAAGCATTCGAGAGAATTCCGAACGGAAACTTTTCATTCTCACTTTTCACCCATAATAATTCATGAGAATAATCCTCAGAATTTTACGATTTTTTTCACTTCTTCTCGACTTCCCGGGGATTCGAACAGAAGCCTTCGGATTGATGATCGGACATGCTAACCATTAAGCAGCGGAGCCTTCTGATTTTCGTGCTGCAAATAAATAATATGAATGCTCGAGAAAATTGAACTGTAGACATCCTCGTTGACTTAGTATGTCTATAGAATGACAGTGGTGACAAAGTGGTCAATTTGCCTCGCATTTACTGTAGGGTAACATTTCGGCTACAATTGCATCGGTGTAACAAACACGCTTCAGCGCGGCGATTTCATGCATTTCATTTCGTTTTCTTTTCTGAACTTTATTTTATTTTATTTTATTTGTTAAATTTTATTTGCTTTATCTTATTTATATTTTCTCTTGTTCTTTTTTTTTTTTGGTTTTTTGATTCAGACATGGTTCGTTTCGATGTTGAAATGTTCAGAACTTGTTTTCTTTGATTTCGCTTATTTTTCGCAAACTCTTTTTTCTTTTAGAGATTTAGTCGGTTTTTTTTCTTTTTATTTTTTCACATTTAATAAATAAAAACAACTTTTATTTTTTGCATAAAAATTCGCATCAACGAGACTTGATTTGCCTTGAGTTTTTTCTTCTTGAAATACTTTAATTTTGCTTCTATAGAAAAACTGTTTTTCCTTTCCTAAAAAGAAAAGAAGAAAAAATAAAATTAAGATTCTTTGTCTTGCTGAATTCTTTATTTTGTACTTACAAACATGTGCAAATTATCTGAGATCATCGATTATTACCTTAAGCTACGTTTCGACGTAATTTATGAACTATGAAGATATGTTCATACACAAGTACATACATACATACATACATTTTGCCGCACTTCTTCTTGGCTTTTATCTGCAAATCAATCAACGGCTTTATTGACAGCTATTAATGAAAATGGAAATTTGATGCTTTACAAATTGTAAGAATAATAGATAATAATAAAATGATTGCTCAACGCCTACGACGAAGAAAGGCACAATGAAGGAAAGCAGGAACGAAGTCAATTCATATCGGATCAGAATAAGCAATGAATAATAATATTATCATCGCTATTTAATCGGGTTAATTTGGATGGCCATCATTACTCTAATCCCATCATTAAAAAAAAGGGCTCTGAAGTGATGAAATGAAAATAAACTGTTCAAAGACAATCGAAAGTTACCAAAAAACCCAACACCACCTTCCTTGATCTAATAACTTTGACTCGAAAAAAATTTTCCTTTGTTGACATGTTTCTGAATTATTAGGCAATTCTTACATATATACATTTTGATAGTGTTGCGATACAATTTTGGGATTGTGATGCGAAACCCGAGTATCGTCGAGTCCTTGAAATCAACCTGCAGCTAACTTTATATGTACACAATAAACGCAATAACGCCTAAACTACTGAACACATTTAAATGAAGTTTGGCACGGACATAGTCTAGAGCCTGAGAAAGGATATAGGCTGCTTTTTAATGCGAAAAATGGGGCAGCAAGACGTTGAAAGAGTCGGAAAGAGAGGGAAAGAGAGGAAAAGAGAGAAAAAGAGAGGAAAAGAGAGGTAAAGAGAGGGAAAGAGAGGGAAAGAGAGGGAAAGAGAGGGAAAGAGAGGGAAAGAGAGGGAAAGAGAGGGAAAGAGAGGGAAAGAGAGGGAAAGAGTGGTAAAGAGAGCGAAAGTGAGGGAGAGAGATATATAGTGATGGAGAGAGGGAACGTGGGAAAGAGAGGGAAAGAGAGGGAAAGAGAGGGAAAGAGAGGGAAAGAGAGGGAAAGAGAGGGAAAGAGAGGGAAAGAGAGGGAAAGAGAGGTAAAGAGTGGCAAAGAGAAGGAAAGAGAGGGAAAGAGAAAAGTAAAGAGAGGGAAAGAGGTAAAGAGAGGGAAAGAGAAAAGTAAAGAGAGGGAAAGAGAGGTAAAGAGAGGGAAAGAGAGGGAAAGAGAGGGAAAGAGAGGGAAAGAGAGGAAAAGGGAGAGAGAGAGAGAGAGAGGGTGAATAGGGGTGCGAGAGGGAGCTTTAGTTGCTTAACCTAATTTTTTTGTTGGTGCTAGTTTTAAGCTATTGATTTTTAACACAATAAGTACTTTCTTCGGAGGCGAGGCTAAGTGCGCTGGGTCTTCATGTATACATATATACATATATATTTATTTTATTTCTGCGTTCAATTTACGAGGCTATGTGTGAGAAAAAAGAGAAGCAAAACAAAAAAGAACGTTTTTCCATGGCATGAACCAGCGTCACGTATTGAATATTTAAGTCATTTGTGTCAGAAAAAGTGTGCGAAATTAATTATGGTCGAGATGTGAAAGGAAATATATTAATCAGCGAACAATGGAAAATACACGAGAATTATTAAGAAAGTGGAAAAATAAAGTTGAAAAAATGAAAAACAAAAGACAAAAGACAGAAACAAATGTTGCCATAACAATCTCTCAAGTGCAGGAGTACACAAAATTAATGCACTCGAGTGACATGATGAGATAATAAGTGTCGAGTCGACGATCGCACCGAAATCGAAATTCAAGAAATCGGCTTCAAAATTTCCAGATAAAAGACTACAAAATACACACCAAGAGACAGAGAGAGAGAGAGAGATATAGAGAGAGAGAAAGATACCATACTTGACCCGTATCGTTTGAGATATGTTGTTACCTTTTGAAGCGAGGAAACATATTTGAGATGAGGGAACTAAATTGACAGGAACCCTTAGAGCCATGGGTACTCAATAAGGATATGTAATTTCATTAACTCTGAGTGGAATTTTTACTTATCTCTTCCTTTCTCTTCCACTATCTCTCTCTCTCTCTCTCTCTCTGTCTCTTTTATTGTTCGTTTTTCAATATTTTGATTGAAACATAAAAAAAAGAGAAGAAATCGAGTCGTTACATATATCGTCTTGAATATTATCGCTTTTCAACGTAAATGGGTCACGATAAAAACGTTTAATGCATTAACAGGAGCAAGAAGAAGCGACAAGAAGAAACGACCAGAAGAAACAACCAGAAGAAACGACAAGAGGAGAATTTGTAAAAGGACAAGCCCTCGGACTTTTTTTGAACGGATTTCGTGGAAATTCATAAAATTTTATTGTACTCCATCGAACGCACTTAAGTTTCTCTTTCGATGCCTTTCTTTTCTTTTCTTTTCTTTTCTTTTCTTTTCGCTTCTGATTTTGATTCTTCTACTTCTGCTTCCGTCTCGGCCGTCTCTTTCGTTTCCTCATCTTCGTATTCTTCTTTTTCGTGCATGTAAACATCTTGTAAATTAAATGTGCTAAAGAACACACGCGACTTACTTATATGTTTGTAGGTGTATGTATGTATGTGTGGTGGTGATGACAGCATCGAAATTACTTAACAAAGTGAGAAAATTGTATGGCGAGTCTTTGGGTTGAGAGTTTTGTTTTTAATGGAACGATTAAGTACCTTTAAGTGAAATCTATTCATAGTTTTTATTTTGATACATGTGTACAGTGTATTCTCTCCTTGCGGTCACTCCTCTTAAGCGGACAATTTTTGGGAATGCTCTAGTCTTCCTGATTCTCAAATAGTTTCGTCTCAAGCGGACACACCTCTGTTAAGCGGACACATCGGTACCGTAGATGTCCGCTTAAAAGAGAGTACACTGTATACATGTGGATATACTCCCACTTGCAATAGGCGTATTCAGGTGTATTCAGGCCTATTGGTTATCTTATTACTTTTGACACTAAAGGTTAGTGTCCACTTTTATCCAAAAAAAAAATTTTTTTTCAAGCTTTTACCTTTATTTCTTTTGGTCCCAGGGTCCGAGGTTCGATTCCCGGCACAGGCGAAATGAGTGTAGTGTTCCAAGCCCAGCACTGGTTTTTCAAAAAATCTCCTTTAACGAGAGAATACTACATAAAAAGACATACACACACTCACATAAACACAAGAAAAACCCTTAGTGGTATCACAACGGGCCCGGTATGCGGCCTAAATGGCAGCCACTCCAAAATACATACATACATACATATATGTACATTAAAGGACCACGTTTTCGGTTTTGGAAGATTTCAAAATTCAATTTTTAGGGAATCAATGCCTTGTTTTGAGACATTCAGGAGAATATTTCGCCCCCCCAAAAAAAAAACTGGCAACTGTACTCTGTCTCTTTATTTCATTTCTTCAGTGCTATCACTAACAAAAAATAATACTTTTTTAAGTCTCCAAAGTACTTTTTGTTACCTTTCGTTTTAACTGGAATCAGGCAAACGAAAAAGTAACCGAATGAAATTTCCGATTGCATTCCGTCTCATTTTTAATACGGGCATTAGTGTATGAAAGCGAAAATTTTTGATGGACACATAGCTTAACACGCGATTGCAACATGTCTCTACGCAACAAGTATCCGGCAGCATGCAGCATTCATAGAAATTCATAGAATAAAAGCACCTCCTCAGAAGCATTTACTTTAAATTGGGTTGTTTAAATAAAAATTTCAATTGAAAATTAATTATTGAAATAAATTTCTGACTTCTTAATGAACATTTTATTTTATCTACCTACTAGCCGGCATAAAATTGTAATTCGCTGTTTATTGTTTTAGTTTAATATTTTTTTTTTTTTTTAGTTTATTTATTTATTTATTTTTTTCTGTTTAGGATAGTGGCAGCGCATTATAATGGCTTAATGGCAGAAAACGTGAAACAATAGAACCATAAACAAGAAGACATATTGACTAGAAAAAAAAAAGAAGAAAGAAATGTAGTTGAACGACCACATAGGCTTAATGCGAAAACAACTAAAATAAACAAAAGCTGTTTTTGTTGATCTTTTTTCGCTATTAAAGGGGGGAACAACAAACACCAATCATCACCTGCTCTTCTCCCCAATAAAAAAGTTTTAGTTGATGTATTTTGCATAAATTTAAAAGGAAAAAAAAAAAAAGATTTTGTCACTTACATTAGCTAAGGTGGCTTAGGGGAGATGTTTCCATGTGCATGTACATGTGTGTTTGTATATGTATTGTGTTGTATTGTATTGTATGTTGGAGTGACTGCCACTTAAGGCCGTATACCTGGCCCGTTGTGATCCCACCAGGGATTTTTCTTGTGTATGTGTGAGTGTGAAGTAGTATGCCCCCCTAAGATGAGATTTTTTGAAAAACCAATACTGGGCTTGGAACATTACACTTTGTTTTGCCTGTGCCGGGAATCGAACCTCGGATTATGGGGTTAAGAGGATAGCACGCATCCCCTACGCTATTCCAGAGCCACATGTGCTTATATATACAGTGAAAGCTCTACTTGCGGACATCTCCCATAAGTGGACAAAAAGGCGGCGACCGCTTATGGGAGCTTTCACTGTACTTACGAGTATATTTTGATACATTTAAAGGGGCATCGTAAAATTGTAATCCATTAAAAATAAGTACTTACATATACATATATGTATCTCTATTCCTATTTTTTGGGAATTTTTTTTTTTTTATATTTTTCGTTAACAAATATATTGATGAATTGATTTTCTTCATTTGATAATGGCCGGCCGGCCATTCGTGTTGCTAGGCATGTTGCCGGCAATGGTTGTAAGGTACTTAATGTTCGGTGAGAAAAAGTACTAACGCCCTCTTCTTCTTTTTACCAACAGCCCCGTATGAGTTTCATAGAAATCATAAAAAAAAAGAACGTTTTTTTTCATCCGAATTCAGAGATCCATTTTTATTTTATTTTTTTTTTTAAATGTGGTTAAGTAAAAAAATGTTCATACAGTAGAATCTCGCAAAAGTTAATCGATTTGTCCCAGGGGTAATCAACTTTTCCGAATTATTAACTTTTCCAAATTTTTTTCAAAATCGAAAAAAATTAAAGAAATAGCGACTACATGCATAAAAATCTATTTTTGCAAACATAACATGCTTATTTTATTAAAATTTTTTGATTTAAACCATATTTATAATTATTTTACATACACAAGATCTACTCGCGCACAACTCCTATTTCACAATAAGGTTGCACGCTTCGATCGAATTTGTCACTTTTAAGTGCTACCGTTATGATTTGCGTTGTCTTCTTTTGTTTTTCTTCGCTATTCCACGTAATACACACGAAATAGGGGTGATTAATAAAAAAAAAAGGAAATAAAAAAATTACGCTCAGAAAAGTTAATGCCAAAATTAACTTTTTAGAACGCTACGTGGGCGCTGAAATTCGATTAACTTAACCAAGCGTTTAACTCATTCGAGCGGTAACTTTTGCGAGATTCTACTGTACTTTTGAACAAAGAAAAACAATTTTTTTATTTTTCATAATTTTTAAATGTGCCATTTCATGTGCAAATAACGCTGACAGATTCGAGTTGAAGTTCAAGTGGCATTTCAATGGCTCAGGTGAGCAGATAAATTGCCACCGGCATCGGCATGAGTACAAGCACCGGCTCAAGCTTTGGCTTCGGCTTTGGCTTCGGCTTCGGGTTTGCCTTTTAATGGCCCTGTATAGCAATTAAATCTAATGAAATCAAGAGGGCATGAAAAAATTTCACAAAGAAGAATTTTTTGTTGCTCGTACATATGTACATACATACATGCATGTTTGGATATGTGCCTGCCTGTCTTAGAGAACAATCCTGAATCGTTGAGGGACCGAGCTTAGAAGCGATAGATACGATAACCTCGCGCCGTCTTTCCGATCAATTTTCTGTTGACTGATGTCGTTAATGACAGTAGTCGCGCTTCGAAAATAGACAATATAAAAATTTACAAAAAAAAAAAAAAAAAAAAAAAAGAGACAAAAAAAAGTTAAATAAATAATAATAAAACAAAATGCCAAGACAAAAGCGACGGATACAAATATTTGCCGACACGAAACGAACGATCGATCGAACGACCAAACGAGCGAATCTTAACATAGAATCAATCTCGGTTGTGAGCCGCTGATTTTTCTCTAAATACATAAATTCACACATATGTACACATGTGTGTGTGTGTGTGTGTGTGTGTTAGTGTCTGTCTACTTTTGTGCATATACCTTGGCTTTCATGACTTTTACGGCTTTGACTTTGTACCTTTGTGTATAAAACTGGAAATATTTTTTTCTGAATTTTTATTTCAAGCATATTCGTGTGTGGAATTTGTGGCAGCCAGCCAGCCAGCCAGCCAGCTAGTCAGCCAGCTAACCAACTAACCAAGACAGTAAGTCTTTAAGTCAGTCAGTCAGTGAGTCGTTCGGTTGGTTGGTTGGTTGGTTGGTAGGTTGAATGTTGGTAGTTAGTTACTTAGTCAGGCATTCAGACAAGGCGTTTAAGTATTCAGCGAAGCAGAAGAACGACGACGACGCTCAACGCTCGACGAAGCTATTAAAAATGTCTTATAAATTTATTCTCATTTTGTTGTTGTTGTTTAAATTCAAAAAATCAAAACAAGTTGCCACATACATTCAGACAAACACATACATATTGTATGTAGGCATGTACACTGTATATCCACATTGTACGTTCGCATGTGAGCATATAAATTATTGTATACAACCTGTTTGCAAAGGCCGCAAAAAAGCACAGGTACAGGTTTTTCCCTTCTACAAAGCAAGCTCGCACAATAATGGAGGTCTTCATTTTAAAGCCAAAAATGACACTCCCCCAACCGCACCGAACCGCACAGCAGCGCACCGCAGCGCACCGCAGCGCAGCGCAACGCACCTCAAACTCAGCTCTTCATTTCGCTTCACATCGGCGCGACTGTCTGTGACTTCTTGATTGCTGGAAGTCGCTTCTTCTGCTTATGCTTCTTCCTTTTCTTCGATTATTTCGTGTGCCTAGGCATTAAAAGCTTCTAGCATCAATTAAGCTTCGCTTTGAGGCTTTCGAATGCCTCACAGTTAAAAAAAAAACGTTCTAAGCTTTTTCGATTTTTCTCTCTGCTTCACGCTATCAAGACTATGTGATTACCTCAAAAAAAAAAAAAAAAATAAATAAATAAATAAAATAAAATAAATAAATAAATTAGATAAAATGAAATGAAATAAATAATTCGCATCGTGAGTTTTAAAATTGCTTTATTTGCTTCTTTTTTTTTTCTTCCTTTTTATTTAAATTGATTTTATAGAAATTTTCCTTTTTGTTTTCGATTTTTTGGTGTTTTATCCAAACAAGTTCTTAACGCATTTTGATATCATGCTTTGTTTGCCATTTTAAATGAGCGCCAAAAAAGGTTGAAGAGCCTTTGACTTTTTGGAAAAATTAATAATAATAATAAAATAAAAAGAAAAAAATGTAACAAAACAAAATTCAATAAAAATTGTAATGTATAAAAAAAGACGGGTGAAAAAAGTCATTTTGTTTTTTTTTTTATGGTTTAAAAGTCGTTAAATTTTATAAACTTTACTTTGCTGTGCATGAACTGTACTTAACCCAATCTGCTCAAATTGAGTCATAAGTAAGTAGATATGTACATGATATTTGTTTGAGGGGAATTGAATGAGTCGAGAAGAGCGTGAGAAGTTTCGAGAAAATTGTGGGATTTTTTTAATAATTTTTTTTTTTTTTTTTTTTTTACATGATACTCTCATCTAGATGTCTTTCCATTAGCTAAGCGGTGAGTGATCGTCATCCAATCGATGGCCAGAGTTGGATGAAGCGAAAAGGACAAAGCTCATTGCACTAGGTTTATTCCTTTATCTCTTAAAGAAAATACTCGAGTGAATGAATGAGCGATTGGATTGTATGACTGATGGAATGAATTATTGATTGAATGATTGATTGAATGATTGGTTGAATCAATGAATGATTGAATAAAATACAGATTGAAAGATTCAATGCTGGAATGATGGAATGATCGATTAAATGATTGGTTAAATGACTGATTGAATGGTTGAATGAATCATTCAATGAATGAATGAATGAATGTTTGAATGAACGATTGATTGAATAATTGAATGAATGATTGATTGAATGATTCAATAAAATATGGTTTGAATAATTAATCGATAGAATGAACGATTGAATGAATGAATAATTGAATGAATGAATGAATAAGTCATTGATTGAATGAATGATTGAAGAAACCTTAGATTGAATGGTTGATTGAATGTTTGATTGAATGTTTAATTGAATGAATGATCGATTGAAAGAATTGTTGAATGAATATTTGATCGAATTATTGAATGAATGATTGATTAAAGGAATGATTGAATGAATACTTGATATAATAAGTGAATGAATACTTGATAGAATGGGTGAATCAATGATTGATAGAACGATTTGTTGAATGAATGATTGAATGAACGATTGATTGAATGCTGTATTCAATAAAATAAAAAATTAAAAAAAATAAAAAATAAAAATAATAAAATGTGATTGATTTCCTCAACAAATCTTAGGGAAAATGTTGAAGACAAATTATTTTGGAGTGCAAAATTTTCCATGAAGCTTCATGAGAGCTTTGGCGAACTTCATTTCCATGCTCAATTGATTTTAATATAGCCAGATACGATTTAGTATGTATGTATGTATGTACATACTCTGAACGCTATTGTCCTCCCAGGCAACAATTCACTCAATTTATTTCATTCCCTAGCAATCGCCACTACTTTTGCTCTTGTTATTCTTCCACATGTCAAATGCATACATAGTTTTCTTATTTTTATGTGGGTCCGTCTCAAGGGCCTTACAGAGCGATGGAGAGAGGTATATATAGAGAGAGAGGGAGAGGGAGAGAACATTATGATGAAGTGAAAATGGAATCGCTTGCTTTTGCACTGTCCTATGAGCCTGAAATATTCCTTATCAGCATATGCCCAATGACATTGGTACTTAAGTTTATTGAGGTGACGAAAAATGGTTTTTATTAAAATTCAAGTGCTTGTACCCGTCCCGTCCCGCCCCGGCCCTTTCTTTCTAATTACCATGCGATGCCCCTGGAAATAACAATAATGCCTTCTGACGCGTAAATATCTAATTATACCCGCTCATGATTTGCTCTTCCTTTCTTATGTGTGCTGCTTCCATTTCATTCTGGTGGGAGCATATTTACTCTGTCGTACAAATTGTTGTCACACTAGCCCCGTCTCCCTCGCCTGCGCTTTGGCGCTGTCTCCCTCTCTGCCCCTGAGTCATTTTCATTTGAATTGCCTATTTTTAGTGGACAATTCGGTTGTTTGTGTTCGTGTGGGACTTCCTGTTGTGTGTTAATGTCATTCAATTCTTTTATTATTTCTATGGGATTTTTTTTTATTTTTTTTTTTTTAGTTCCCTTCCGAAATTCTTCGTTTCAATGAAAATAGTTGTTGTAATTCTTTGCCTACGTTCCCCGTGAAAAGATTTCCATTTGCGTCTATTGTACACGCGCCATAGAAATATCTAAAGGTATGTCTAATAGATTGTGGCTGAGAGAAGTTATTGAAGCTTATTTTGTTGTTGTTTTTTTTTTTTTTTTTCTGTTACCTATTTAAAAACAGAAAAGCCTTTTACCCGAAACTTCGAAGAAATCTAAAAACTTTTCGAACAAACCTCCTCCGATTGAGGAAAGTTTCTTCCATTCAAAAGGTACAAGTTTGTTTTTTAACAGAAAAAAAGAAAAGAAAAGCAAAAACGAAAATAAGAAAACTAGAACCAAAAGTCTTGTCTAAAGAACAAAAATTTTCATGGAGCTATAGATACATTTTTTGGACGCTGAGAATCAGTCGACACCTTAATGACTTATGTACATGGAAACCTCCAAAGTTTTTCTTCCCTCCCCCCGGCCCATTTCAGTCGCACTTCGATGTCAATATGAAAAGATCGCTGATAAGTGATTTCCTTGACAAAGACATCCGAAGAACATGTGTTTAGCGAGTGAAGTAAAACAAATTCACATACATATACAGTGAAACCTCTGCATAAGTAGAACTGAATCGATTGGCAATAGCGTTAAACGAGAATTTCCCCATTTGAATTTGAATGAAATAGGAGGAAAAAATTCTTCGCATAATAATGATTCGGGCTATGGAACTTTGACAATTTCGGTTGAATGGGTTAATGTTGACATGATGTGTCTACTGTAGGTATATTAAGTTTTTCATAACCTTAAGCTTCGATTTAAGTCGTATAAAGCATTTAAAATCAACAAATCGGTTTCTATTGTCTACATTTAATTATGTTTTATCAGTACCTATGTTAACCCTCTAATTCCTGGCTCCGTCTCTAGACGGACTGGTTTCGAACAAATTACCAAAAAAAAAAAAAATTTCAGATTCATGTTTTTCTACCCGAAATTAGTCTTTTCTAAACTTTTCAGTGCAAAAAAAAAAAAAAAAAAATTGTGGCATTAGAGGGTTAATATGTACGAAAAGAATAGTTCAATAATTTAGTGCGGAACTGTGGTAGAAAAAAAAACCAAAATCAATAACAAAAAATTTATATGAAATTAAAAGAAGCAGGTTAGGTAGATCAGGTTAGGTTAGGTTAGTGTGGCTGCCACCAAGGGTGACACACTAAGTCACCAAACGGGCCCGTTGTGATACAACCACGAAAATTGGGAAAACAAAGAAAAACAGAAACAGAAAAAAAGGCACAAAAATCCACGGCCTTAGCTGGGAGTTCAACCCAGAGCCTCTCGCTTCGTAAGTTGGCATTTAAACCAACTACGTCATAGAGGCCGACTATAAGAAGCATAGAAAGAAAGAAAAGAAAAAAACAGCTGATATCGAATGTCAGGGTTGCATTTGAATATTTTTCTTCTTTTCTTTAAATAACTCGATTGAATAAAAAAAAAAAAAATTTTTTTTCCGATAAAATTATTCATGCAGACATCCAAATACTGATCTCCGAGAGCATAGTTCACTTTTAAAAAATATATAAGTACCTAAAAATGTTCAATACAGTCGAGTCTGGAGTCTGGTGTTAAGACCGGCCAGAGTGAATACCTTGGTGGGTGTACTGAGGCTCTTATACGTAGATCAGATTACGGTATTCGAATTCTTGGCGAGAAAGCCCTTCGAAATCATAAGGAGAACATAAAAAACAAACGTCCCTAATGAATACAGACCTTTCGATATGTAATGATTTATTTTCGATAACAATTTATCGATTTCCATGGCGTGGCAATTAACTCATAACAATTCAACAACTTTTGCGCTAATAACTAGAAAATTTTATTTCTCATCTAAATTAGTACAATCACCTCGCGGTGATCACGTTTGTCCAAGTATTTTTTTTTTCTATATTACTATTCAAATATAAATCGATGTAAGCGAGTATGTATTTCTATATACATATGTTCTATGACACATTAGACTATTTGAACAAAAAAAAAAAAACTACTATATTTTACATGCCAACTCAAGCGAATGTGTGTATCGTTTATGTATGTATGTATGCATATGCCTATGTACTACCTCTGTAGACTTGTTTCTTATTGAGTTAACGACAAATCGTTTTGGAAAGCCCGCTTGACTCGGCTTGGCTTGGCGCTCTAATAGCCGCTTACTAATTTAAAAAAATAAAAATAAAAAATAAAAAGGCAGCTAAAAAAAATGCCGCGCTTTAATTAATTTCCCTTTTTTAAGAGAACAACAAATAAAAGAATTTGTTGTTTTATTCTTTTCTTTTATATCTATTCTTTTTTTTTATTTATTTATTTAAAAAAATTTTTTTATTTTATTATTTTTAATTACACGCGTAGCATTAACCTTAACCTCGTTTTCTGTACTCTTCATACATTCACGCGACAGATTTTTTTCTTTAAAATTAAACTTGAATTCTGAGTGTAAGTTGAGCTTTCGCTACACTATGCCTCACACAATGAGACACACGTGAACGTGAAAATTATTTTCTATGTAAATAAACACACCGAGAAATGCGAAAGGAGGGGTGTATTTTTAATTAATTTATTTTTTTTTTTTATAGCTTTTTAAAGATTAGAAGTGGGGACGACTTTTTAACGTAGAAGATACTCACAAGCAATAAAAAAATTTATTTAGAAATTTTCTAATTCATTAAGCCGGGAATTCCGAACATACATTTGTCGTTGGTGCTGGAGAAATAAATGAATTAATTGCTTTTCAATATTTTCAATAAAAAAGCAATTTCAAAATTTATTTATTGTAGCGAGACTTCCCCAAAAAATATGAGAGGTTCTTATACCCTACACAACGCGTTTGTGCGGTTGTGTGCAAGTTAGGTTAGTCGAGGTTAGGTAAGGTTAGTGTGGCTGCCACTACAAAGGTAACGCATTTTTGGCCCGTTGTGATACCACGCAAAATGGGAAAGCAAAGACACAAACATCCACGACTTCGGCTGGGAGTCGAAGAACCCAGAGCCTGTCGCTTCGTAAATCGGGATCTAAGCCAACAACTTCGGCACAGAGGCTGACCCCGGTTGTGTGTTACACACAGAAAATAAATATAGGTATCTGTCCGTCCCTGTACACTTTTCTTATCGAAGGAGTTCAGCTATCTTGACGTGAATATTTTTAGGGACAGAGTCAGAGACCAAATAGGATCATTTGTATAAGTACGTCTCCAAAATGGGAATTATTCGAGATATTTAAATGACAAAAGGGCGCAAGTAATTGAAAAGAAATCAGCATATGAAGAATCTCTTTTATGGTCATAAATATCTCCAGAATAGAGAGGATTCTTGGGCAGGAATATGCCTTGTAATATTTTTCGATTATATTTTTTTGTTTTATGCTGAAATATACGCTGATTCGAGTTATGGAAAATCGGGTTATGGAAGCATAATTTTTCAATTAATTTTGCATTTTATATTTTGTTTTTTTTTTTTAATATTTTTTTATATTTTTTTTTTTTTTTTTTTCTTGAACCACAAGTTTCGTTTTTAAGTTAAGAATTTTAGGCGTGATTTGTTTCCCTTGAATGCTGGGATGCCATTCTCTAGTATAATTTATTTCGATTCAGCGTTGTTCGGTTCGAAATCATTGTTTCTAGTTGACTTCTAGTTGGTTTCGAACGTTTTAAGTAAAGTTCCATTTTATTTCTCACCAAGTTTAGAGCGCCGCCATGTCAATTCTCAATGTCCGTAGCATTAATTTGTATCAATTTTTTTTTAAATAAATTCTATTCTATTCTCATATTCATTAGAAGTGTCGGATTTGTACCTCCCTTTCATGGTAGCTTTCATTAGTGATGTTGAGGGATTTTTTCGATTTTATTTTCAAATGTTTGAAAGGCATTTTTCGGATAGGTTTTCTATAGAAACAGAGGGATTTATTTTCGAAATATCCGAGGGAAAACTGGTTCCCAAATACTGGCTTCACTGGCTTTCATACGTAAAATCGCACACTACGTATGTAAGAATCGATCGAGCGGCCAAAATGCTGCTTACAGAAGCGATGAACCGTAACACGCTTCATAGGCGGTAATGCATACGATCTGGTATACAATCCTAGTTTACTTTTGTTTTGTTGAGTGAACGCCTACCACCATCACCACATAAAGTAATCGTGGTTGTGTGGTGTTCATCCCGTACGCTGCCTACAATGTTGTATACTTTGTAAGCTATTGGTAGGCAGTTCGCCTACAATCTCGTTTACATTAATAGGCAGGTGGTAGGCACTGTTGGCCGATAGGGAATTGCTTTGCAATTTCTCTACAGCTCTCTTTCTCTCTCTCGATCTCGCTCTCTCTCTTTCTCGCTCTCTCTCTTTCTCGCTCTCTCTCTCTTTCTCACTCTCTCTATCCCTTTCTCTCTGTCTCCCTTTCTCTGTCTCCCTTTCTCTCTCTATCCCTTTCTCTCTCTATCCCTTTCTCTCTCTATCCCTTTCTCTCTCTATCCCTTTCTCTCTCTATCCCTTTCTCTCTCTATCCCTTTCTCTCTCTATCCCTTTCTCTCTCTATCCCTTTCTCTCTCTATCTCTTTCTCTCTCTATCCCTTTCTCTCTGTCTCCCTTTCTCTCTGTCTCCCTTTCTCTCTGTCTCCCTTTCTCCCTTTCTCCCTTTCTCTCTCTCCCTTTCTCACTTTCTCTCTCTCTCCCTTCATCACTCGCTCTCCCTCTCAACCTCTCTCTGTCTCCCTTTGGTGAAAAAAATGGCACTTATTGTCTCATGCCATACTCTAATGATGATTAAAAATTTTAAACATACATATGCATGTGTATGTGTATGTGTATGATCTTTCGATTGCATACTTTTCTTACAATTTTTTTTTGTATTTTTAAATAGCAAAAATATAATTTCTATTTTAATCATTCATTTAACGATATCACTATTAAAAAGCAAAACAGTGCTGCCATCTGGTAAAAATTGAAAGGGGAAAAGAAATTTGCTGAAATCAACCAATATCAAAGGCAAAGTAAAAACCTACTTGAGTATCGAAAAAAAAAAGATTTTTTTTTAAATTTGTTTCTTGGTATTTTTCTTTGCTTGTTTCATTTCAGTCTAAGACAAATTTGAGCAAAAGAAAAAACAACAATTTTAATTTAAAAAATATAATAATCAGTTCAAGTGATCAATTCGAATGCGAAAAACGAAAATAAAATAAAAAATAAAAAAAATAAATAGAAGAAAATTGAAGAAAACGAAATCATTGCAAAAGTTGCGAGAAAAAATTATCAAAATATGCATTTTTACTGTAAACAAGTGCGAAAAAAATTCTCGAAAATAATTGGCAACCCTAATAAGTGGTGTATGGTGGTAAACGAATATAAAATTAAAGAATAAACAACAAAATTCGATTGCCACTTTAAAAAAAAAAAAAAACAAAAACACACAAAACAACAAAATCATCAAAAATATACTTGAAACATTCTCAAAAATAGCAAGAGATAGGGAGAGAGCGAGAGAGAGAGCGTGATTGTGTGTGATTGTGCAAAAGAGATAGAGAAAGAAATCGAGATCGAGAGAGAGCGCGAGAATAAATTGTAGCCAAACGAAACAAAGACTGCCAAATGATGAAGCGCCGTTGGTCGAATAATGGCGGCTTTACCGCTTTACGTTTACTCGAGGAGTCCTCATCGGAGGTGACATCTTCATCGAATGGCCTTGTGCTATCATCCGGCCTGAATATGTCGCCATCGCCCGACTATAGCGAACAGGATTTATGGCTGTGCAATGATAATGCACCCTACAATGCGCATCATAATCACCATCATCATAGCGTAATAACGCACAACTGCACAACGTTGCCAGCTCAGACGACGATAATACCACTGCCACCATTGCAAACACCGAACAACACTCCGAACGGTATTAATGGCGGCGGAAATGTTGGCGGCAGCGGCCTCGGACATTTCTCCATCGGTCTCAATGGGCAAAATGGTAATGCACTTGCAAATGCTACTTTTCTGGGCAATAATAATAATAATAATAATAGTAATAATAATAATAATAATAATAATACGAATACGAATAATGTTAATGGGGTTGGTGGTAATGGTGGCAATGCTGCCAATGGTGGCGGTGGTGGTGGTGGTGGTGGTGGTGTTAGTATAAGTGGTGGCATCTTATCCGTGGGCCAAGCTCAACTCCAAAACAACCAACAAAACGGACATGGCCTACTAATAACCGGCCATCAAAATAATCTACCAAACGGTCTACTACTCAATAATAATAATATTAATAATAATATAAATCATCATCAACATCAACATCATCATCATAATGGGAACAGTATGCAACATACGCCCCGAAGTGATTCAGCGAATTCAGTATCATCAGGTGAGTTTCGAGAAGATTGAGAAAAGTGAAAAAAAAAACCAACAACAACAACAAAGAACGAGAAAAACAAAGGCGTTAAATCCCAGAAATTAATGGCAGAAATTTATATCTTAAAGAATCTACATTCATATATATTTTTTGTGGCCTTGCCAGATTTTTTTCTTTCTCATAACCAATAAGTAGAAAAAACGAAATCGTTAAAACACACATCAAAAGAAATCCTTCAGAACTTAAAAAAAAAAAAATCTGATAAATGCAAGGAAAAAACTTTTTTTTTAAATCTGAGATTTAACTTAATTTAACTGAAAATAAAAATCGATAAAATGACGTTATAAAAAGCGAAAACAAGACGACTAAAAAGGAAGGCAAAATAGTATGAAAAAAAAAAGAAGAGTGGAATCGAAATGAAAAAACTTAACCAAGCAAATAATGCAAAGATAATAAAAATATATAGTGTCAAAGAACAATTTATTTGTTTAAGACTTTAGATTAAATTTACGAAAAGACGGCAGCACTGGTTTTGCATACCCTTTTTAAGTTCATTACTTCGCGTTGAATTTTACATACTTATTTACAGGCAGACTTCTATGTCAGTTTAATATTTTAAAATTTTTAAAACGATGGCAGCTCTATTTTTCGGGGATTTTAGTGAAAGTGGCAGCACTGAATGCATCGAATTAAAAATATGGAGGGCCTTAATACTGCAGCTGACCATAATTATATGTTTTTCAATACTATTCACATGCATTCATTGAAAAATCCTTTTTACAAAAAACAAAAAAAAAACAAAAAAAAAAGAAATCCAATCGAAATCCTTTGTCAGTAACAAACTCTGGAGAATACCGCACCGCACTGAACTCAGTGGAATTCTTTTTCGCTTCTAGCTCATTCTTTTCTTGACTGACTTCTTTCGATATCCTTCTTTGTGTGTGTTTTTTTTTTATTTATTAATTTTTTTTTTTTAGTGTTATATTGTTTTTTTTTTTGGATAAGCACAAAAGAAGAGGACGTCAAAAAGGTGCCACCATTGCTTCATTCAACTGTTATTGCAAATTATGCTAATTCTCCTCGTACAGTCTTTGTTCCGCAAATGTGAAACGCATTGAGTGCAAAGCTTTTTCCTTCCATTTACGAATGTGGTGCAGTTGAACTTCAAGAAATGCAGAACTAAATCCTGGTGGCAATGGTATTTAGAGAAAGAAAAATTGATAGCGAAAGAGAGGGAGAGAGAGAGAGAGAGAGAGAGAGAGAGAGAGAGAGAGAGGGAGAGAGAGAGAAAGAGAGAGAGAGAGAGAGAAAGAAAGAGAAAAAATAGAAAAAGCAGAGAAAAAGAGAAAGATAGAGAAAGAGCGAGAAATTCAGATAAAGGGACAGAGAAAGAAAGGGAGATACAGATAAAGAGAGAAAGAGAGATAAAGAAAGGGAGATACAGATAAAGAAAGAGAGAGAGAGAAAGAGAAAGAGAGAGAAAGAGAGAAAGATAGAGAAAGATAGATAAAGATAGAGAAAGATAGAGAAAGAGATAGAAAGAGAGAGAAAGAGAGTGAAAGAGAGAGAAAGAGAGTGAAAGAGAGATAAAGAGAGTGAAAGAGAGATAAAGAGAGAGTAAGAGATAGAAAGAGAGACAGAGAGAGAGAAAGAGAGAAAGGGGGAGAAAGAGAGAGGGAAAAAGAGATACAGGCAAAGAAAGAGAAAGGAAAAGAGAGAGAGAGAGAGCATTTTACATGGAACTCTTAAATACTCAAGTACGGAAAAGTGGAACAAATTACCTTGGTTAATGTCGCTTCAAAGAAGCTTGACTGTTTTGTTTGTTCCTGTGATGGCACTGCCAAGAAATTTGCGATGTCTCATTCATATGCAAAAAAAAAAAAAAGAAAGGATAAAAGTATACAAATGTTGTCTTAAATAATAACGTTTCATCCATATGTCCTTCGTTATTTGCTCCCTTAATTTGCACTTGTGAAGGAACAAGAAAAAAATATACATACTTATAAAAAATTCGTTTAAAAATCCCTTAAAAAGTTTTAAACAACTTAACAAGAGTAGGTAATATTAAAAATAGAAAAGGGGGTAAAAAAAAAAATTGAAAGTGCAGTCAAGTCTGGATGGTGTGAATCTCGGATAGACTGTAAAACTTGGTGTTGTGAACACATGGAGTGATGCTTACACAAAAAATAACGCTGTTATTCTAAATTTTCCGAAGAAGACCGTTCAAAAATCATCAGAAGAACGTGAAAATCAAACGTCTTTTGAATTTTTTTTTTTTTTTTTTTTTCAAAAACTGAACATAAACAAATTCTTTATGTTATCCTTACATCTAAAATCCATATAAGAACTTAGTGTGAACAGCGTAGGAAATATGAACAGGCCTTGCGAAAATTAATTCGATCTATCCAGAATCGAACAAAGAACATTCCGAGTCGAACAAGAAAAGGGAGGAACACAAAGAATAAGAAGCTGCAAAAAGAATTTATTGATATGGCAAAACAAATTCCGAAAACACGAGTCCATGGAACAGTGCTTTATAAAAAAAAAATAAAAAAATTGAAAATGGAAAATGGATAATAAAATATAAAAAAATTGAATGAAAATGCAAGATATTTTGAAGAGTGAATTTAAAATCGTTGTTGGTTCAGGAATTTTCGCATAAATAAGTTACAATATACACTGAGCGAAAACTACGGTTGTGTAATTTACAACGATTCGTAGTATACTACGACCGTAGTTATTTTATAGCAAAACTGTAGTACGGACGTATTCAAACATGACTTTAATAGGCATGCGTATCCTTTAGGAGCAAATTTCTCTACACACGTATTTAAAAAACTTCTATAAAAAACACGTAAAATAGTTTTCATTTGACTTTAAGTAACATATTTAGTCCACGCGAATTAGATTTCTCCGTGGCGTACGGGTAGCGTATTCGCTCAGCAATCCGAAGGGCTCGGGTTCAAATCCTACAGCAGGCGACTGAAATGTGTGAAAAATGGGAACTTTTCAAGCAAGTAGAAAAATATTAAAGGTAAAACAGGACAGCTAGAATGAGAAATCTAGCTTTCCCCAACCGTACAGATAAGAGAGGAGAGAGGGCCCATCCCGGCTTTCTAAAATGTATTTTTTTTGTTGCGTAAAATATTAAGTTTTAAAGCTTTTTATTCCTGTAAGATTTTTAAATATTATATACGTAAATGTTATGTTATTATTTGTAAAAAAAAAAAAAAAAAAAAAATTTTAAAAAAACGCCTGACCGGGGATCGAACCCGCCGACTTGGGATTTGGTACTACTTTCGTATTTCAAGTTTTTTACTTCGCTTGTGGTTATTTTAACTTCGTCCGTTAATAGAGCCAAATCATTGCTGTTCGTAGTTAACTTAACTACGTTTTTGTTATTTTTACTACGATTTTTAGCTCAGTGTAGAAATATTTATATGATTTCAATATTTTCTTCTGGAAATACACATATGTATATATGTATGTTTGTGTACATAGTATGGATACCCTGCAGGAAGCCTGTCGCCATATGGCCCCGTGTCTATATTAACGTCAATATAGACAAGAGAACTAGTTCCAACGTCAACAGTATTTATAGACGGTGTCATTAGAGAAACTGTACTGTCAAGAGGTATAGTTCATCTTTATTGACCATGTTAACAACGTGTCTCCTTATAAGGCGAAAGAGTACTCCTTTTGTCTACATAATAGCTACCGATGTCAATAGCTCGTCTATAGATCGTCATTAGTTCCTTGGTCTTAATGTAGACATGCAATGACAGCTCAATGTTAAATGTCAATAACGCAAAGCATTGCGACGGGTTTAACTGGTCAGTAGTACTGTTGACGCAGTCAGTAGAGAAAGAGTATAGATTGACTATTGACATTTCCTGCAGGGTATATTGTAGTATATTTTATCTGTTCGCTGAGTGCTTTCTCTTTTTGCCACAATTTTGTTTTTTGTTTTTTTTTTTTCTCAAAGAGTTTTCCATCTTGAGCGAGTTTTCTCAATGTCAATCTAAGGAATTGATTTCATGCTCCAATTCTGCTCTCCGAAGAATCCTCTCGAATTGATTGCTGGAAATTCAATGTGAAGCCAGCCAATCGATGTGTTGCAGATGTGAACGTGAAAAGGAATTCTATGGAAATTCACCTTGAAATTTGTTTTCGGAGAATTCGCTTCGCACGATATTTCCAATTCGAAGAATGACCCTGAACCAGATTTCCAATTGAACTAGAACGCATCGCCTTTTATTGTTGTTTTTCACATCTACATAGGTACATATGTATGTAGGTATGTATGTTATATTTTTATGTTATGTTATTCGCATATAAAGTCCCCGATTTATGTAAAATGTCTGAGCCGAGGCAGAGGCACTTTCTGCTGCTGCATAGCGTAGAGAAAGCTCGTTTTTATATACCTACCATTCCATATGTATGTACATACATACAATACATATGTATGTATGTACAACGATGAGCATTGATAGTGTGCATGCATTTTCAGCTGGATGCAACCTACATATGTATGTACATATGTATCTATGTTGGGCGGGTTATATAACTGCATGGAGAGCAGGTCAAGGTCGATATATGGGTCAGCATAGTGTTGCGAACGCAGCTGGTTGCAATGCAAAAAAAAAAAAAAAAAATTGACGCTTATGTATGTACTCCCATAATTGCTCCTTGAACTTTGAAGTGCTCGTGTATTTGTGTCTGCGTTAGATGAACTATTTTTGCTGCGCCTGTTGTTGTTGTTGTTTTTGTTGTTTACTTTATGTGCACCTTTCTGGTGGTCATGGTCAAAATTTTGAAGGCATTGAAGCTATTTGATGCAAACAAAAAATAAATGAAAATCCTGCATTCCTATAGGAGAATGTTCAAATAAGGACTTAATTTAAATTCGTAGCAAAGAAAAAAAAAAAAAAAAACAAAGAGTGTTTGATCTTCATTTTCTTTGTTTTCCACAATGGTGGTAAAGATGTGGAGGTAGAACTGAGCTTCACGAAGCTCTGCCTTCGTATTAGCTAAATTCCTTCAGTGAGCCGTAGGATATTGCGATGGGTTAGTAGTCGTGACGTAGCTAGGGCGCGGCCAAAGGGGCCTCGCAAAAGTCCACGTACGCATATTTAAGCATAAATCAAACTCCGATGTAAGAGAGCACAAGATAGAAGGATACAAGCATAGTTCGTAAGTACCAAAAATAATATATGGCCTCGCTAATTCATCTCGCCCACGTCTAGATAAGACCTCGCTTATGCCACTGTTTATTAGCAGGGCTCGGAAAAATGAACTAAAATGATGAAAATTGCGTTTAAACTTATGAGTGAGAAAAAAAAAAAAAAAAAAAAAACATACACGGCTACCTAAGAGATAATTTTCTATTAATACATATATACCTAGAAAATGAAACACGAATCATTCTCCCAGACTTTCAGCAGACTCCTTCCTAATACAAAAAAAAACAAGTAAGGGTGTTATAGTCAGGCGAGCCTGACAATAAAATACCCGACACATACACACATGCTCAAATAATTTTTAATATCAAGAGGTGTTTAAGACCATAAGGGGTCCCATATACCGACTTTTTTTGAATTTCTTTATGAAAACTGCCCCTTTGCCACGCCCACTTTTCCAATTTTTGTTCAACTATAATCGGAAGCTTAAATATACGCTCAAATTTTAAGATTCATTAAAATATTTCGAAAAAATTAAGATTTTGGGGCAGTTTTGGGATTTTTGTGACAGACCCTAGAACTGGAGGTACCCTTAAAAATGGCCCGATCAAGGAAATTTTTTGGGAGGATGTTAAAGGCTACAAAGGAGCATAAGTGCCAAATTTCGTTCAAGTCCCATTTGAATTTCGGGTGTAGGAGACAATTTTCGAAAACCGCCCTTCTGCCACGCCCACTATTTCAATTTTTGGAAATAATATTACTGGCCTTTAAATATGATCAAATATCCAATTTCATCAAAATATGTTGAAAAACTTCGCTTTTAGAGCAGTTTTTGTGATTTTCGTAACAGACCCTAGTAATGGAGGTACCTCTAAAAATGGTCCGATCGGGTCCATTCTCGAACTTGTTCTTACTCATGTCCCCGTGAGCACGCATACCAAATTTTGTCGAGATAGCTCAACTCCTTCGATAAGATAACTGTATACAAACAGACGGACAGACAGACAGACGGACGGACATGTCTAAATCGAATCTCCTGGTGACGCTGATCATTTCTATATATATTTTGTATGGTCTATCTCGACTGGTTCTGGGTGTTACACACAACCCCACAAGCGCAATATACCCTCGACACAGAGTGTGTCGGGTATAAAAACAAAAAAGTAATAATAATAATAATAATAGGGGTATTCACAAAGGCGTCGGAAAATAGGAAAATCGGAAAACTTTTTAACTGCTTAAAAAGTTGTGCAAGATGCAAGAAAATTTTAAAAATTTTTTAAGAAGTCGCAACTTTCCGATTTTCCGACTTTCCAACGTTTTTTAACACGCCTTTGTGAATACCCCTAATAATAATAATAATAAAAATATTTGAAAACGGAAAAGGTACCCGGGCACATTGTCAGTCACATAAGGGTTAAAAGGAATAATAAAATTATTCTAAATTAATGTACATATCTGGAAAATTTTCTTCAAATATTTTTTCAATGCCCAAAGAATCATTTCAAATAATTTTTTTTTTCTTTTTTGCCTATTTTATTAATATTTTCTTTAATTCAATTTTTAATTCTAATGAATACGAGGAAACCCCCCAAAATGAGTTTGCAACCATAAAAGCTTAAGGACATTTTTCAGAGGAATGAGATTCTACGAGACTTTCATCATTTCAATGGGGGGTTTTTTTTTCGTGTCCTAGTTACTAGACATTGTATATGAATGTACAGCATGGTTAATTTTGCAGCTCTTTTTATTAATTCAGTTATTTTTTCAGCTTAAAAAATCCTGTAAAAACACCCCAAAAAATTCTCTTAAATTAACATAAATACATACATACATACATTGATAATGCGTTAATCATAAATCATCCCTTTAGACCTTGCACATTGGACTAGTAACCTAAATCTGGCTCAATGTTGAAAAAGGCACGATGAAACAAGATAGAGAGAGATCGATTACAGAGGAAGGAAAAGAGAGAGAGAGAGAGAGAGAGAGAGAGAGAGAAAGAGAGTGGAGAAAGATTCGAGACAAAAAGTTCTCTCGTTGACCATAAAATCGCACACTTCAATTAAGCGCAAATATATAATTCACCAAAATTCTTGCGTCACCTCACGTACACACGCCGAGTGTAAAATGCAATCGGCCCAACGTGCAATCGAACGTTTATTTACCTCTCGTTAGTTCCCCTTGCTCTTGCGCGGCACAACTCATGCAAATAATGTAATGTAAATAAAAATTGTCATTTTCCCACTCTCTCTCACTCACTCTATTTCTCTCTCTCTCACTCTCTCTTTCCCTGCTTTTCTCTGTGTGTTTTGCTCCCAACTGCATTCATTGAAGTGTGAAGGACATATTTTGGCACTGATACAAGTTCGTTGTCGGCTGCATTCGTGCTGCGATCCAATTGCAATTTTCTCACACACTCTTGCCACCGCTCTCTCTCTCTCTCTCTCTCTCTCTCTCTCTCTCTCTCTCTCTCTCTCTCTCTCTCTCTCTCTCTCTCGTTCGGACTCTCTCGCTTTTGTCGGCACGCCTCGGTCGTTCATGGTGTTGCCATGTGCGTTTAATTGCATTCTTAATATGCATTTTTGTATGCACACGAAACCGAAAAGGGTAGACGAACTGTTGCATAAGGCTCTTGCGCGTTGCTTGCAGCTTTTGGCTTTTTCGCATGACCAGCCGAACGGTCGTTAATGCCTCGGCTATTCTCCATCCTTCTTCTTTCGTTCATTTATTTCGTGCGTTCGCGCTCACCCTTGCTCTCTCGACTGGGCTCGGCTCGGCTGTATTCCCAGCGCATCGACTTATTATTGCCATTAATCGCATGCAATTTTTTGCCCTGCCCCTTCCCCATCCTCATCCCCGGCCCCTTTTTGTTTCTTCATGTGCATCTTTCGGCTGCACGTTCGGGGTTCACTACTTTTCGATGCATTTCGGTAAAGCTTGGTTGTTTTTCTTTCATTTTTTTCCCGCTTTTTTTCGTTTTTTTTTTTTTGTTTTTTTTTTTTACAAGGAACTTTTGTTGTGGCTGCTCTCATGTCATTGTTCCAGAGACATTCTTGTACGATATTCGAACCTGGTCCTACCTCAAGAAGTTCTACATTTTTTCAGCTGGTTGCGTTTGTGTTTCATTCATCTTTTCGAAAGAGTCGCTTTCAACCCCTTATTTTAAGAAAACCAAACAAACAAAAAACAAAAAAAAACAAAAACAAAAAACAAGTCCTGTTTATGTTTTTGACTCAAGAAATTTCAAGTCAATTAGCGAAGCTTATGCTTTGGAATTTTTCCGCTGGTTTTTCAATGCATCAAATTTACTTGAAGTCATAAATGCATACCCACAAATCGAATGTGATCTTATTTAAATTGGAACTCAAGATGATCTTTTTTTTTGTCCTAATTTTTTTCTATGAGAATCATAACGATCCATTCCATGGTGCAGGCCCCGATTTAAAAGTGACAAGGTGCCTAGTCAAGCGGCTCTGTTGTGAAGGGCGGAAGCTTCACATAGACATTCGAAAGATAAAGTATAGGGGTATTCACAAAGGCGTGTTAAAAACGTTGGAAAGTCGGAAAATCGGAAAATTGCGACTTCTTAAAAAATTTTTAAATTTCTTTTGTATCTTGCACAACTTTTTAAGCAGTTAAAATTTTCCGATTTTCCAACTTTCCTATTTTCCGACGCCTTTGTGAATACCCCTTATATCTTTTTGCCCAGAGCGCCAAAACAAAATAAAGCTAGTTTGGGCCCTGTCACGGTGGCTACTTAAGTCCTCAATTACAAAGGGGCAATAGTACCAATTATGTCGTTGGCTAGAATGCAAGAATTAAAGACCATAAATGGGCTTTTAGGTGTGCAATTGTAGCTTTTTTCCGGCCTTTCTCACTTCTTGAGATACTTAGATACAACCGATGAGTTTTAGATACAATTTCATTGAAGTTGCCCATATAGAATTACCCCATCTTGATAGCTGCACAAACTTCCAGTTGCATCAAGTTCTTTAAACTGAATTTTATAACTACATACATATTAGGTGTAGTAAAAAGAAATCCATTATTTTTGCATTAAATTGAGGGCTTTATTTAAGATAGTTAGAATGACCCGATTTAGGTCAAATATGCGCCGTTTTGTTCGATAACTTGTTGCCATTTTAAAGGTAATTTCATTATGCCTCTCTCATAGAAGCCCTCGTTCCTATTAGCAAAAAATTGAGACAGTCGAATTTCAGAAGCCTCTCTTGAAGCGAATGTTTCACCAGCAAAATTGTTCGCCATGGACAGGAACAGATGGTAATCACTTGGTGCCAGGTCCGGACTATAAGGTGGATGCAGAAGAACCTCCCAACCAAACTCCCGGAGCTTCTGGCGAGTCACTATCGATGTGTGTGGCCTGGCGTTGTCCTGATGGAACACAATTCCTCTCCTATTGGCCAAAGCTGGCCGCTTATGGGCGATTGCTTCCTTCAGACGGTCCAATTGTTGACAGTAGAGTTCCGAGTTAAGAGTTTTGCCGTATGGGAGCAGCTCATAGTAGATAATTCCCTGCCAATCCCACCAAGCACACAGCAAAACCTTCCTGGCCGTCAATCCTGGCTTGGCCACCGTTTCCGCCGGTTCACCGTGTTTCGACCACGACCGTTTTCGCTTGACGTTGTCGTAAGTGACCCACTTTTCATTACCAGTCACCAACCGCTTCAGAAATGGGTCGATTTTGTTGCGGTTCAGCAACGATTCGCAGATGGAAATTCGGTCTATGAGGTTTTTTTGCGTTAACTCGTGTGGCACCCATACATCGAGCTTCTTTGTGTATCCAGCCTTATTCAAATGGTTCCAAACGGTTTTTTGTGCAATCTTTAGTTCTTTTGCAATCGAAACAGTGCTAACTTGAAGGTCGGACTCGATAATTTCCATGATTTTATCGACATTTTCGACAATTGGCCTTCCAGTGCGTGGTGCATCCTTGACATCGAAGTTACCGGAACGGAATCGACGAAACCAAAATTGCGCATGATTGGCTGTTACAGTATCAGGTCCATAAACGCTATTCATATTTTCAGCCGCCTGGCTTGCGTTTTCTCTCTTATCGAAGAAAAACTGTAAAATGTAGCGAATTTTCTCTTTGCTGATGTCCATCTTTGACAAGCTCTCAAACAAAACTGAATCAATCAATCAAAAAAGTGTCAAAAAAGCTTTTTTAGTAGGAACTGTCATCTTTCTGATGCCCCCTAGCGGAACACGATCGGACTTATACAACGCGAGATGCAGATAAATAACGCCATCTATTAGAAAAATAATGGATTTCTTTTTACTACACCTAATATGTACAACTGAACTGGCATCGTAATCGTTGATGCCAAAAAGTCATGTCTTTTTTGAGATAGTTCTGCCAGTGCTGCCAGATTGAGGGATTTTACCATTAGTGAGGGTGCTCTTTTTTGATTTTATTGTTAATAAAAACTTCTTCGACTGCTTGAAAGGCATTGTTGTAATAATATTTCTAATAGAAAAGGGTTTCGGTATAAAAATCCAAAGGCAATGCGTCGTCAAAATGCTGGCTCTTAAAAAGCATCAAAACAGGTTCCGTCTTCTTTCAATCCATCTACTAAATTCATTTCGCTCATTACGACAAATTTGCTCGAACTTTTGATGATTGGCATAGGCATATCTGGAGAATACGAGTATACCTACATACATAAATACAAGAATGATAGAATATAAGATTACGACATGCGCAGATTTTACTTTAATCCAAGCACTTGTGACGTTTTCGTTGTTTTTTTAATTGGTCATTTTACAAGAATCTCTTATTTTAAAGACCGATATAAATATGTAAAAATCAGATTTTGTGAAAGTTTCAAATTGGTAGTATTTTTTTGCAACGTCAGTGGCAACGCTGTAAACACATAAATTCTTTAATTTAAATTTTTTGTCTTGAACATTTTTATCTGTTAAAAATTTTTCAATAATTTCAACCAATCGGAATACTTTTAACGCTACGTCACAAGTGTACATGCGCAGAAGAATCAAATTTTGAACTCTGATTGTCGTAACCTTATAATCTATCATCCTTGCATAAATATGTACATATACGCTTTTTATTTTCAGGGAAATCCCAGCAAACATTTGGAGTCCTAAATGAGTCATTTTTGAATCCATATTCAGAGTGTGCGCGCCCTCATAATGAGCTCAATTAGGAGTCGAAACTGGACGTGCTTCCATTCTTGCGAAAGTCGTATAATATGACTCCGAATCGATATACCGAACGAGCCCATATTAGAGTCATATATATGACTTCTTCTGCCATCATGTCAGATTCTTATTTCCGCTCAAAGAATAGCCATATATGACTCCTTCCGCACTCATAGTTATGAGTTCAAAAAGACTCAAAATGGTTGAGTGATGTTTGTTATCGTATGCTTTAAAAGAATCATGTTTAAAGACATATTTTGACGTCATATTTCTGAGCACTGCGAATATGTTTGCTGGTATGATTAAAACCCTTAAGGGGGTCTTCTCATTGAAAACCCGTTTTTTGGACCCTTTTTAAAAAAATTCTTATTTGAAAACGCAAAGAATAATTGAAAACTTTTTTTATTTCTTGTATTACAAAAGGTTCAAAGTAAATAAAAAAATTTTTTTTGCCTCGATACGTGGGCTGTTCAAAAAGTAATGAGACTTCAAAGTTGGTGGTGAAAAAAAAAGGTGCCGTCACGGCGGCCACGATTCCGGGTCTCCGGAGCGTCCGAAATGGAAAAAAAAAACGTGGTTATAATCAGTATAGATGTAATTCTCGGGTGAACCTCAAGCTTAATTTCGTGATTTTTTTTGACAAAATGGCGGCCATTCAAAAAAAATTTCAATTTCGGGCTTTTTTTTTGTAGTTTAGTGTAAAAAAAAAATAGTAAAAAATTTTTTAAAATTATGGTCGAGGTTCACCCGAGAATGGTGACAATTTTGCGTCGATTCCACTTTGTTTCATGAAAATCGGTTCAGTTGAACTGGAGATATCATGGCCGCCAGTTCGAAAAACGTGGTTTCGAGATAAACGCGTTTAAAGTTTGAAGCAACGCAAAAATTACTCGTTTTAGCGCAGATCTTGCTCGACAAAGAAGGCTATATCCTCTAAACTATTTCGAATTTCAAAAAATCCTTTTAGGGGCATATTCACAACTACCCAAGCTATAAATAAATGCAAAAAAAAAAAAAAATCGAAAAAAAAGTTGCTCAATGAGAAGACCCCCTTAAATGAGCTATGTATGCATGTATGTATATGAACGATATATATATTGGTCTATCCGATTAGTATTTTCCCACAGCGTCAACAGTATTCACCCATCGGGGTTAAATGGGGGAATAACTAAATTCTTAGAATTTCTCATTTGACCTATTTTTCTTTTTTTTTATCTAATACTCCCACGATATCCTTGCAAAGCTCCCCCCATCTTTGCATTTTGAACATTTTTCACCATATAAAATTCGAGTTCGAGTGTTGGGTAGAACCGAAAATCACCAAACTCAATGCATCTCAAAGAACAACGAAACTTCCGGATAGGAGAGCACTCCATACAGCCAACACACACCGAACTCGACAAAACGTTGCGAACGCTTGTCGACGTCGATAATCTCATGTAAGCTTACGGCGCATCGCACTGTCATATTCCCGTGCAATATACGGACATCGAAATCTGCACTGTTATATGAAACGCGGGAAGAACGCCCTCTATCCAGCTTTATTAGAAACTTACGTTGCGCAAACGACACGAGCAAAACAGAAGCTTCGACAAAAAATCATGCAGAAAGCTGTTGGCTTGGATTTTGTTTGAGCTCGACAAATTGGCGTTGGTGTGAGTACGTTCGGCATCGGCCAATGCGTCAGTGAGGGGAAAATTGAAGGATGGAAATGTCAATGTCAACGCCAACGCCAACGTCAAACGGCAACGTCAAACGGCAACGATGTAAACATGGAAATGCATAATGTTCGCGTTGAGACAATCGACTGAACCTACAATGTAGATGCAAATTTCCAAAGAGTTTTCTCTTCTCTCGAAGGTTTTTAATTTTTTGTTTTTCATTTCTGTTTTTCTGCAAAACCGGCTTTTCCGCTATCATTTTTCCACTGAATCCAATTTCGATGACTAACTTTTAACTCTCTCAACTTGTCTTCGTATTAATTTTTTTTTTCGCCGCTTCGACGTTATGTTTGTTGTCAATTAAAGTGTTTTGACTTTAAGCTGAGGCAACAGCAACAACAACAACAACAACAACAACAACAACAACAACAACAACAACATCAACAACAACAACAAACACAACAGCAAACTATATTATTCAAGCGTGCAGAAGAAACCGTTGATGACCCCAATTTCATTGCTTGAGACTCTCGTCTTCGTTTTCGGTTTTGCTAACGTCATCGCCATCACCATCGCCCGTTAGTCCCTCCGTCCGTGCTTCCGTCCGTCCGTGGACATTGTTATCGGTGTTGTCAGCATGATCGGCATTTAACGGCGGCGTCATTGAAGCGTCAAAACGGTTTCGTGCACTCGACTCACTTGAACTTGTTTTTGTTTTTGTTGTTAGTTGCTGGTGCTGTTGTCGACTCAATTCGATTCGATTCGATTCGCGGCTGAGAAAATACCGAATGCGGGTGCGAGGGGAAGGAAAAACCCATTAACCGAAAATGCACGCGAAATATTTGAAGATTCTTTTAGCCCAATTTTTATCGAAGAGAATTGAACCGATTTCCCGCTCACTTTTATCTTGAACACAGTAAGAAAAAACAATAAAAATATTTAAAAAAATAAATAAAAATAAAGAAAAACAAACCAACAAACTTTCTCCAGTCAAAAGAGTACCTATGTATATAAAATTACAATCGAGAAAAGAAGACGCGAACGAAAGCCAAAGAAGCAGAAATACTAGTATTAAACCGCATAAAACTTGAAAAAAGAAAAAAAAAAAATTAAAAAAAAAAAAGTAAAACCAGGCAAACACATCCATCCGATGGGTTTTGATCAGCATGAGGCGGCTTCGGTACAAGTTTTCCTTATAAGCTCAGCATAAACATCAGCACAGACAGAGAGACAGACACACTCATAGTCTGCTGCGGGCTCTACGTGAAGAAAGCCACAAAATTTCATGCCACAACAATAAGAAAAATGTTTTTTTTTTTTTTTTTTTTTTTTTGTGGTGAAGTTAAACCCGTTTATGCGATTATGTGAAGAGATGGCAATAAAGTGAAAGAAGAAAGTGACACAAAAACGCGCTGAGCGCAACATAAACGAACTTCTACGGCCAAGCATCAAGTCGATTTTCAAAGAGGAAGGGGGAAAAATAAATAATAATAATAATAGAAGAAAAAAAAAAACAAAATTGAAACTGAAATCAAATTGGAAAGAGAATTATTCATTCGTGCGGAGGAGAAGAGAATTTGTTAAGATTTTGTGATGGAAAAGAAAAAAGGGGGGAGGAGAAGTGGAAATCGTTTGTAGTACCTACCTACTTGCAGAAATTGACAGCAAGAGGATACTTAGTGTTAGATTGAGGGGAATTGGAGAACTCGTACTAAGAACTTCTTATGTAGATCAATTATTTAAATGCGAAGAAAACGATTTTGAAATTGAAGTGAAGACGAAAGGAAAGGAAAGCGAATGATTTTAGAATCGAATATTATTTTGGAAAAGGCTCCCAAAATATTTATACTTTCTTTCATATGGTTTTCTCTGCCTTAAATGAATGTATGTATTTATGTATGTATGTATGTATGTATGTATGTATTTATGTATTTATGGGCCGTAGGCCCATTGTGATACCAAGGATGTTTCCTTGTGTTTGTGTGACTGTATGTCTTTTTATGTAGTGTGCCCCCACCTAACATGCGATGTTTTGAAAAACCAGTGCTAGGCTTGGAACATTCCACACTCCGTTTCGCCTGGGCCGGGAATCGAACCTCGGACTCTGGGATCAAGAGCATAACAAGCATATCCCCTACGCTATCCCAAGAGCTACCCGCTCTGAAGTAACTACCGATTCTCTGCATGACAGGCAGTTTCAGTACCCACAATTCAAATTTTTGCAAATACTTAATAATTACATAAATATGTATGTATGTACATTATACATATGATTTTCGAATATTTATTTAATTAAAGTTCAAAGAAAAAATTAACAACTTTATGATAGTCACTTTTTAAGCAATTACATTGCGATTTGAAGCTTTCTGATTTTTGATTTAACACTTTTTTTCTGCACTTTCAATTAATGCCAAGGTTACTACCACCATCGGACAGAGCGGACACAAACAAACGTACGAACAAATACAAAAAATAATATAAAAATAAAAACAAAAAAAATTAAAATAAAAACGCTGCGAGCTTAGATCGCTGACCAGCCAACGTCAAATCGTAATCCGTAGAAAATCTGTTTATAATTAGAATTATACAAACGTGATTTAAATGAAATTCATAAAAGAACACGTTTCGATGCGACTAAAATTGAAGATATATTGTGCTTTGTGGGAGGTTTCTAGCCATAAATATGGATTTGGAAAGCTTTTTTAAAAGGGAAGATTTTATTATGAAATATTTAATCCCAAATTTTATTTATTTGTTTTTTGTTTGCTTTTCTGCGCCATAGACTTGAAATCGAAACAAACAAAAAAAATAATAAATAAATAAATGAACAAAAATATTAATACTACGTACTCATTAAATCACATTAAAAATTGACTTTTAAGCGACTGTTTCTTTTCATGAAGCGCTCTAGCAACATTTTGGCAGTTGTCTGGGCACCATGTTGCGTAAGAATCATGTTTCTTTTTTTATCATATAGATTTATATTATTTTTGAAAATATTTTCAAATTATTTCATATTAAAGAAATTCTTTTGAACCCTTACAAAAAAGTTACACTCAGGGTCGTAATTTTGAACTCGTTTTAAGAACTTCGGAAGTTTAAATTTTGAAATACAGTGTACTCTCGCTTTGCGGACACACCTCTTAAGCGGACACTTTTTGGGAATGCTCTAGTGTTCCTTCTTCTCAAATAGTTCCCTCTTAAGCGAACATATTTTTCGACCCCATAGGTGTCCACTTAAGAGAGAGTACACTGTATGTATTCTTTTAGTCATCATGTCAGTTTAAATTAATCAAAAACCACTGGCATATATAAATTTTTCAAACATATTCATATTAAATTATTAAACCCGGTTTAAACTCTTCTCACGACTATTCGAAGGTTGAAGCGTTCAAAAAGTTTAAACTATGTTAAAGACTATGAGCCTAAATGCCTCGAGGACCCCGTTTAGTCCGTGGTATAATAATAATAATAATAATAATAATAATAATAATAATAATAATAATAATAATAATAATAATAATAATAATAATAATAATAATAATAATAATAATAATAATAATCAAAACTACAAAATATATTGGGACACAGCAATACACACAGATAGGAGAATAGGCAACAATAGACCGGATATAATAGTAATAAATAAAACAGAAAAGATCACATCCATAATAGACATCGCAGTACCTAATGACACCAACATCTTCGAAAAAGAACAGGAAAAAATAACAAAATACCTACCACTAGCAGACGAAATAAAGGAAATATGGATACAAAACAAAGTAAACATAGTACCAATTGTTATATCTGTTACAGGAATAACAACAAAAATTTTTCTTAAATATATAGAACAAATTGATCTACATAAAAGAATACACACCAGTATACAAAAAGCAATAATTTTTAAAACTTGCAATATAACCAGAAAATTTCTTCAAGTGCACTAATAATAATGACTATAGCAATAAAATAAAAATAAATATTATAAAATTAATATAAAAAAGTGCCGATATGACTTGCAGTCGCAACCTGCCGTGGTGCTCGGTGTAAATGGACCCCGTCTCGCGCGGTATGCGGGGGGGAGAGTGGCGTGGGATAATAATAATAATAATAATAATAATATGGAGCGTGAATCTGCCCAAAGGCTGGCACTGCGGCCCAGATGACCTATTGTGCCAAGATTCACTATTTTTATGAAAATCCCCTCATAGCTCTCCTAATAAAGTCCAGAATCGTCTCTGGAGAAGAATTCCTAATTTGTCCTAATGACAGAAGTTCCGAATGGAATACATTTCTTCTGTGATGTACTAAGGCAGGACATTCGCAAAAAATGTGCAAAATTGTTTCCTCGTCTTCTAGGCATAATCTGCATTCCGAATTATTCGGAAAGGCGAAGTTTGTGCATGTGATACTTAAGCCCAATCTTATGCTATCTTTTGAAAGCTTAAGAATATTGGAGTAAGAGTAAGGTATTTTAAGCAATTTACTCTGCCTCAGTCCGGGAAAGTCGTCCCAGTGCACAAGGCGAAGTCGATTTTCTTTCTCTCTGATTTTTTCTTTAATACCCGCCCAGTTCAACCCACAAAAAGGCTGAGGACCGATAAAAGGGGTATTTGATGCCTTTCTTGCTAGACTATCAGCTAGCAGCTCATTACCATCAATCCCCGTGTGACCAGGAACCCAAAATAAATCAACTTTATTGCGTGTCGCTAGTTTCTGAAGTAGTCCAAAGCATTCGAGGACTTGCTTTGACTTAAAAGCCCAAGATGAAAGGGCTTTAATAGAGGCCTGACTGTCAGAAAATATGACAATCCTTTGGCCTTGGTCCGTGGTATACTTTCGATTTTAAATGTCTAGTAAATATAAGAATTTGATCGCTTTACGAAACAAAGTTCTTATGCCTGATTCATAACAATTATATATTAGGTGTAGTAAAAAGAAATCCATTATTTTTGCATTAAATTGAGGGCTTTATTTAAGATAGTTAGAATGACCCGATTTAGGTCAAATATGCGCCGTTTTGTTCGATAACTTGTTGCCATTTTAAAGGTAATTTCATTATGCCTCTCTCATAGAAGCCCTCGTTCCTATTAGCAAAAAATTGAGACAGTCGAATTTCAGAAGCCTGTCTTGAAGCGAATGTTTCACCAGCAAAATTGTTCGCCATGGACAGGAACAGATGGTAATCACTTGGTGCCAGGTCCGGACTATAAGGTGGATGCAGAAGAACCTCCCAACCAAACTCCCGGAGCTTCTGGCGAGTCACTATCGATGTGTGTGGCCTGGCGTTGTCCTGATGGAACACAATTCCTCTCCTATTGGCCAAAGCTGGCCGCTTATGGGCGATTGCTTCCTTCAGACGGTCCAATTGTTGACAGTAGAGTTCCGAGTTAAGAGTTTTGCCGTATGGGAGCAGCTCATAGTAGATAATTCCCTGCCAATCCCACCAAACACACAGCAAAACCTTCCTGGCCGTCAATCCTGGCTTGGCCACCGTTTCCGCCGGTTCACCGTGTTTCGACCACGACCGTTTTCGCTTGACGTTGTCGTAAGTGACCCACTTTTCATCACCAGTCACCAACCGCTTCAGAAATGGGTCGATTTTGTTGCGGTTCAGCAGCGATTCGCAGATGGAAATTCGGTCTATGAGGTTTTTTTGCGTTAACTCGTGTGGCACCCATACATCGAGCTTCTTTGTGTATCCAGCCTTATTCAAATGGTTCCAAACGGTTTTTTGTGCAATCTTTAGCTCTTTTGCAATCGAAACAGTTCTAACATGACGGTCGGACTCGATAATTTCCATGATTTTATCGACATTTTCGACAATTGGCCTTCCAGTGCGTGGTGCATCCTTGACATCGAAGTTACCGGAACGGAATCGACGAAACCAAAATTGCGCATGATTGGCTGTTACAGTATTAGATCCATAAACGCTATTCACATTTTCAGCCGCCTGGCTTGCGTTTTCTCCCTTATCGAAGAAAAACTGTAAAATGTAGCGAATTTTCTCTTTGCTGATGTCCATCTTTGACAAGCTCTCAAACAAAACTGAATCAATCAATCAAAAAAGTGTCAAAAAAGCTTTCTTAGTAGGAACTGTCATCTTTCTAATGCCCCCTAGCGGAACACGATCGGACTTATACAACGCGAGATGCAGATAAATAACGCCATCTATTGGAAAAATAATGGATTTCTTTTTACTACACCTAATATGTACATATTCATCGTTTCCCAGAGTTTGCCCTCACAAATTGTGCATTTTTGGCCCAAATGGTCCAAAGCCACTGGCAACACAGGGTTAATAAAAACAAACAAACAAACAAAATATATTAAAACTTCTATAATTATTCGAAGCAATTTTCTATGCATTATGCATAATTTACATAATTTATTCAATTGTATAATAACAAAAACACATTTCCAAAATACCTACAATTGAAGAGAATAATTTGTCAAATTAAACATGATTGAACCCGCTCCTCGACGCGTCGTCGTCGCTTTAAAAGACATAAGATAATCGGGAAATTTGCTTCGAATTTGAATTTGAATTATTATTATTATTATTATTTTTTGCATTTTCTTTACAAATTTACAAGTATATACATGTGCCTTTTGCTGACATTGTACATATGTAAGTATGTGCTGCATTTGGTCTTCAAACAGCCCACAGAAGAATAAGCGGCAAAATTCAAATAACAATTCTTAAATGAAAATAAAAATTAAAAAGTGAGAAAAAAAAAGAAAATAAATAAAGCGAAGCTGCCATGTGGTGAAATATGAACATCAATTATAGTTCATTAATTATTAAAAATTTCACAACTGACAGCTTTTGAATAATATTATACAGACAGACAAACCCACACGAACAGACAGACAGACAGACAGACATACATACTTACGTACGTACGTACATGTCCATATGTCTATTTCGAATTGTGAATCATTGCGGTTAGTTACCCCAAAGAAAGCAAATTATGAATATTTCTGAATTCACTATATTCGCTTTTCTAGTTTTTTGTTTTATTTATTTATTTTTTTCATTTTCCTCTTTATTTTATTTTTAGTTTAAGTTTTCCTCCGCCTTTTCATTTCATAGGTATGTACATAGGTCCGTATACGAGTGCATATGAATTCGAATTGGTTTAATTTATTGTTCAACTTTGCACTTTGCAATTCCGTTTAGAATTTGATCGGGGTAAAGGGTCCTGGCATGTCTTCTCTTGATCTTTTCTATTCGGCTTTGTTTTTTCCTCTCTTAAATAAACATGTTAGCATTTTTGCTTTTCTTGCCATGATGACGTCATCCGGATGAGAGATCATATGTTTATGATATTTGACTTTTGCAGAAAACAAGAACTGATCTCGATCCAAAAGAAAAAAGAAAAAAACTTGTACATCCATTTCTATTTCGATCAACTTAAAAGGAAAAATAAAAAAACAAAAATTATCACAATCAGATTTGAGATTCGGTAAGATTTCCTCGACTGTTTTTCTTTTCTTTTCAAATTTAAAATTTTTTTTTTTTTTTTTTATTTTTTTTTTTTTTGGAAGGTACCCCTTCCAATCAAGTCCAATCTCGATCTTAGATACACTTATGTTCTCCTTTAGTTTTTTTTTGTGTTAGTTTGAGGAATGTCCAAACAGGGCCTTTCAAGAGAGATCGAAAAGCGGGAGGGATTTGTGAAAAAGCTAGACTGACTAAGCCACGTATAGACCATAAACGGATTGAGGAACTGCTCAGGATGTCGAGAAATCACGTCTCAGTAGCACAGTTGGACTGATGCATCACTGTCTCATAGGCCCTCACACTAGAACGTTACCGACCACTGGTTTTGACTCTTTCAGAAGCTGTCAGTATGAAAAGGAAGAAGAAACGTCGCAACTTCTTCAGCTGCATTGCCCGACCTTTGCTAAACTGGGGCTTAGAACCTTGCGATGTTACCTCTTTCACTCGCTATGGGAACTCGGGGAACTTAATCCTTTGAGAATAACAAGTTTTATTGAGCGAACAAACTGATTTCTCAAATAGGTGTCCGAACCTGCGCGGGTATCACAACGGACCAGCTTAGGTCTAAGTGCGCCCATCTCAGGGTGGGCCCCTGCAACCTAGCGTAACCTAACCTAACCTAACCTAACCAAAAAACAAACATATTAGGGACATGAGAAAGCTAACAAAACCTTTTGGAACTTAATGTATGTACAGCACTGATTGCTAGGGCCTTCGACTAGTCATAGCCTAGAATAAATTATACGAGGATTAAGGAATCATGAGTAGGTACTTATGTGGGTATCTGTGTGCCAGAAGAACATCGTGAATGGCTTACAGTTTTGTAAATATCAAATAGGCAATTGAAAGGCCTAAGTAAGTATTTTTATCAGATAAATACAATCAAATGTATCTAGTCATTTGCCCGATGCTCGCCTTGCACACATTCATATGTACATACGCCAAATAATATATATAGTATATCCAAATAATATCGAGAGATAAAATTAGATTTTTATACACAATTGCATTTTATTATAAATTTTCTCTAGCGTTCGAAGCGATTTTATAGGTTAATGACACAGTAAAAATAAAATACGAAATCGAATTAAAAATAAAAAAGGAAAAAAATTAAAAAAAAAAATAAAATAAAAATAAAAATCAAAATAAATTCAAGTCAAGTGCATTCACGGCGCATCGCGACGCCGCGGCGATTGCAGCGAAATGAAAATACTGAAATAAATTAGCTTAAATGTAGTTTCTCTCTCTCCCTCTCTCTCCATCCTTTTTTCTTTATTTTTTCTATTCTTTCTAATACTGAAATGCTTGATATATATATGTATATATGTATATCATGTCACGATGGTGTGCGATAGTGCAATAATCTTTGTGAATTTCTATTTTCGCTGCGGTCTCGTGCACGTGTTGAATTTAGCTCGTCTGGGTCAAATATAGACAATGGCGGTTATTATTTCAATGACCGTACAACCGCGTTTTATTATTGTTTACTTTTCTTTTTCTCCAATTAGTTGAATACATACATAAGTATTTATATAAACAATACAATATGGAATTATGAATTAATGGTGAATTTTTCTTCTTTCTCTCTTTGCAGGTATGTACCTATCAACATCTATGATTTCATGAAACTCATTCGTTGCGAGGTGGTAAGAAAAATTCCCTAAGCCTGTTGACTTAAAACATTTCTTGACAAAAATTAGAAGAAGTGCTCCTAGAAAAATGAAACTTGACACCTACATAGCTTTTATTTTAATGGGATTAAGAAAAAGTCCGCGTTTCATCAAAATCGTCCACGCCCATCTTCCACCTTCCACCTCCCACACCCCAACAACCCCTGCAGTAAATGCTACCGGTTTTGGGTCGATCTTAAAAAGGTCAGTACCGCTCGCCTTTCCATACATTCAACTTATTCTTTTCCCTTCAGTAATGAGCCGATCAATTTCGTAAGAAAGACTGGCCCTTGACCGGTCTAAATCCTACCGGTACCTTCCGGTAATACAATGACTGTTCGCTCCATCGAATTTCGGCTAGTCGGCGGTCGGTAATCAACGGGTTGGTTAAAGCGTAGACTGTAAATGAGACTTTCATCAACCTAGAAAATCAACAAAAAAATTGGTTTTTTTATTTTCCTTATTTGACTAGCCTAAGACCAGAGAAAATAACGACAATTGACCCAAAATCAACCGTTATTGGGACTGGTGTTTCTCCAATGACAGGCCCATGTTAAAAAGGATAGTTGATTGCACTACTAAGGGATTTATGAAGGACTAGTACTGGTAACATGAGGGACTGACCGAAGGCTACACTTGAATCAGTCCATAATACTGCAGGGTACCTAACTACCAAGCAAAGCAAAAACACGTTCAAGTTTAAAGGAACTCACCCAACTACGCTCCTTTGAGGACTAGGCCAGGGTGAGTCCGATAAAGGTTAGTCCTAGACTGGTCGCGTTTCGTATGAATTTGGGATCGGTCCTAAATGAACTCGCCTGAGTTCGGTCCTTTTTTTTTTACACTGAAACCAAATCATTACTTAAGGGTCCGTAAAATATTCAAGCCAACGACTTTGCGATTGTGATTTTTTGAATAATTTCAAGAATTTTAGCGGGGGCATTCCAGTACTATGGGAAAACAGGCATAACACTTTCGTTATAAGTCTTTTGAATTTTTTTTTTTTTTTTTTTCATAATGTTTTAAAATCATCTTTCCTGTGAATGATATTTTACACTTTTTTTTTTTTTTTTGAAGACTTTCTGATTTCTCATAGTGGGCATCGTGCCAAAAAAAAAAAAAAAAAAAAAAAAAAAATTAAAATTAAAATTGAATCCTACGCAAGATCTTCAAAATATCAAAAAGAATTTCATTCTTCCTTAAGTCGGCAATAAATCTCAAGTCTTTAGAATTTTTCAAGAAAATAATCCGCAAGTGATTTTAATTAACGTAGAAAGTGCAATGACGTGACTGTGCTCAGTTCCTCTAGTTATATATAAGTATATTTTTTTTGTTAATATTTTTTTTTTGTGTGGGCTCAAATCAGGGTGGTCGTCTCATTTCCTATTCGTGGATGTTTACGACAAACACTAGCGAGTTCTTAATCCATTTATTTTGCATTTCAAGGAGCTCGTCAGATATTAATGAGCGATATATTGACTTTGCATGTAGTGTATTAGAAGAATGGAACATCTGTGGCGAAGATTTTCGACTTTCGAGAGAAGAAAACTGTGGACCATTCAATCGATTCCAAGTACACTCCTCTTAAACAGACACTTTTTGGGAATGCTCTAGTGTTCCTGCTTCTCAAAAATGTTCCTCTTAAGCGGACATATATTTTTCAGTCCCGTAGATTTCCGCTTAAGATAGAGAGTACACTGTAGATAATTTGTACGAGGCGAACACTTATTGAGATATGAATTTTCCAATTGTTCTCCATCACGTGAATATATTTACTTTTATATGTACATATAAAAAAAAAAAAGCTCTAGAAAAACCGGGTTTGATCTAGATTCTAGAAGCAATACAATAGCTTGCTGAAAATAGACCGCTCAAAATCCTTTTAAATTTTTGTTTTATTATTATTATTTTTTTTCGCAACAAAAGAGCAGACATACCCCGCAAGGTGATTGTAAATTAATTCAATGAAGTGCTGAGTAACAAATGCGACTACGCAACCTTCCTCTTCCTTCACTAGCACACGGCCATCGCAGGCTGCGCATCGCAGTTGTCTCTTTTCTGCACGCTATTTGCGTTGCGTATACATGCATTCATAGATACCTACATATAAATAAGTATGTGTGTATGTATATATGGGCATGCGATTTTTATCTGCTCTGCTTTGATAGTGAAATCACGAGTTATCGGCTTAAGTATATTTCGGTTAAAGCCACATTTCGCTCGATCTGTCGCGCGCGGGGGAATTTCGGACGACCTCATCTAGTCGGGGCTGGTCTGCTCGGTTAATTTATGGAGTCTCGATAAAAGCGCTAGCAAATATCTTCATGCATTGTAGTTCTTTATCGTTCCGTTCCTCGTACCTTTACCTCTTTGCCTTCTTATTCTTCTTCTTCTTCGTATTTCCACGTCTCTGAAATGACGTTTCTGTATTACGTAGGCGTCGAGAATGGAGAATTTATTGGGCCCAGATATGTGTGTACATATATGTAGGCACACACACACACACGTCAATTTAGACTTTTTACTTTTTCATTTCATTTTGTTTCATATAGTTTTTGTTTTATTCTTTTTCGCCATTATGTTGATATCGGCTCTCTAGGTGTATGAACTTTTATTTTTCTCTGTTTATTTCTATTTTTTTGTTGTATTTTTTTTTTTTTTTATTATTATCTTCAATTCCTGCGATTGTGAATTTGATTATTTTGAGGTTTTTAGGTCAAATGTGTGTTCCATAGAGGAATGTGGCACAATTATTTTGGGGCGAAAAACATGGAGAGTAGGTCGTGTGCTAGTGATAATGACTTCGTTTGCTCAGTTCGTTTTTTTTTTTTTTTTTTTTTTTTTGTGGGGATTATTTTATCTTGGAAAACGTTTCGCTTTTTTCCAGACAAGAAAGAGGAAGAGAGAGAGAGAGAAAAAAACAGATAGATAAAATAATAATCTGAAGGATATATTCGAGTATATTCTTTATGGAGCATTAATTGAAGGACGTAAGAGTGTGATTTAAAGGTGAATGGTGGTCTTGTGATCTTCTTGTGTGATTGCCCGGCTGGAAATCGCCTAGAGAAATCTAGTTACTAGCTAGAGCCTAGCTAGATTTGCCCGACTTGATAAATCTAGCCTGGTGCAAGCGAGGGCCTAGCTAGAGCCGAGAGAGAAAATTTAAGACAAATTTTTTTTTTTTTTTATAATTCTCACTTAGTTTAAATTCGAGGAAATTTAAAGGGTTTACTTTGTGTGTTGCGCTTCAGTTTTGCGCAGAGATGCAAACAAGGTGAGAACTTTAACCTATACCCCGTCAAGGGGACGTGAAAATAAATCTTTATGTAAAACAAAGTGACTGACATATGGTACAGCGTTGCCACTGACAAACTGTTTTCCTACCAAATATTTTTCGAAATCCTACCAAAATCCGATTCAACCTACCAAAGAAAAAAATACCTACCTGCTTTGGTAGGAAAAGCCCAAAAGTGGCAACGCTGATATGGTCTACTCGCTAGCTAAAAATTACTAGCTAAGCCCAAGATATAAACTAGCTAGCGCCGAGGTAGAATTTACAGCCATGTGAGGAAACAGTTTGTAGCTTTTATGGAGCGGATGCAACGAAAAGAACAAGCTTGGCCATGGTATGAAGAAGGTCATAGGGGGGAAAAAACACAAAAAAAAAAATATAAAAAAAAGGGAAAAAATACCCAAAAAGAAAAAGAAGAAAGGCGAAGACGGCACCACCAATAATATCTTTTGACAGGTCTCTAAAGAAGTTCATGAACAATTTCAAATTCATTGTTTTCACATCAAATCTTGACTACATTATCCTGGATTTGCGCATGTTCATTCTTTGTTCATGAAGGCAAAAATCTTTAAAGAATTTTCGATCTTTAAAATTCCTAAATTCACTGTGAGTCCTTTTTGGTTTCATTGTAAAGATTCTCATTCTTATTCTTATTCTACCCTTTCTTTCAATTTAGACCCCCCTCGCCCATAAAAATCAATTTCATTCATTTTTATATAATCTACAAATACATAACAATCTACTTAAATGAATTGCTTAAAAGCCAAGTGAAGATGAACGCATAAATTTTAAAGTAGTAAAAAAATATTTATATAAGTATAAATAAATAAAAATAAAAAAATTTAAAAAAAAATCGCACGTACTTTTGCCTGCGAATTTGGGTCAATAACACGAAAGTGAATATGTATTAAAAAGCGTCTGACTCAAGTAACAATAACAACCACAATAGCATTGTACTCGCAGGCACGAGTACATTGGTCTAGCCCCCCCCAAAAAAAAAAAAAACAAAACTATTGGGCATAAATAATTAAGTGCGAGTGCCGGTCTCAGTGTCTCTCTTTCTCGGCAATAATTTCGACATAGAAACCTCATTGCGGGGTTTTGGGATTAACTATTTTTGGGTTATTTCGAAGATAAGTGATATGGCCAAGGGTAGTAAGTATTAGAAAATGAAGAAGACAAATATTGATATAATTACGTTTATTTAAATGCCTATTAGTGTACCTACAGTAAAACTTCTATAACTCGAATCGAAACTATTTAAAGAGCTTTACGAAGCCTTCGAGATTTAAGCATTAAAATCTCGCCATTTCCCGAACTTCTCTCTCTCTCTCTCTGTCTCTCTCTCTCTCTCTCTCTCTCGTCTCTCTCTCTCTCTCTTCTCTTTCTTCTTCTCTCTCTATTCTTTTCTTTCTCTCTCTTCTTCTCTTCTTTCTTCTCTCTCTTCTCTTTCTCTCTCTCTTCTCTGTCTCTCTGTCTCTCTCTTTCTCTTCTCTTCTCTCTCTCTCCTTCTCTCTTTTTCCTTTCTCTTTTCTCTTCCTTTTCGCTTCTCTATCTTCCTTTCTTTTCTCTACTTTCTTCACTTCTCTTTCCTTCTCCTGTCTTTTTAATCTTCTCTCTTTCTCCTTCTCTCTCTCTCCTTCCCTCTTTTTCCTGTTCGTCTTTTCTCGATGTCCTTTTATCGTTCTCTTTCTTCCTTTAGCTTTATCTCTAACTTTCTCCTTCTCTCTTTCCCTTCTCCTAGTCTTTTTTAATCTATATCTTTCCTTCCTCCTTCTCTCTCTCTCCTTCTTTCTTTCCCCAGCTCTTTCTCGTTCTCTCTTTCTCTCTCTTTCTCCTTCTATCTTTCTATATTTCTGCTTCTCTCTTTCGCTTTCCCTATTTCTGCTTCTCCTATCCCTCTCTCTAATCTTCCTCCTCCCTACTCATCTCTCTCTTCTCTCACCCCCTCTCCCTCTATATTTATCTTTCTCTATCTCTCTCTCTATCTCTTTCTCTATCTCTCTATTTCTATCTCTCTCTCTCTATCTCTCTCTCTCTCTCTCTCTACTCTCTATCTCTCCAAATCTCTAATCTCCAAATCAATTCAATTTATCGAAGTTTGACTGTACACGCTTTTTAAAGAACAGAATCTTATCGGCTTATAATTGTCATACACACATTGATTATCGTAGAAGGTTAACTGTCATTTGTCCCCCACGGTTGTGACCCAAATTTTTTGTTTTGATGCTTCAGACAGGTACAAATTACGAGAAAAGAATTCTGAAATTCTCTTAAATCTGTGGAAATTTCTTAACTTTTCAGTCCATCATTTTTCTTTTCCTTTCATTTTGTTTTAAAACAAAAGAACCAAAAAAATTGACAGAAAAAAAAAATCGTTTTTCTCTTTTGGTCGGCGGCATTAAGCTCCAATAATAATTCCCCCACTTGTCAGCCTTTCCTTCGCTTCTTATTTTTTTGTGTGAATAATTTGCTTTTGTCACGCAATGTCGCACGAGGAAACGGCAATGACCGCTTTTAATGAAAACTGACCACAGAAAAGGTTTCCCATTATTTTCTTCTTTTTTTTTTCATTTAATTTTGTTTTTAATATTATTGTTTTGGAGGTTTTTCCGAAAAAGCGCAAAACAAAATGGCGTCGAAAATGTCACCGACATTGAAAATGGAGAAAAATTCGTGGAAAAAAGGCTGCTAAGGCTGAGATGACGTCCTTCGAAATTCGTTTTTGTGGTATTGGCTTTGATGGGATGGACGCGGCTTGGACATGATTGCCGTCGAACCATCGAAATAATAAAGATCTTAATTTCATTTTATCGTGTTAGGCTTTGTTTAATTCATTTAACGTCTTACCGTGGCCATTTGCCGCGCACAGCAGCAGCATGTACAGTAAAAGTACAAAAATTAATATAATGCGCGGGGGAGTGGTCTCAGTGTGACAGCTAGACGGATGAAAGAATTTTGATTTTTTGTGGGTGGATCGGGCAGAGAGTTCTGCTTACTTAGTCCCTTCATGCGTTAGTGGGTTAATTTTGGACAAGCTTATTCAGTTTCTTAGATTTTGATTAAGGTGTACCACGGCGAAGTTCTTCTAAATGGGACTAAGTACTGTATATACCCTTCAGGCGAAAGAAATCGGAACAACTTTCGATTGGGGATCGAAAAAATTAGGTGCCCTATGAGGGGCAAACGTCCACACATTAAGGAATAAATTCGTAACAAGCCATAATTTTGATCCTTAAAGCAGAGTCTTCACTGTTGTTCTCATCTACCTGATGGCACTATAATCTAATCAATGAACTTCTTTCTGGAATGTTTGTCAAACTTTCGTTCAGCACTTTACTAATGAGTCTTTATTTTAATGACTCTGAACTGATTTTCTTCTTCGTTTCTAGGGGTTCTCCTTAAAAAAAAATAACTAAAAAAATCTAATAAAAATGAGAATAAAATGAACAATAATGTAAAAAACTCCGTCATGTACTTAGTTATAATTGATAAGTGCTGGGCGTGTATAGACGACCGGGTGTCGTTTAGTGTCCATCAATTTGTCTGGTGCTTTTTTTTTTTTTTTAATATATATTTTATGTAATTACTCATCACGCGGAGGAGGTGAATGACTTTTTGGATTTTAGATTTTTTTATGTAAATACAAATTTTATTAATTTTTTTAAAATAATTTTATTTTTACGATCTTTCGACTGCAGGCTAAAATGTTGATATGTTAGACATAATTTCATGTCTATGAGGTCTTTTTTGATAAAGTCCGGTTTAAAAAACTTCGGGACGGTCACACACAGAATGACAATTAGAATGAGATAAAGAGAGTGTTTGAGAGAGTTTGAGAGAGATTAAGAGAGATTGAGAGAGATTGAGGGATGAATAGAGATAGATAGAGAGAGATTGAGGGATGAATAGAGATAGATAGAGAGAGAGAGAGAGAGATAGAGAGAGAGAAAGAGAAGAGAGAGAGAGAGAGAGAGAGAGAAGAGAGAGAGAGAGAGAGAGAGAGATAGAGAGAGAGACATAGAGAGAGATAGAGAGAGAGATAGAGATAGAGAGAGAGAGAGAGAGAGAGAGAGATAGAGAGAGAAAGAGAGAGATAGGAGAGAAAGAGAGAGACAGAGAGCGAGAGAGATAGAGAGGGATAGAGAGAGAGAGAGAGAGAGAGAGAGAGAGAGAGAGAAGAGAGAGAGAGAGAGAGAGAGAGAGAGAGAGAAATTAATTTTGACTCGCTTAACTAAGTCGTATCATCGAAGAATTCAAGCTTAAAATCTCCATTGCCATTTCCTCTTTCGCATATCTTTCGCATGACTCTTTCTCCTTTAGTGTTTTGAGTAATCTACCCGCTTATCTTGTGATTTTTTTAAAAATTGCACCGCTGCATGTGTCTAAATGTCTTTTTTGTATTTCTTTCTTTCTCGCGAACATTCTCTCCCTCTCCCTCTCTCTCTCCTCTCTCTCTCTCTCTCTCTCTCTCTCTCTCTCCCTCTCTCCCTCTCTCCCTCTCTATCTCTCTCTCGCCACCTTGAATGCATGCATGGACTGGCTCGGTTCGAAACCTTGAAATGCTTTTATCGCGCAAGAATTTTTTTGGAAAAATATTTATACGAAAAAGAAAATCAAAGAGAAAGGCAAACAAAATTTCTGAGGCTTATCTGCGAATGTAGTGAACAAATTTTTCGAATTACTAAGTTAAATAAAAATATAATAAATACTCGCAGAAGGTTCTTGCTGATCTGTACGTTCTACTGCATTTTGTTTTGTGTTTTGTTTTGTTTTCTTTTTGTGTTTTTGATTAAGTATTTTTTATTATTTTAATTTGTTTTAAATCGGGCGGGCGAGCCGCGCATTTCCTTTTTTTCTTGAATTCTTTTCGGAATGGAATTTATTTTTCTGATTTTCATTTTAATTTTCCTTTTGTTTTTCGCTTTTATTTTTTGCTTTTTTCGTTGTTATTTTTTTGCTTTTGCTTTTGTTTGTTTTTGTTTTTGTTTTCATTTTCAATTTTATTTTTATTTCTTTTTATTATATTTTCATTAAATTGATAACACAGTGGCATAGAAAAAAGTTCAAAATAAGGTTAATAACACTGTGTGCGTAGTGAGGCTCTTCGGATTTGCATGCGGAGCAAGCAAACAAGCAGGAACATGAGAGCGTGGCGCGAATGAAGATCGAAATTCTATGCGAAGAGTTGAGCTCGTGAATGCAGTGTTTCTTTCAAGTGGTTGTTGTTGGGGGTGGCGGCGGGGGGCGGGGTATTTATTGATAATGCACATTTTGTAGTTAAATTGTAACAAATGCGGCGACGGCAGCGGCAACGGCAACGGCAACGACGAAGACGATGACGGCTCGTCATAAAGAATTCAGTTGGAAAGATAATGGCAATTATTGTTGGCTTTTCGATTATAAACACGATTTTGCGTATGTGCGCATACACTAGCCTACAAACATACCTGTTTATATGTACATTTGTACATGTTATGTTTTGCTAGGCGGCAAAACAAAAGTCTATTTATTTGCTGCTTTCTTTTTTTAATTTTAATTTTATATTTTTTGATTGATAAGCGTCGTTCTACCTCACAAGAAACATCTTCAAAATTATTGAGCAGTGTGAAAATTCAGTAAATCAAATTGAAAATGCAGTTTATTGACTTGAATTCAATTGCGTTTTACATATACTTAGGTACATATGTATGCATCTGTGTATGTATGTTTGTACGTACGTATATACCCAGTGCAAAGTAAGATCATCCAAAGATTAATCTCGGATCGATCCTTTGCTAGTAATGGACTATTCCCATAAATCTCCAAACCTGATGCATTTTGTACACCTTTTTGTAGCAATGAATTTCCTTACGGACGAATTGTAATTTTCAGCTCCTAATGGATACCAAAGAGAGTATGTAGGTACTCCTTTCGACCACGAAATGGGCGACAGAGAGTAATAGAATTTTTGACCTTCTTGAATAGCCCAAAGGTAGTGATGCATTTTATCCTTAGTAAAAATATTCGAGCTTATTTTGCATGCCCGTACAACACGCACGATCTCTGGACCCGAAGGGGGCACAGATTTCGCGCCCGCAACAGGCATGGGTAGTGAAAAAATAAGCCTGAAACAAGCCCGAATCTAAACAAAACCCGCCCGTAACCAGTAAAAATAAAAATGAAAAAAATAAAAAAAATAAAAAAAATAGGTACGTCTGCAAAAAAACTGGCCCGCACAATTCGCCATACATATTTAATGTCAAATATATTTTTGAATGTTTATATACCCGCTTTTGATCTCCCCTTTGTTATGGGATTTGAACCTCTGAACTCTCGTTTTCCAATCATGTGCTTATCCATCGGTTCCGTGTTTGCCAAATCGATCAGTCAGAGATCCTTTTCATTTACAAGTTTAAGACCAAATTGAATTTTATTTGATTTTCCAATTGAAAACGCTCTTTCAGAAAATAGAAACGCGATTTTTATATCAAAATTAGAGGAATCTATTCGTTTGCTCGCTTAAACTCCGATTGGATGAACTCATTACAGTCATTAATCCTTCATTATTCGATTAAGTACACTGAGCAAAAACTACGACTGTGTAATTAACAACAATTTAACGTAGTTATATTACAGCAAAACTGTAGTACGGACGTATTCCAACATGACTTTAACAGCCATCAATGAAAAATGTATGAAAAATGGGAATTTTTCATGTAAGTGGAAAAATATTCAAATAAACAAAGAACAGTTATAATGAAAAATCTAGCTTCCATCCTTCCAATTCTTCCAATCCTTTCCACAATGTCTATTTGTTTTCATCTTATTTTCAAAAAATTTATTAAACATATGGGGTACCAAATTAAAGGAAATCGATCTAGCATTTTGAATAAAATAAAAAATTTCGGTGTTAATTGGACCCTTTTCATACCAAAATTTCTTCGAAAGTAAAAAAAAAAAAAAAAAAATTGAACAATTTATAAGAATTTTTGACTTTGACTGTTTCATTTTCACCCAATGGCTGAAATTTTAACCATCAATTAAGTATTGCCTAAAAGCCTGCACAATTGACTTTCAAATTAATTAAAATTTTTTTTCCCTACAATTAACCATTGGCGTGGGAGAATTGTTTTTCTGGACTCAGTGCCAAAAAACTTTAAGGCCCCATAACTCCTCAGGGGTGCATTTGGGAATGGAGAATTCGAGTTATAGATTTTTATGTACAACTTTCTCTTAATGATATATATTTTTCGCTTGTGACTTAGATTGAGTTATAGACGGTCGAAAAGAAGGACGGACGGACGGACGGACGGACACGTCTGAATTGATTCTGTTCTCGATAATGATCAAGAATACATATGCACATATGTTTGTCTATAACTTCGAAGATTAGCTCTAGCTATGACAAGATCCACACAAAGCTAAATAGCCCTGCTTAGGCTGGGTACATATCGTACCCTCAGAAAACGACTGTCGTATGTCCCATAACAAATACATGCGACATACGACAGTCGTTTTCTGAGGGGACGATATATAAAATACACAAAATCACACTAAATGGAATAAAATGAAATTTCTAACTCAATTTGCAATGCCAAATGTGTCATGTAAATGTGCTACGGTACAAAAACAAAAAATCCTATCTTTATAAAAACGTTAAAATAAATTTTTTGGTTGTTTTTTTGGCCTTCAATGCGTTAATTTGAAAATCATAACAAAAGCAATTGCGAAAAAAAGTGGTTTTGAATCGGAACCTCGACTAGACTCGAATCCAGACATGATGGATATAATGAGCATTTTAACTGCCGCCCTAAAATAGATACGACAGCTTCGACATCGAGTCAGAGTCGGAGTTAGCCTCAAGGTTGATCAAATGCGCAAACTGTTAAATGCCAAAATCCGCGCTGGCGATACGTGATTAAAGTAATTATTCAAAAGTGAGCGAAAAATAGATTTAAAAAAAAAATATAAAAACGGAGGAAGGGAAAAAAACTTCAACAAAAAGAGTCGAAAATGAAAAGAAAACAATTTTTTTCGCCTGCAAAAAAAGAAAAAAAAACAAAAATCATCCAAAGAATTGATTCGATGGAGCGCTTAGGCCGGCCTCAATTCAGTTCGATTCGAATAAATTCGACTTTCTTTGGGCCTTTTTTTTTGAGCTTTTCAAATCGATATGGGCTTTAAGCTTTCATTACATGTTTGGACAAGCAGTCATGTGTACATATTGATACATTAATCTATGCATCAACCATGGAATGCACCGACCCACCCACACACGCACGAAAGAGTCGCTTCAAGGCGCCCGTATATTCCTGGTCTTCGTGAATTTCTTCTCAAGCAATTATTACGTTTATTTTTTGTTCAATTTTTTTTTTTTTTTTTTGCTTTGCCATTGATATCTTTTCCCTTCTCTTTCGCTTGACTTTCTATGATGGCTCCCAATCATATGATATCCAATCGTTTCCTAGCACTCTTTTTTCCGCTTTGGTTTTTGGGTCACACTTTCGCCCATATAAAGCTGTCATTGTTGTGACTGTGACTGAGACTGAGAGTGAGACTGTCCTATTCCTGATCACTGTTCTCTGTTTGTGGAGGTGGTGAAATTTATTGACTCAAGAGATTTAAGGCACTTCTCTCTTTTTTTTTTTTTTGCAATAATTGCACAAGTACTTATCACTTGCTTTCGCAAATGATCGAAAAAATGGGAGAGAGAGGTGAAGAGGGAGAGAATGACAAATTTCTTTCGTTTTTAGCATTTATGAGATAAAGTGAAATTGAAGTCATAAGTATTTTGGGCCGAAAAAATAGGTCGAAATTATTTAAAATAAAATGATAAAGACGCGACTTGAGCTCTGTGGAAAAAAACTTCAAGGAGAGGGGGGGAAGCCCCTCATTCGACGATCGGGGAAAAAATTTTTCCAACGTAGATAGGTAGTTCAATGTTTACTCTTTCGCTTTTCTACTCTTTCGAATTTTTAATAATAGAAAAAAAAAATAAATAAAATAAAAGATGAGACATTTTCCAGCGCTTATAAATAAAACATTTTCTATTGAAGAAGGATGTCGCAATTTTCCTTCGTCATTGTGACGCAAAATAATTTCCATATTTTTTCTTGCCTTTTTCAATCTTTTTTTTGTGTTTTTTTTTTTTTTTTTTTTTTTGTGCGATATTTTCTGGTATATTTCCATAACTTGTCATCTTGACAGTGATAATATCCTTAGATAATATGCAAAAGCCTTTATTTCTTTTCTTTTCATATAAACGAAGGTCCAGTAAACAAAAACATGCACATACACTTGCACATAAACACTTTCAATGGTACCTCCTCCTCCTCCTCCTCCTCTTCCTCCTCCTTGTTCTTGCCATTCGATTTCTGAATTCTGCTTCGTGTTTTGTTCTCTTCTCGCGTTCGCTTGACCTTTGTATTGAGTGAGATTTGGGTAAATATTATGTAGGTAATTCGATATATCCGCAAAGAATCGAAAAATACTCAAAAAAAAAAAAACAAAAATGTTTTTTTAAATAAATATAAAAAGATCCAAGATGAAAGGCGACTTGTTGTTTTCTTGTGACTTAAGGGAAAGTGCAAAAAAAGCTGGCAGGGAAAACAAGCTATTTAAGGCATCGGAAAATGTGACATTGAAATTTTTCAATGAAATGAAATCATATCGATATTTGTATTTTATTTCGATCATCCTTATATCAGAAGAATATTCTAAATCTTGAGATAAGTTTTTTTTGGATTGAACACGAAAGGGTGACACTCGATCTTTTTCTCACTCACTCTTTCACTCAAACTCTCTTTCACATTCTCTCTCTCTCTCTCTTTCACTCACTCCCTTTCACTCACTCTCTCTTTCACTCACTCTATCTTTCACTCACTCACTTACTCTTTCTCTCTCACTCACTATATATCTCTTTCACTGTCTCTCAGTTGCACTCTTTCGCTCACACTTGTACTCTCCCATTCTCTCTTTCACTCTGTCACTGACTCTCGTTCTCTTACTCTCACTCACTCTCGCTGCCCCTTCAAACTACTTATACGAATGAACCAAGCTTTTCAGATATTCTTTAATAGTAATCGATTAAAAAACCAAATAATCGATCTTTAGTGTATTCACTAATGAGGAATTCCACTTAACCATGATGGCAACATAATTAGTGCCCTTATTGAGTAATTCTCGAAACAGAAATTGTCATTAGGAAAAATTCGTGACAAATTCGCGCACGTTTGTTTTTTCTTAGATTTTTTAACACACCTACATACATACATATGTATAACGTTTTGTTTTCAAATCAAAATTTGCACGGATTTGTATTCGATCGTCGCTGGAATATTTTGAATAGAATTGAAGTGTTTTTTGAACACAAAACACGTTCTTTGGGTTTTTGTTTTCTTATGACACTACCGAGAAGAAATTTTTTTTTTTTTAAAGCAACAACGACGGACGACATGCGCGACATTTGCCCGATTATATCAACAAGTACATGCATGTAAATTAATATATATGTATATGTACGTACATACAAACATACAGTTCTACATACTTATGTATTTTGATGGTATTTGAAATAAGTAGTATGTATAAAAACAAAAGTCATTGAAACCGAGATCTAATCTAACCAGTTTTAAGTCTAAGAATGTTTTTATGGTCCATTAATGCTAAAATGCTATTGAACTTTATTTTTTATCTTTTCTATGTGTAAAAAAAGATGTCTAGACAGCGATTTTGGAAGTAAATTGGAAGTAAATCGTATCAGATTCTGAAGTAAAAGAGTGCAAATAACATATTTTTGATGCCTGGCCAGATCCTTGTCTGGTCCTGATTCGGGCTCTTTTGCTTGTCCCTCTCTCTCTCTCTCTCTCTCCCATCTTTTATCTTAATTTCTTTCTCTCTCTCTCTCTCTCTTTCTTCTTTCCCCTCCCAAGGTCTTTTTCCCTATCTTTATCGATCTTTCTTTCTCTGTCCTTATCCATCATTCTCTCTCTCTCTCTCTCTCTCTCTCTCTATCTCTGAATTTGTTAATTTTTCTTTCTCTATTTTTTAAACCTTTCTTTTTTGTTCTTCACTCAAATTGCCACCGCCCAAGTTCTCTTTTTCTAGCTCTCTAATTATCCTCTCTTTTAATCTTTTCACTCTCTCTCTCTCTACACTCTAATTTCCATATTCTCTCCCTTTCCATTCCTCTCCGTCATTCCTACCACCATCTTTCTTTTTCTGTCTCAGCATTTATCTTTTACCTTTACACTCTTTCCTTTTCTTTCTGTCTCATTCTCTTGTTCTCTCTTTTGCGCTGTCTCTTGCTCCACTCTCCCTTCGCTCTTTCTCCCTCCCACCCACTCTGTCTGTCTCTATCCCTCTCTCTTTATACCTTCTTCTTTCTCCCCTCTCTTTATCTAACTCTCTTCATTTCTGCTACCCAGCTAATATTCAACCATATCTCTGTCCCTTTCTCTACCTCACTCTTACTCACTCTACCTCACTCTAACTCACTCTACCTCACTCTAACTCACTCTACCTCACTCTACCTCACTCTAACTCACTCTAGCTCACTCTAACTCACTCTACCTCACTCTACTCACTCTACCTCACTCTACCTCACTCTACCTCACTCTACCTCACTCTACCTCACTCTACCTCACTCTACCTCACTCTACCTCACTCTACCTCACTCTACCTCACTCTACCTCACTCTAACTCACTCTACCTCACTCTAACTCACTCTACCTCACTCTAACTCACTCTACCTCACTCTACCTCACTCTACCTCACTCTACCTCACTCTACTCACTCTAACTCACTCTACCTCACTCTAACTCACTCTACCTCACTCTAACTCACTCTAACTCACTCTACCTCACTCTAATTCACTCTACCTCACTCTAACTCACTCTACCTCACTCTAACTCACTCTACCTCACTCTACCTCACTCTACCTCACTCTACCTCACTCTACCTCACTCTTACTCACTCTACCTCACTCTACCTCACTCTACCTCATTGTACCTCACTGCACCTCACTGTACCTCACTGCACCTCATTGTACCTCAATTTACCTCACTGCACCTCACTGTACTTCACTATAAATCACACTACCTCACTCTCCCTCTCTCCCAATCTCTGTACCTCTCTCTGCCTCTATCTCTCTTTCTACCTTTATCTGCCACTTTCCATGGGCCTGTTTTCACAACACATAACCGTCCATAAGAAAAGACTCAAAACACTCCACTTCAAAAGCAATTTCACTCAATCCTTTTGTTCTAGAACCCAACTTAAAATTTGGTCGACTTTTTTACCACTCAATCACTCAAGGAATATAATCACCAATTGTGCGCCCGGGCGTGTTCATTTTTGATCACTGCTCAGTCGCAACGAATCCTCCCGCAGCTCGCAGTAAAAGCGTAGCCAGCATTTAAAAAAAAAACAGGCTTTACACGGTTCTTTATGCAGGTATTTGGGACACATGAGTTCCATTACTGTAGAGTGTAGACGTATGTATGTATGTATGTATGTATATTTTTGTATTTCCGCTCAGCACCCACAATAATTGCAACCGAAAATTACATGCTCATTTGCCATTGAGTTTTTTCTTTTTCTTTTTTTTTTGCATATTTGCTAACCACTTGTCATAAAATGACAACAAATTTTTTCTCCCCTCGTTTGTGTTCATCAGTCAGACATGTCATTCGAAACTCCATCCGATCCATCATGTGAATAAAAATAAGAAAAAAAAAAAATGAAATAATAATAATATTTATTTTAAATCGGGATAAAAATTATCGTTCGCAAATTAAGAAAATAAGCAAAAACTAACAAATAAAAATATAAAAAAAATAGAAAAAAAAATGTCGAGAAAAAATGGCAACAATAAATCACACTCTCGATTGTTCAATTGTTCCATTCGCCAGTGAACTTGTGAACTTTTGTTAAATTCATTTAAACAAAAAAATATACATACATATATACAATTTTTTTTTGCTCATTATTATTTAAAGCCAGCCACGAGAGGAAGTCAAAAAATAATGGCTCAGAAACTTTGGCAATGGAGACAGCTTTTTTTTTTGCTCGTTTTTTTTTTCTCTTTGTGGGCAATGAAAATGATGTTCATAAGCGAGAACGAAGAAAAACAACACGAAATCTTACAACATAAATACTTAGAGAAAGGGGAGGCGGGGCTGGACTGGAGTTGGAGGGAAATGGCGTCGTCCATGTTGGGGGCTTTTTACGCATGTTAATTTTTGCTTGCTTCTTTTGTTCTTCCATCAAAATTCTGTGGCGCTGACTGGTTCGGGGCTGCTTTGGCACACGTGTTGATCGTCAAAGAAACTGACTTGGAGCTTCTCGCCTTCATATTTTTGCAGTTGTTGTTGCTTTTCTTATTGTTCTTCGTTTTTGTTTTCTTTTCTTGTTATAGAGAAATACGATTAAATGGCAACCCTTCGCATTTGAAGCTTCCCCATTCTTAGTACATATCGCACCCTGACAACTAAACTGACACAACTCAAAAATTCTGAAATTCGAGTTATGCTATGAATCTTGTTCCCAAGTCATCCGTCTACCTACAGGAAAAATTCCATTCCATTTGTCTCATTATAAAAGGCCGAAAAAAAGCCGTAATGTCTTTTTTCCTGCTTTGATCGACACTGCGACGAATTTTGTTTTTCGCGTTTTCTGAAAAATGGCAAATTTTGAGTTGTGCCACTTTAGTGGACCGGGTGCGATATGTGAAAATGCTTACCTTCATAAAATGATAATATAAGTATTTTCTTTTGTCCGAATAAATTGGGGTCTTGAGCATAGTGCTGCCACACTTAAGCATTTTTTATGTATTTTCTTTTTATTTCTTATTTTATATAAGTATTTTCCGTTTACTTCAATTCGTTGATCGTTGATCGTTGATCAGTCGGTTGCCATAAATTCGAAATTTCGAACGAATGATCAAAATAGCTTAGAGCAATGAAAAGTAGCAACAAATAGCTAGAAATGTTTCAGATTGTCCGAAAAAGAAATTTGTGGTCGATTTGTTGAAACAATGCCTCGTTTAAGGTCTCATCAGCCTGGCCTGAAGAGAACTGGCGAGGAGTGTGTGCCACTGGACCTGATGAAGGAGTCCTGAAAAGCTTGAACATATGTCTTTTTTTTTTTTTTTTTTGTATCCCGGTCTGTTCTTCAACTGTGATGTGTGGAGAAAAGGGTGTGATTTTAGTTTAGATGTTTACACAACACACAGAAGAACCCCGATTAACCGCCTTCATCCCAACAACGAACCTGGTCTGTTATATTATCACTTTGGTCTTTACATGAACACTGTATTTTCGATCTGTTGATCTTTGTTTTTCTGTAATTATTGCGAAGAAAAAAGAGAAACGAGAGAGTCTAAAATTAAACCCCCGTTGATTCTTCAACAATATCTCGAATAAGTATTTGGAATTTTTCGTTAAAATCAAAAACAAAAAGGAGAGACGAAATGAAAAAGGAAAAATTGAAATAGGTACCTCCTATCAATAGAATTGAAATTCAAAAATCATAATTCCCCCAAACCATACGTGTCATATTTATGCGTTGAAGTGTCAAGATCGTTGTTGCATTCGGTTAGATCGCTTAGAAAGAATTTCGTGTTTAGCAACATTGCGCAATACTCGGTGAACTGCGGCGGCGTCCAAGGCATGTCACAATCTCTTCAAAACATCGAACTTTACGTACTTATATAGATACCTTCAATATACATCCCTGCAGTAAATGGGACCGGTCCAAGGTCGACAGCGGAACGGTGTCCTAAAGAGGTCAGTGCCGATCGCCTTTCCATACATTCAACTCACCTCTCTTAACATAGGGCATTGTGTCATTGAAAAACAGCCGGTCCCTTTTCAAAGCATGTGCGGGTGAGTCCCTTTGTCTGAACTCACCCAACAACGCTCATTTTGGTACTAGAGGCTGGTGAATCCGATTGAGATTAACCCTGGACCGGTCGCGTTTCGTAAAATTTCATATACCAAAATTGAGGGGTCGGTCCTTAATGGACTCACCTAGGTCTGGTCTGTTTTTCACCGGATCCATTTCATTACTACAGGCATTGTACATTTATACGTACAGTATCTACATATGTATGTGTATGTATGCTCATATGTGCATGTATATCTGTTTGTCTGGCTGTGTATACAACGCAAAATGCTTGCTAACGCGCTTACTAGCGTCAGAGCTTTGCGCTCCCCCCTCGCCACCCAAAAAAAAAAAAAACACGAAAATAAGGTGCTTTGTTCGAATTTATTGCGCATCAGAATTTAACCTTGAATTTTCGGGAGCAATGAACGTTTTGGCCAAAACACGAAAAAAGTTTCTAATAAGTCAAAAAAAATAAAAATACTTAAATACAAAAATAAAAAAATAAAAAATATTACACATGCCAACAGCCAAGAGAACAATACAAATCAAAGCTGCTATAGTAATAATAAGAACAATCACGACGACCACACAACAATCGACGACAATGACCAACGAATATTATTAAATTTTTGGCTTCGTATTATTCATTCTCTTTCTATTCTTTCTATTTTTGTGTGTTCTTTTGTTGCCGTTTTGTTTTCATAAATTATAGTTCGAATAAGCGAAACATGATGGCAGACGGGGGATTCGATTATAATGGGGGAAAGAGAAAGCGGAAAGAGAGAAAGGGGGAGGGAGTGAGAGAGTGAGAGAGAGAGAGAGAGAGAGAGAGAGAGAGGAGAAGAGGGAGAGAGTGAGAGAGAGAGAGAGTGAAAGAGGGAGAGAGTGAAAGAGGGAGAGTGAGAGGAGAGAGTGAGAGGAGAGAGTGAAAGAGGGAGAGAGTGAGAAGTGAGGGAGAGAAAGTGAAAGAGTGAGAGAGTGAAGAGGAGAGAGTGAGAGAGTGAGAGAGAGAGTGAGTGAAGTGAGTGAGAGAGTGAGAGAGTGAGAGTGAGTGAGAGAGAGAGTGAAAGAGGGAGACAGTGAGAGAGTGAGAGAGAGGGAGAGAGAGTGAGAGAGAGAGAGAGAGTGAAAGAGTGAGAGAGTGATAGAGTGAGAGAGAGTGAGAGAGAGAGTGGTTGAGAGAGTGAGAGAGAGTGAGAAAGAGAGGGGGAGAGACACGGAGGGATAGCGACGGATGAAACCGCATATATGTATGTACATATGTATCTTTAAGTAACTGAAGAAGATAATTATTTATTTATTAAAACTTGGTTCTGAAGCCATTTGACTCGTTTTAATCCTAAAATTTTCAATTGCAAAACCTTTTAAAACACATAATATTATACTATGCATAGCAAATGAGCTAAAGTCGGTCGATCTTCTTTGATTAGGTACATCCACCTGCAACGGATAAAGCGGTGGTAGAATGCATATGAAACATAATTGAATTGCTTTCTCTTCGCCTACGAAGCCTTTCTAGAGTCTTCGCCCCTAAGGCGCGCGCAATCTCGAAATCCCGTATGTACCCAATTGAATCTGTTACAACATTACCACAAAACTTATTGACCCGCACGGAATACACTTTGTTATGGGTAAAACACAAATACAATTGAGCAACGTGAAATTGCTATCGCGTTTTACAAACAAAAGCAAAAAAAAAAAAAAAAAAAAAAAGAAGACGAAAAGGCAAAGAAAAAACAAATGAGAAAAAAAGAAGGAAATTATTTAAAATTAAAAATTCGAAAAGTCAATGTTCAGCGTTAAATCACGAGTCACAAAGCATTTGAAACCTTAGCCGTTCGGTCAACAAATTTTAAGGCAAAGCAGACTTTGTGTGCTAAGTCAAAATACAATTAAGGCAACAAGCACGATGAATAATAAAGCGCGAGAATAAGCATTCAAATTGGAGTCTTTGAGTCAGGGAGTTACCAAAAACTAAAATACAGAAAACGGAACGAAAGGTGGCAGGAAGGTTTTCCCCCCCCCCAAAAGTATGGAGTGTAAATTGAGTACTAAATCAAGTTGAAGAAAACCCCTCTCACTTTGAAAGAGCCAATGAATAATGTACAGTCGAAACTCCCTATAACGAATTCCCAGGTACCGAGAAACAAAAAAAAAGGCAATAAAATTGTGCGAAATGCAGCCTTGAGAAAATTCGCTATAGAGGGAAATTCTTTATAGAGGAGTTCGCTATAGAAAGTTTCGACTGTATACCGAAATATTTTAACATCTAAAAACTTTTCATCATTACTCAAACTAAACTGGAGAGAGCGGGCGTTAGACCTGGTACTAAGTTCCTGTTTTCATCGCAAAAAACCGTAGGAGTAGTCTTGATACCTTAAGTAAAAATTATGGGTAATAAATATATACATAGGTAATTTTCTCCTATCGGATGGGTCCAAAAGCCTTTTTTGTAGGGTCGCTATTTTAATGGGTTAACACTCTGGAGTTTGTGTTCTTACATAACCTTTTACCATGGCACTCTCCTGACTTTACCATAACTCTTACACTTGACTCTTCGATTGAGTATACCTACATATGTATAGCATGCTGTACGCTGCACTGATCTCCAGGGAATTTCGTAATAATACTCAATAAAAACAATAACAAAAAAACCATGATGAAGAGGGAAATGAGAGGTGGCAGCAGGGTTGAGAGATCGACTCTCGAGTGAAGCTAAAAAACGAGTAGCCCCAAAAAGCCGATGCCTTGGATGATGTTAAACAGTTGGTATTTTACGCTAAGAAAACAGAAACGTTTCTATCGAGGCTCTTCTTTTAGTATGCGAAGCACCGCATAATCGGAAATCAAAAAAGTTAAGTGCAGAGGAAGACGCAAAAGAGTGAAAAATTCAAAGAAAGAACGAAAGAAAGAAAAAGAATCGAGCGTGCTAAGAAGCTATGAAAGGCACAAAAAGATACTAGATCTAAATTATATGCGGAAATTAAATGAGCGAATGAGTGAGCGAGTCGCGCCGCGTCTTAAGTTCGGTTCCCTCTCGAAAGTTTTTTTTTTATAACTTTTTTTTTTTATTTTAGTAAAAAAAAAAACATTTTTCTTCTTTTAATATAAAAAATTTATCGTTTTTGAGAAAAATACGCAGTTAACATAAAAAACACAAAGAAAAACAAAGCCAACTACAAAAAGTAAAAAAAAAAAAAAAAATTCTTAAGAGACGCTTCGGTTGCGATTGCGCAGTAGACAGTTTGCTGTTGTGATATTTCTTAGTGCCAAACGAAAAAGGAAAAATATTCCGACTTTTAAAAAATAGTATAACAAAGAAAGATTATTCATGAAAATGCGTAAAGAACTCATTTATTCATCGTATCCCCAAACGAATGGCGTGCTTCTCGATGACGGTAAGTGGTGCGTGTAAAACAGACGCCCAAATGACCCCCCCCCCCCCCTCCTTCCTCGCGCGTTTTTCATGTTCTCCCGTTCCAGTGTGTGGGGACAATGCAAATTAAAATATGTTTTCATTTTAATTAAAATTAATGTTCTGTTGCCTTTTAATTTTTTCTTGTTTTTTTTCTTTTGCCTTTTTGTCTTCTTCTTTCATTTTTGAGTATGTCAATTTCTTGATGTAATTTTGGCGTGCTTTACACGTTTTGGGATGAAATTTTTTTTATTTTTCTCTATAGTTTTGGTGATCACATTGGACACACCCCACCAAGTGGCTTGTTAGATGAAAATGTTTCTTTTGCCTTCCGTAAAAAAAAAACTCAATCTACAGTCAAACCCATTTATAACAGACTTCAAGGGACCGGAAAAATGTGTCTATTGTATACGATTTCTTTTATTGAATATAGGTATATCGCCTATAGCAGACAGTCTGCTTTATAATATACATACATATATCGACCACTTTTCGCGAAATTAACGTATGTTAGAAGAACCAAATTTTACAGGAGAGCGTTTTTTCTACTATTCTTTGCATATGCGACTGTGTATATCTAAGATAAAACTAATTCGGCATTACCTCCATAACTACACAGCTTAGGGTCTAGTTCCAAACTGGTTCAAAAGTGACTAGTTATAATCAGTTTTTTTTTTTGTAATTTTAGCGCAAAAATTCTTATAATTTTGCACTTATTCTATATACAGGGTGTTCTGCTTGTGAAGGTCACACGATCGGTTGATAGAGGAGGTCAGAACTAACAAAAAATCGTATGGGAGGGGGGGCGCAAATGCACTCCTGACGAGTTATAGGGCCTTAAAGTTTTTAGGCAGTAGGTAAGTAGGTAGGTTGAAGTGGCTGCCACATAGGCCGTTAATCGGCCCATTGTGATACCAAGGACGTTTTCTTGTGTTTGTGTGAGTGTATGTCTTTTTATGTAGTGTGCCCCTAACATGCGATTTTTGAAAAACCAGTCCTAGGCTTGGAACATTACACTCCGTTTCGCCTGTGCCGGGAATCGACCTCGGACCCTGGGATCAAGAGCATAGCACGTATCCCCTACGCTATCGCAGAGCCACTTTTAGGCAGTAAGTCGGGAAAAATATCTCTCCCACGATAATGGTTCATCGTAGAAAAAAAACTTAAATGCAATTTGAAAGCCAATTATATGTGCATTTAGGAAAAATTAAATTGATAGAACAAATTTGACCCATTAAGGGAACAATAAACGGTCAAAGTAAAAAATTCTGAAAAAACTTTCAATTTTTTTTTTTTTTTTTTTTTTTTGCTTTGGAAGCCATTTTGATATGAAAAGTGACCAATTAACACCATAATTTTTTATTTTATTCAAAATGCTGGATCGATTTCCTTTAAATTGGTACCCCATATGTTTAATAAATTTTTTGAAACTAAGATGAGAAAATGCATACTCTGCATACAAAATGGTAGGTTGTCGGAGCTTAAAAATAAGTTAGTATTAAGTACCTATAAGTATTTATTTATTTACGCAGTTAAGTTGAAATTATGTATAAATTACAAGTACCTAACTGGGCCTTAAGCTTTAAGTATAAGTATATCGCTCATTCACTTCAAGAATGTCATATCGAAATCGAAATCCCTTCAGAAAGTCTATGTATGCCGTTGAATCGAAATGCGGTCGTAACGTGTTGTGTACAACTCTTCAGCAACATGATGAAATCTCTTTGTTGCATAATGTTGCACAACTTTCGGTTGCCATATTTTGCACAAGTCATTTCTCAAGCTATGAACATGAATGAATGGATTAAGATGAAGATTTTTATATCGTTCGATTGCTTTAAAATAATTGAGCTTAATGGGTTAACGAACAAATGTTCTTTTAATTAAGAGCTAATTAATGAAAATCTCAAAAATTCAGTAATGATAGAATAAATTCATATCATTAGCAAACTTTTCGACCATTTATTTAACTGTCTTTCAAAAGTAATCGCATCGAAAAGAACCTTTGTTTTATGCAGTCGTTAACCCTTTTTTTGTTTGTTTGTGTGACTAACGCTAAATTCGGTGCTCTCACTCTCTTCCTCTCTGTTTCGCTATTAAGTATATGCCAGGATAAAGAAAGAAAAGAACGAAAACGAGAATAAAAAAGACGGTCTTATTACTTAATATGATCGAAATGAAATCCTTTTTGAGCAAAAAGTCAAAAGCGATTGGCCATAATTTGAGTTGATATACTTAGGAAAGCAAAATGTTGTGATACTTATCTGCGTGCCCACCTGCTCTATAGACCGCATCGCATGAAACGGCAATGGCAACGGCAAACGGACATTCGGCATTTGATGTTCCGCTCATAGTAGAACGCTACCGGCTATTTAAGAGCACAAATTCACACACAAGCATACGGACGTACAAACAGACAATATGTACATTAAAGTCCATACAAAAACGTATGGCCCTTTAGCGATACGAGCATAAAAAGGAAAAGGATATACAATAAATTAGCAAAAATTTCTTCAAAATTTATTTTAATCCTTTGGAAAAGTTCAGGTGGTACGAAATTTTAAATTAGATTCCAATTCGGACCATACGAACAAAGGTAGTCAGCCTCTTTGGTTGGTCATTTAAAAAACAAAAAAACTAAAAAAAAAAAAAATTAAAAAAGGATAAATAAAAAGAACAATATTCAACCAGCTGTGTTGGTCGGTCAGTCGGTTGGCCGTCGGTCAGGCAGCCATGCAGTCAGGCAGCCAGGCAGACAGGGCGATCGGCAGAGGCCGCTATAAAGTTAGTTCTTTGGGCGGCTACTTTAGAAAAATATAGTAGCATCTGCTAAATTCGATCGTTTGTATTTTCTTTGGAAGTATTTTCAGCTCATTTCGCGAGCTGATTTTAATCGTACAAGAATTTGTGTTGCCGTTTGAAATTTAATTGGCTTCGGCTGCGGTGGCGGCGGTTGTGGCTTCAACTCTGGCAGTGGCTTTCGTTGCATTGGATCGCGTGAAATTGACAGGCATCTGCATTTAGTCAAATCGTTCTAGAACCTAAGAGTTTCAAATTGCCCCCGATAGTCCGCTTTCGTCCTTTGTTTTACAGATGTCGGGCTTAGACGAATTGCAATTTTATTTTTTCTTTCTTTGCCGTTGGAACTTAATTTGTGGTTCCTGTGTGTCAGCACTAATGTCCTTATTTTATTTCAACGCAGAAACAATAAAAGGATACGCTGAATTTCTTCAATTATATTGATAAAGCGACAGCGACAGCGAGCAGCCAACAGCTGTTTCTCAATCATTTCAGCTTTAAGTGCTGCCGGCCATGGTGATTTTGTTTTTTCCGAAAATAGAGAGAAGCCAAACGACTGAGAGAAAGGAAATTGGGTGCGGGTTGGCGGAATTTCGAATATGAGAAGCCTTTTTGAATTCAAAAAAGTTTTTTTATTTAATTTTTTAATTTTTTTTTTTTTGAAATAATCAATTATCGCGTGTAGATCGCAATTTGTAGTGGGAGCTGTCAAGAAATATTTTTAAAAAATTATCAAAATTTCAATTACGAAAAATCGAATGGTTTTTTCGTTTTCTGCTTTTTGTCGTTTCATCCACATAAAAGCAAGAAATAGCTAAATTAACAAAACAAAATACTTAAACATTTTTTTTTTTTTTAATTTAAAAACTCTGAGACCTAGACCTACCTTTACGTACTCGAAATAATGGTGCGCAAAAATTATTTAAAAAAAAAGGCACAAAACACGACGGAATTTTCGACTGAGCTCATCTGTGTTGTTTCCGGCGGGGGGGGCCAGGGGCTTTGAGAGTGATTTTTTTCTCGTGTTAAAGATTTTTTTTTTTTTTTATTATTAAAAAAAGGTTTTTTTACGTACCAAACAAAGCAATGATGACAATTCAAGTCACTCGAAAAATGAAAAGAAAAAAAAAGAATATGAAAAAGTCTGACGCTAGTAAATACGTACGTTCGTCGTGTCCCCATTTTTAATTGTCACGGATTAAAAACATTTTTGAATTCTTATCTTTTTTTTTTTTTGTTTTTCAATTATTGCAATTTTTTGTAAGGTCATCAATACGTAGAAAGGCTTTCGTTGGGATACTCAAAAATATAGGTACCATAAATTTATGCAAATTTAATTGGTTCTAAGCACTTGGAATGATTCCTAACCTCGGTCCAGCTGTTCAAATGAATTTTTCTGTTCAAAGGAGTTCATTCAGACCAAAAAAAAAAAATGAGTAATGGTGTCAGTCGAACAATGTAATACCCGACACGGATAAAGGGTTAGCTATATGAGTTTCAATGTTGTTTCAAAACAGGCATTCAGGCAGCGACCATTAGGACAAATAGCTCGATTCTAAATATTCCCGGGGAATTTTTTCCTGTGGATTTGAAAAAAAAAAAAAAACATTTCCGATTCTACACACTCTGGAAAGGGAATTTTAAGGGACCGAGAATTTCGAATATTTTTAACAAAGTTAGATCATCGATCATTTTCTATTATTGACGCTTAGACGGCTTCTTTTTTCAGTGGAGAAATTTTTCAAGGGAAAAAATTCCCGGGGAATATTCATTTAGAATACGGATGAAAGTGTTCGGGAGATTTTCAAGACAACGAGTGCCTCATATGGCGAGTTTTTCTTTATGAAAACCGGATCTTTTGCCACGCCCACATTTGATTGTTTTCGAAATTTCATCGGAAGATGTTATGGGAGCTCAAATTCCAAATTTAAATGAAATATCTCGAAAAACTCTGATTTTGGAGGAAAATTTTGGGATTTTCGTGACCAAACCCTAGTACTGGAGGTAAATAACTTTAGAAATGGTAAGATATGGTCCATTCTTGAGCTCGTTCTTAGTCATGTCCCCGTCAACATGCATAGGAAATGCAGTGTACTCTCTCCTTGCGGACAATCCTCTGAAGCGGACACTTTTTGGGAACGCTCTGGTGTTCCTGCTTCTCAAATAGTTGCCTCCTTAAGTGGACAATTCTATTGAGCGGACATATTTTTTGGTCCCTGGTGATGCTGATCATTTCTAAATATATTTTATATGGCCTTCATTGGTTCTTGGTGTTATACACAGCCGCACAAACGCAATAAACCCTTGACGCAGAGAGTTGTTACGGGTATAAAAAGAGAGGTTGATAGAAGTGATCCGACATCCTCAGCAGTTAAACAATTGCCACCGTCTTTCATTCTTTGAAATTTGATTTGTTAAAAAGGCTCCCATTGAAGAGAACATTTTTATATCATAAGTTTTAATAGAAGAAAAAGAATTTTGTTCCCAAATCCATGATCTAACATACACTTATAATAACAGCCCGCAACACAAGGATATGACGGCGATCGTAATTTTCTACAGAAAATGGGGGACAATTTTGCCTATTTTATCGTCCCAGTAATGGAAGTCAAAGGAGAGGACGAACTTCTCATAATTTCCTAGTTTGCTCGAAGTAACCAAGCAGCTCTGTGAGTGGTAGAGGATGGATGGATTTTTTTTTTTTAATGCTGGACCCCTACATTCTCATCTTTTAGTTCTGTCATAGCAAAAAAATTATTTTTACTTGTGATTAATTTAAATTATTTTTTACGCCGCTCAAAATACAGAGAAATGCACTTATCCGGCTTTTATCCGTTTTGTTTTTTTTTTTCCTTTTCCTTTGCTCTTTCGTTAAAATATTTATTCAGCTTATGGCCAAGCCCATGTCATGGCGCAGACATTACAAAACGATATTTATCAATTTAGCATAAAAAATTGTTTCTGCCGGAGCTTAGGGGGACAAAAAAAAAAAAAAAAAAATAAAATAAATAAAAACCCTAAAAGTGATTAAGAACTCAAATTATGCGTCGCCTTGCCAATTTCGTCGCATAATCTGCAACAAAGCAAAAAAAAAAAAAAAAAAAAAATATTTTAAAAAAAATTCAAAGGAGAATAAAAGCCTCTTCAAAATGCATTCGCATCCTTAAAGAACCGATGGCTTTGTTGTTCGCAAAACTTTACGACTTTATTTTCACATTTTTGTTTTCTCCATTTTTTTCTTTATCATTTCCATTTCTTCACAATTCGGCTTTTATTTTCTTTGACACATGCATTGAGAAATGCAAACACATAAATCAGAAAATTTGACATTTTTATTGGAATTTCGATGTTTTTCTGTACATAATTTTTTGTTCTTATTATTGTTGTTGTGCGTGGCGCGCTTTAAGACTGTAGAAGGATTTTTTTCTGAATTCTTTTTTTTTTTTGTTTATTTTTTTTTGTTCTTCCTCCATAAAAAGGCGAAGGTGCTATGTTATTTGGGGGACTATTTTTATTTGTTTTTTATTTTGATGTGCATGAATTCTTTTGAATTGTGCGAGCGAGAGAGAATTAATGGCCCTTGAGAGGTGCATAAAATTTTGCAATTAAAAAATAATAATCTAATTCTTTTATATAGGAACTTGCTGCTCTCTATTGAGTGCCAAAGTCACGTCATCGGTGGTCCTAATTCTCAATTTATTCTTCGCATTTTCTCACTAAATTTACACATTAGCAAAACGAACTGTTGTGCGAATAGGTACCCTTGCCAAAGTCTTCGATGAGAAAGCGAAAATTAGCAAAAAAAAAAAATTTTTTTTTAAATAGAAAAAAAAAAAACTTGCCTTCGTATCTCTCAGCTTTCGAGGCTCCATAACATCAGGTTTAATTACCATGAAGAATGGTTCCGAACTAGAATGGAAACAGCAAGACCAAAGAATAGAAGAAAAATTGGATGCTGATGATATTTAAGCTTCAGCAGGAAGCATGATCGCATAGTTATAAATAGAAGCAGGGTCTGAAGTCCAGAGCACAGTAAAAAAAAAAAAAAAAAAAAACAACAAAAAAACACTCTAATGGTCGAGGTTCGATGGTGGACGGTGGGATTCTAAGTAGACGAGAGAGGGAATGGGAGGAAAATCGTTCAGCTAGAATTACCTTGAGAAAAAGTTGCATTTGCGCTTGAACTTGAAATGTGTGAAAATGCGCATGAAATGACACTTTTGAGGAAGCAATTCGAGCCGAGCAATTTTGCATTCGAGTGCATCGAAAGAACGAAAGAAAACATCAAACATAAGACCGCATTTTAAGTCGAAAGGGAACGTGCAGCAAAGGTTTCAAATGAGCACACACACAGGCACAGCCACGGACACATACATGCATGCAAATGTATTGGCGAGTGTGGCGTGTAAAAAGCACAAAACAGGAAGTCAAAATAGAAGTCATTAGTGATCAAGCATGAGAAAAAATTTGTAAATTATGATCACTTTTTTATCTTAAGTTTTTTTCTAATTTTTTTTTTCTCTAACCTTTTTTTTTTTTAATTTTTTTTTTTTTGCTTTTCTTGCTTTTTATTTTGCGCTCTGCGTTCGCCCTTTCACGCTGTTTTAAATTTCAACTTAATAGCCGCAGCGCATGCGTCTTTCATTGCTGTGTCTATTAGTTAGGAGCGATGGAGATGGAAGAATTAGCATTAAATTACAATACATACGAAAAAAAGCCACACGCATGCGCAGTAAAAACTTTGATTTCATTAGAAAGTTCTTACATCATTTCTGATGTGCTTGAATGTGCCTTTTTTTCTACCATGCTACATATTTTTATTTATTTCGTTTTTATTTTTTATAAGATTTTATTTTTATTTTTTGTATAGGTATTTTTTTTATTTTAATTTTTTTGTTTTTTTTTTTAATATTTCATAAAGTTTTCGTCAATCAATTTTTCTTTTTTTGTACTTTTTTGAATTGTCATGGTGTCTTCTGAGTCATATTGCCATACTAAAGTACAGTCGACGCCGAAGGAGCTTTCTTCTAAAACAAAAACAGAAACAAACAAAATGAGACTTATAAGTAGTTTAAAAAAAAAAAATAATAATAATAACACATGCTAAAGTGCGTTGTCTTGTATTATGATAAATGATTGCTGTTATTTCAAAGCCATAAAATATGAGAAATACAAAAATAAAATAGAAAAAATAAAAAAATCCGAAAGACGAATAACGAATAACGAAAGAGGAGAGAGGAATGTCGTTTGCTGCTTCCTTAATTCAAAAGATCAATAAAAGAAAAAAATTTATAGCATGCTAGTAAAAGATGACAGAAATAATCCTAGCTACTTAAACATCAAGACACTTTGAGAATTTTATAAGAAGACAGCATGATGTGCTCTTGACTTTTACGTCAACTATAAAAACAGAAAGCGTTTTTTCTTTTTCATTTTTCTTTTTGTTGTTCAAAAATCAAAGCGATTAATAATCGATAAAACGCTAATGGCATGGAAATAAAAGAAGGTTTTTCCCCCCTGCCCACCACTTTAATTTGACGAAGTATGTAGGAGACGGATTAAAATTTCAAAAGCCTTGCTAATTTCTTTTACTACTATTCTGTTAAGTTCATTCTTTTAATGATTCCATATTATGGAGTCTTTTAAAAAAGAAGAAGGGAATTGTTTTTTTTTTTTTTTGTTTTATGTACATATTTTAACCCTTAAACGCATAAATGGCGAAATTTGTTCAATCATAATTTTACCGACTTCTAGCATCTTTCAATTAAAACATTGCTTTGAATCGTTAAAATTAAAATGTGGGAATAAATATGTTGCTTATGCGTTATAGGGTTAAGCAAAATAAATATGTACCTACTTTAAAAATCATTTTTTCTCTTTTAAATTTCAATTCATGTCCATAACGAACAGTCGAACAGCTTCTGCGGCCATTTTGTTTCTTCTGTATTAACTGACAAATGTAATATTTGGACTAAAATACACTGTTGCCAGTTTTTTAAGGGGAATATTCCTTCTGAATGTCTCAAAAAAAGGCTAAAATTCCATAAAATTTAATTTTGAAATCTTCTCAAAACAAAAACATGGTCCCATATAAACATTCCCGAACCACTTTTCTGCCTTAAGACTCCACTAAAGATCAGAAATGTCTTCTAATTTAAAGGGAAAAACTGGCACCACTGGCAGAAATACTACACAGAGAAAACGATACCACATAAAATGGAAGAAAAACAATAAGATTTCTCTATGGTTTTTATCCAAGAAGATTGTCTTATTGAAACCATAGAGAAAAACTTATTGTTTATTTTAACGAAAAATTTAACGAAAAGTCAAGAAGATAACTTATCATTTTGATATGAATTCCTGTAAAAAACCAGGTCGGCGGGTTCGATCCCTGCTCCAGCGAGCGTCGTTTTTTTTTTTTTTTTTTTTTTTTGAAAAGTAGATAATTTGACATTTACATTATTTGAAAAACTCAGAAATAAAAGATTTTACCAAAGTTTTTATGCTTAAAAATTTAAAAAAAAAGATTCTATAGGAATTTATTGAAAGAGCTTATGCGTGACATTTCGGAAGGCCCGACGAAAGCAACTTGTTTTTATTGGTTCGTGTCTAACTTACTTTCTGCTCTCCGTATTTTTCCCCTCGAAATTTCCTTGCCTTGTTTTTTATCCTCCATTTTTACACAACTTCTTTGGCCTGCGGCGGGGCTCGACTCGGACCTTCCAGATTACAAGTCTAGCACACTTCAACTACGCCATCGCGAGATATGATTTCAGCTTGCTAGATTATATGAATGTAAGTGCAAAAAAAAAACTGGTCTGTCTTTTTAAAACTATGGAATGAATACGGAATTCATATACTTTTTTAAATCAATAAGTCTTGATTTTTAATATTAAAAAGGCTTCTTCTTAAAGCGATAAGGATAATTATCAAAAGGTCACTTTTAAAGAATGTCAATGTTTGATTGATATGCTCACCTTATTATTTTACTATTCAAGAAGTTTTCCATATTCTTCAACAGAAATAATGAGATATTCACATTAAATATATGAGGATATCTATTAAAATGTTTCAATAAGATTTTCTCTATGCATTCAAAGAGTTTTCCATGGAAAAAGCACATCGTTCATATAGTTTAAGAAGTTTCTCTATAAAATCGCTCAATAAGGGGATCTTATTGATTTTATGTGGTTATATTTTTCTGTGTGTACCCAAAAGACATACTCGGTTCCGATTTAGGCAACTAGGCAACTCTTTAATTAGTCCAGTACATATAGGTACAGTACAACCAGGAGGTTCTAAGAAGTTCATCCTCTCTATTGACTTCCTTTACTGGGATGATAAAATAGGCAAAATTGTCCCCAATTTTCTGTAGAAAATCACGAACGCCGTCATATTTTGTGTTGCGGGCTGTTATTATCGGTGTATGTCAGATCATGGATTTGGGAGTCAAATTCTTTTTCTCCTATTAAAACTTATGATATAAAAATTTCTCTTCAATGGGAGCCTTTTTAACAAATCAAATTTCAAAGAATGAAAGACGGTGGCAATTGTTTAACTGCTGAGGATGTCGGATCACTTCTATCAACCTCTCTTTTTATACCCGTAACAACTCTCTGCGTCGAGGGTTTATTGCGTTTGTGCGGCTGTGTATAACACCAAGAACCAATGAAGGCCATATAAAATATATTTAGAAATGATCAGCATCACCAGGGACCAAAAAAATATGTCCGCTCAATAGAATTGTCCGCTTAAAAAGGCAACTATTTGAGAAGCAGGAACACCAGAGCGTTCCCAAAAAGTGTCCGCTTCAGAGGATTGTCCGCAAGGAGAGAGTACACTGCATTTCCTATGCATGTTGACGGGGACATAAGTAAGAACGAGCTCAAGAATGGACCATATCTTACCATTTCTAAAGTTATTTACCTCCAGTACTAGGGTTTGGTCACGAAAATCCCAAAATTTTCCTCCAAAATCAGAGTTTTTCGAGATATTTCATTTAAATTTGGAATTTGAGCTCCCATAACATCTTCCGATGAAATTTCGAAAACAATCAAAAGTGGGCGTGGCAAAAGAGCAATTTTCATAAAGAAAAACTCGCCATATGAGGCACTCGTTGTCTTGAAAATCTCCCGAACACTTTCATCCGTATTCTAAATGAATATTCCCCGGGAATTTTTTCCCTTGAAAAATTTCTCCACTGAAAAAAGAAGCCGTCTAAGCGTCAATAATAAAAAATGATCGATGATCTAATTTTGTTAAAAATATTCGAAATTCTCGACCCCTTAAAATTCGAGGATGTACATATGTAGTCCAAATCGGACCTTAAGAGCTGCAAAGGATTCGCCATTACATATTACTATTATTATTATTTGATGTGAAGGATTTAATGATTAGAGATATTTGAATAGTATGTAAGTATTTATTAATCGATCGATGTTATCTACTTATGGCCGATATACTCAGGTATTTTTATGGGAGTCATTTAAACATGCAATATTTCCAGCGATTTCGGAATTAATTTCAAACTTGCCAAACCGAGCAACTTTGTTTTTTTTTTTTTTTTAATATTTTTATAATTTTTCTCAAATATTTTGTTCCTGATTAATTTTGTTTTTACCAAAATAAGCCTCAAATTATTGACTTGAAATTGTTCGATTTGCATTTAAACCTGTTTTAAATGAAGTTCTTTGACCTTTAAATAGCATTGACTTCAAAATTTATGTGAAAAATTCAGAATCAGATCGTTTTTGATGAAGAAAAACTTCTTAAAATTAAATAAAAAATTCGTTTCAATTAAATAAAATCTGTTTTTCATATCGATTTTTATCGGAATCAATTAAATGAAGGATTTGTGATCGTACGTAAAAAAATAAATTTATTATAATAAATGTTTGCCTTTAAGTAATGCTAGGAGATTTTCTCTGACATCTCATAATTTTCGATGGCCCAGCAAAAAATTCGTTCTCACATGACAATTATTCTTGAACAATGAGCAGTTGTTGTTGTTGTTGTTGTTCTCAAATTTCAATTTTTTCCATTCAACCTGCCATGGTATCGCTTTCAAGCATTTGTCTTCACTTTCAAATACAGTCCGGTCAATTTACCAATTGTATCTCGGACGCTGTCGAAGACATTGCAATCTGATTGCAAAAACCCACAGCCATCAATCCACACATACAACATCCCCATAGATATATGCATATGTATTTATATAGGTATGCATATATAGATAGGTATCCTTCTATCCATTAACATCCACATTGTATGTATATACAATGTACATTCCATCACGTATTTCCCCCCTTTCAGTACATACACACAGACACACACACACACACACACACACACACACACAAACCCCGATAGGTTGAAGCAATCATTCTCTTAGTGATTGCGGTCCAATTTCAGACCAAGTATCCACAGCATCCATTTGTCCATTGTCGGCTATCGTGACCACTGGATGACGACAACGGCGATGACGAGCACGGAGCACGGAGCTTCGTGTACTCGTGCGTGCGTCTTCCCTTTCTGCAGTTTCTTCTCAGACCATCGCCATTGGCATCTGGATAAGTTGATGGCTAACATGGTTTATGGCTTAGTTCGGTACTTAGGATTGTGTTAGTGTGCAGGTTGTTTTTTTTTTTGCTCTTCCTCCTGCTCTTCCCGGATTGTTTTTCTATTTCTTTCTTCTTTCTTCCCGTTCGTTTCGTTATTGTTGTTCCTACTGCTGCTAGTTGCTGATTGTTGTTCTTTGCTTGGTTGCAGACAACTTATGGCGGTGGCCTTGAATTTTTAATCGAGTTTCCTCGCATGGAACAGCTTTTGGGGCACACAAAAAGACCCAGCAGAACAACAACATGATTAGTTAGAAATGACTTCGTTCTTCTTCTTATTCTTTTTAACCCTTTATGTTTTTTTTTGTTGATTTTCTACTGCTTTTATTGGTCTTCTCTTTTAGTTCTTTAATGCTATTACACGTGTTTGGATTTTGTTGTTTTTTTTATTTATTTTGTTTTTTTTTTTATTGCTATTTTTGACTTTCTGTATTATGATCTTTCTATACGCTCACTTTACGTGCTTCGTGAGCTGAATCATGGTCTCAACACAAAAGAGTAAAAAAAAAAAAAAAAAAAAAATGGAGATTCGGCCGAGACTTCTCCAGTTCGCTGTTCATTCCTTGTCAATTTGCTTGTTTTCGTTGGGGACTTAAGCTTTTGCATGATATTGCAGATATCTGTTTTTTCTGTATTTAACAAAAAAAATCTTTTTTTTTTTTTTTGAAATTCTCTTTTGAACTACTTATTTCCCTGCTTAGAACTATCTATGCTCCATTTTTTTTTTTTTTTTGCAGTTAAAATCTTTAAAAGAGCAATAATGACTTTCGACTTTTTGTTCATCGTCTTCTGAGCGCTGATTTCCATGATTGATAGCATGGGCTTCGTATGGACACAAGCATCTCAGTTTATGGGCTTCTTCGTTTTTTTTTTATTATTATTATTTTTTTTTTTTTTTCAAATTAACTTCAAAATCAAGGTGTGAATATGTTTGTGTTGACATGTGTACACACGCATTCAGTGATGTTCGATTCTTCGAATTGGGTGGTCATCTGCCATTTGTGCATCTATGTATGTTCTTATTCTATCTGTTAAGCATCGAAAACTGAGTCTTTCAGTTCATATGTCGGCTGAACGGTGGTTGCAAATAATGCACTTTTATACATACATATTTCACTCACAATAATGGACAATGCCTAAGCCGAAAATGGGCGTTCTAGGTCCACAGGTCAGTCGGTCCGCTTAATTTGTTTCAATAAAATTTGGTTTTTCTAAATTCATGTTAGCTCAGAAGATCTCCTAAGAATCTCTCTTAATATATCAATTTATGATTTATGGGACACTGTTATTTGGGGATCGTGGATGATCTAAAGCGATCATGGGCGCCTTTTGTTTCGATCCTTAATAAGTAACTAGATGATTTAGCAGTATGGACATAATCATCGTACTTGATCGCTCTTCATTGTACGACCGATCAATAAACTAGATGTTATTATTACTTTCGAATCGATTGGACGATTGGACCTGGGTATATCTTCTAAATTGACTAAATTGACTAAATTGCTACGATTCGAATTTTGTAATTTGCGAAGGGAATATTCTCTACTCATGTACATATCTATACTATACATATTAATAATTATTATTTCCGTTTATTTCGATTTGAACTAACAAAATGTTTCTCTTCTTTTCTTTTCAGGTATGTCTTCGTTCTTCTTTTCAATTTTCAAATGCAAAATGAAGGGTAAAAAAATCGATCTTAAATATTTGAATTTGAAAATACTTATGTATGTATGTACATACATCTAGTTATCTCTCGAAACTCATAAATCAAAAAACATTCAAGGCAAATGATGACATGATCTCCTAAAAGAAAAATATTTTAACTTATTTTTTTTATTTTTTTTTTTTGTAAATATTTTTATTGATGTTTTAAACAATTAATATAAAGCACATGTTCGCGTTGACCTTAAAAAAAGCGGTATGGAGCAAATGATAAAGTCTTGTATGCCTTTAAGTGCTTTCGGCATTCATGCAGACGTACCTACTCCTCCACCTTCAATGCAGAATTTTATTTTTGCTTTTATTGCGATTATTTAATATTTCACATATTTCCATTCAACCTTTGCTCAATTTTTGTTTGTTTTTGTTTTTTTTTTTTTTGTCGAATTTCTTTAACAATGAACGCGTCAATAAGAAGCAAGTGCACGCTTCACTTATATCATTTTATAAGCGAGTCTGCCTAGTCAATCGAGCAACGTGAAAAGGCAATCGATGCAATAAAAAAAAAAAATAAAATAAAATAAAATAAATAAAAAATAAACAAATATTCAAGAGACATTCAGACAATCCATATACACAAAAATTGCTCCTTGACATACTTAAAAATATTTTTTGGCAATTGTCGTTTGCTGAGGGCGCAGTTGGAACAAGTCGATCGTGTGGTACCTACAAAATCATACGTGACTAAGTGGGCGAATGGGCACGAAAGTGCTATTACAATTCGGTTCGTTTCGTCTACGAATAGGTACGAAATTATTGTGAATTATTTTTATTTCGTAAATACTTCTTTCATAATTTTCTTAACGAATTTTTCTTTTTTTTTCTCTCTCATTTTAATTCATAGGAAATTTGAAAACTTTCTCTTGAAATTCAAAGCCTTTAAAAATATGTTGTACCTATGCGTGATGAGTGACATTTGAGGGTTTACGAAAAAACGAAATTAATACATGAACATGTTATGTATGGCCTAAAAATGTTGATAAACAAATTGTCAAATTCTCAAATGTCATTTGAAATTCGCCAGGCAAGGCTGGCTCGTCATTGCCGTTGACGCAAACTTGGAGAACTTTTTTTTTACAATAATTTTAATGTTCAATTTCGTCTGGGTTTATTGGAGATGGTGTGATGGTGTGCACCTGCATTTGAAAATGTCGAGAAGCTGTTAGAGAGAGTGGTTGAGAGAGTGAGCGAGAGAGAGGGAGAGGGAGGGGAGAGAAGGAGAGAGAGAGAGAGGAGGAGAGAGAGGGAGAGGAGAGAGGAGAGGAGAGAGAGAGGAGAGAGAGAGGAGAGAGAGAGAGGGAGGAGAGGAGGAGGAGAGAGAGAGAGAGGGAGAGAGAGAGGAGAGGAGAGAGAGGAGAGAGGAGAGAGAGGAGAGAGAGAGAAGAGAGAGAAAGAGAGAGAAGAGAGAAGAGAGAGAAGGGAGAGAGAGAAAGAGAGAGAAAGAGAGAGAAAGAGAGAGAAAGAGAGAGAAAGAGAGAGAGAAAGAGAGAGAGAAAGAGAGAGAAAGAGAGAGAAAAGAGAGAGAAAGAGAGAAAAGAGAGAAAGAGAGAGAAAGAGAGAGAGAGAAAGAGAGAAGAAAGAGAGAGAGAAAGAGAGAGAAGAGAGAGAAGAGAGAAAGAGAGAGAGAGAGAGAGAAAGAGAGAGAAAGAGAGAGAAAGAGAGAGAAAGAGAGAGAGAGAAAGAGAGAAGAGAAAAGGAGAGAAGAGAGAAGAGAGAGAGAGAGAAAGAAGAAGAGAGAGAAGAAAGAGAGAAAGAGGAGGAAGAGAGAGGAAGAGAGAGGAAGAGAGAGAGAAGAGAGAGGAAGAGAGAGAGAGAAAGAGAGAGAGAGAAAGAGAGAGAGAGCGGCCGAGAGGGAGTGGAGAAGGATGGGAGAGTGCTAGTGGGGTAGAGAAAACAAAGAAGAGAATATCACAGTCGGGCTTGACCGATATTAACTTTCATTTCATTCTCTTTAATTTTGTCGTATTCTTGACATAATTGAATGTTATTCTTGTTTATTGATAATTTTTTAGTTGAAATTATCCAATGTCTAAATTACTGTAGTTGAGAGGAGATTTTTCATTTTTTTTCTTCTAAATAGTTATAGCTTCTTCAAGATAATTGCTAGAAAAAAATATGACCCATTAATAGATATTAATTATATTCCTAATAGGTTTGAACGCACTGATAATTTCGATCAATAAACAGGAAAATTTCCTTTTAATTTTTATGAATCTTACCAAGTGCCCACAACAACGACAACAAAAAAAAAAACACTTTTTTCAAAATTCAATACCTTTTAATGCCTACTTTAAAATTATCACCATGCATCGAATGGCTCATTAAAAACCCACGCTGGTTAGTGTCTTATTAAAAATATCTAAATTTTTTATATCGAGAAAAAATAGAAGAAGAAATCGCAGTAGAACCATAAAAATTTTTCCGTGGATTTCTTAATGTATGCAAATAAAATAATGACCCTTCTTCGATGATTGTTTATTAGGAAAAATAAATATGTAATTAAAACTATAATGAAAGAATTCTTAAAAAAAAAAAAAATACTCTACAAAGGCTCAAATAGCATGCGACAAATAAATTTTCTGAATTCCCACAACTCGAAGGAGTTTCAGTTTATTGAAAGCAGTTTTCTCATTTGCCAAGCAAGCAAAATAAACACGGCATGAGCAGCGTACCTGTTAAAATAAAGGGTATAAAAAATGCAACGCCTTCTTGTAAATCGATCTTCTTATCAATTTACACATAGCTTTTCCAAATCCAGCAAAAATTTTCAACATTTCCGAGAAACTGAAAAAACAAACAGTGACAATAAGAATAACACCATAAATGCTAAAGCCGGTCGAGGTCGACTTTGATATACCCAGGTCCAATCGTCCAATCGATTCGAAAGTAATAATAACATCTAGTTTATTGATCGGTCGTACAATGAAGAGCGATCAAGTACGATGATTATGTCCATATTGCTAAATCATCCAGTTGCTTATTAAGGATCGAAACAAAAGGCGCCCATGATCGCTTTAGATCATCCACGATCCCCAAAAAACAGTGTCCCATAAATCATAAATTGATATATTAAGAGAGATTCTTAGGAGATCTTCTGAGCTAACATGAATTTAGAAAAACCAAATTTTATTGAAACAAATTAAGCGGACCGACTGACCTGTGGACCTAGAACGCCCATTTTCGGCTTAGGCATTGTCCATTATTGTGAGTGAAATATGTATGTATAGTAGTTAAATATTTGTAACCACCGTTCGAAGTAAAATTCGACCCACGAATTAACAGTCAGTCAGTTTTCCCAGTTACAAGATGTCCCAGGAAATCGAAGGCACTCCTCTGGAGCTAAGCAAAAGAATTTGCAAAATGTAGTTTACAGTGTCGATTACAATTTGTTTATGGAATTATATTCAAATAAATTTTCCATATATTATTATTATTTTTTTTTTTTTTTGGCGTTTTCACGAAGGCATTTGCGTCGCGCGATCACGCCCAGCGAACATGATTTTAGCCATCTCCAAATTCATAGGCGAAAAAGGGCAGCAAAATGGTAGAATAACTTGACTGGTGTGAAATTTTTATTTTTCAATCAATTCTTGAAGATAATATTTTTGGATGAATTCGTTGTATATCTGTTCCGTCTATAATTTCGTATTTACTCTCAATCTAATGCATTTCTTTCATTCATAAATTAAAGTCTTCAAGAAGAAACTTACTGTCGCCCCATACACTCCGTTCCTCTATCAAATTAAAAGTCAGTTTCATATTTTTTTTTTTCTTCTTCTATTTTCTCCGTCTACTATTGTCGATTGTCGATGGGGCAGTGTCTGCGTTCTTGAAATTCATTCATTATTTAATTTTCCGTTTCCAATCATTTCTGTTGCGACATTTCATGGTCTTTTTGATTGGATTATCTACATTCCAATTTCAGATGCGCAGACAATTGCGCGAATGCGATTCGACGGGTCAGAAATGATTCCAGAGATGATGCTATCAGACGCACGCTATGCTTTCCCTCATCATCGTGTTGCATTATTCATTTATTTTGTTATTCCTTCTTGTTATTCTTCTTGCTTGTTATCTTATTGCTATTTTCATACTTTCAACTGCTTTCTCCGACTTTATCGTGCCGAACATCTCATAAATGAAAGAATAAAGGCGAAAAAAAAAATAATAATAATAATAAATAAATAAAAAAAAAGCAATGAAAAAAAAAAAAAATAATAATAATAAAAATAATTCTGAAGCAATCATGTTGTATTAAGACAGCAAAGTGTCTGAGGTTATTGCGCGTCCTTGAATTTATTTACAAGAAAAATTGCGTAAATTAAAAGAGAAAATAAGAAGGAATTACTCAGACATTTCTTATTTACCGTCCTGCAGTCTCCATGAATGCTTGACGATAATACCTACAAACATACATACATACATACAATGTACGTTGAGGTAAATATCTTTTGATTTTAACGATAATACCATCAAGATAAGTAAGACTCATTGTAAGTAGCGATAATTGCTCACTGTAATTATTATTCAAATAATGAATTGAAAAACGAGGGTGAAAAAATGCAATCCCCTTTCAATTATGTATAAGGCTTCTGCAAATTCGCATCCAATATAACTATAGAAGAAGAAAAAAGACTATAGAAAATCCATCAATTTCCCAAAAGAAATATAAATTTCTTGTTTTATTACCATGTAACCCTTTAAAATGACTCCCGTGCTTCCTCTCTCTCTCCACGATGATGCCCATGCCAAGTCTCCGTTTTGATTTTAAAGCTGCGCACAGTGGCATCGCTCCAAACATCTTGCGGCAAAAAAAAAAAAAAAATAGAAGGAATGGCGCTATTATGATGAAAATTTGTACCTATACACCGAGAGAAATAACAACAGTTAAATCAACTACTTAGAACAGTTAAAGTAAGAGTGGTCAAATAAACTGTATTCCGCGTTAAATGCACTGAAAAAGGCAGTCAAATGAACAGTTGAAAAACAGTTACTTTTTATGTTCAAATTCGCTTTCGTTCACTTAGACGTATAAGTTCGCATTCTGATCAACCGTCTCCGGAGGTTTCGATAGCTCAGTGGTTTAAACTGTCACGGCTGTCGAGAGCTTCGGGGTTCTATCCCTCCTCGTGGCGGGAATTTTTCTGAATTTTTTTAAAAAATTTAAAGAGATGAAAGAGAAAAAGATTTAAATAGAAACAAATAAATAAAGAAAAAATATAATAATTTAATTAAAAAAAAAAATATTAATAAAAGAAGATAAAAAAAAAGTCAAAGCAAATAATAATTTTTTTTTCCCAGTCGCTGGTGACAGTTGATTTAACCGCGAGACAGTTATATCAACTATCAGGTAGTTATATCCTTATTGACTGTGTTTGTACTGTTGAGTTGACCGCTACTGTACATAAGTTAACAATTAACGGTAAACTCGGTTATTTTAACCTGCTTTTTCAGTTAATATAACTACCTTTTTCTCTCGGTGTAGTTAGCAGACGGAGTACGACGGAGCATATGGGTGGGTCGATTTGTATGGAGAGAAAAATCGGACACAAGCGTATAGCAGCGGGTTTCATGAAGCCCAAAAGCAATGTTTTGAGGTTGATTTGCGCGAGCTAGGAATTCATTTTAGACCCTAGGTTTGTGGGCGAAATTTTCTTAGAATTTCATCTAGTTTACGTTTCTGCTATACGCTTTTTCGAAAAAAGAAAATCGACCCACCCTACGGACCATACTTATAAAGTTTTTGTTCATTGAAAGTATGAAAGCCGCCATTTTCGATTTACAATATTTGATAGTCTCAACGAACTTGTTCAAAATCATCAAATTCATCCATCTCACTAGATCAGTTTTAAAACTAAAAATGATTGTGCGCTGATTGATTTTGAATATGTAATTGATTTTCATTGAATAATTGATTTTCAAAGGTGGCGGTAAAAGAGAAAAGTTTGATAATCTTTGCTCTATAAGACGAAATCACTTAATCGTACAAATGGGATGGTAAAAAATTTCAATTTTTCCCGCTGAAATCCCACTGTGCGGCCTATCCATACGACTGCATTGCCTCGCATCATTCGTTGCATTCCTTGAGAGCGGCTGGCTGAGCTACAACTGAGTTTACTAACTTTTACAGTGAGGTAGGGTAGGTTCATGCAGTGAATTAATGTTCCCGAAATCGCTCTCGCTCTCTATCTCTCTCTCTCACTCTCACTCTCACTCTCCATCTCTCTCTGTTTCAGTGTGTGTGGGTGTCTGTGTTCTGGAAAGTCATTATAAATATTGAGCATGCCACTCGAGAGCGCGCGCCTTATTTCCGCGCCATCAGTTTTTTTTGCAGTTTTTTTTTGCCTTTTTTATTTTATTTTTTTTTTTTTTTTGTTAGAGGCTACCGATCAACAAACTTACATTGCTTTAGTACTCTATATATACGTACGAACGTACATATATGAAAGTGCCTGTAAAAGTGATGCGTGGGTGTGTGTGTGTGTGTGCATTGCAACTCATTCTGCATGTTGATACAAGTCTCTCGTGATATTTGCTTTCAGTTTTTCTGCCGTGCATTTAGCTCGTCTTCATAAATTGTAAATTCCAAAAGCTTCATTGTGGGTGTATAATTACGCTTGCACGTTTCATATGCACACCAATCCATTTGTAGAGTGCCAACCACCTTCCCCACACCACAGTGCCACACATTACACACCACACCATCATGTCTGTTCATATGTTATTTTAAATTTATTTATTTTTTTCTTTTTCTTCGATATATGCAAACATGCAATATCGCGCTCTCCACCTATCTCTATGTCGCCCTCTCTCCCCACCTCTCTCCCTCGCTCGCTCTCGCTCTCTCTCTCTGTGGGTATGCACGCAGATGGGAAGACGCTATTTGTAGTCTTTGTTCTATGAACAAATTGTAACGAAATGAATATGAATGGAGACTGAAACTGAACTGCAACTGGGATACTGAGATGCCATGCATTGGGAAGTGCAGAAAGTGGGTGTCACACACAGACCCGCTCAAATACTCATGCACACAATCACACGTACATACCGCGAAGGCTTACGAATATGCAAGTTGGATGCATGCTTCTCGAAAATCGATTCATTTCCTTTTAGGGTTGAATTTTAATTTCATTTCCCTTGGCTGTATTGACTTTGTTTATTTTATTTACTTTTTTTTCTTCCTTTTTTTTCATATTACTTATATGGAGAAAGACACCATTTATACCAAAACATGTACAGTGTATTATGCATCTCCTTGCGGACACCCCTTTTAAGCGGACGAGCCTCTTAAACGGACACTTTTTGAGAATGCTCTACTGTTTCTGGTTCTCAAATAAGTAGTTTCCTCTTAAACGGACAAATTTTTCGGACCCGTAAGTGTCCGCTTAAGAGAGAGTTCACTGTATATTAAATTAAAACTTAGAATGCTTCGAAAATACTTATAAAGAATACTAAAATAGAAATAAAAATAAATTTTAAGTAAAAAATTTAACCCGCTTATTCCTGGCTCCGTCTCTAGATGGAGTTTGTTCGAATAATTAAAAAAAAATTATTTAAAATTCGTTTTTTTGCTATCCGAAATTAGTCTCTGATACATATAAGTATTTATTGAAAAAGAAAAAAAAATATTTCTTGGCATGAGGGGGTTAAAATTTTTTTTCATATTCATTTTCCTTTATCCGAAATTAGTCTCTGATATTTTTATTGACAAAAAAAAAAAAAAAAAAAACTTGGCATGAATGGGTTAAAAAAGTTTTTTTTTTAATTTTGAAATAACCAAAAATTTAAGAAATTTAAAAATAAAAACTTTTAAAAAATTCAAATATGTAGGTACCTAATTAAATATGTACATAATTAAAAAATTTTAATAATTTTAAACAAATTTTAATTACTTACAAAAAAATTTAAAAATTAAAACTAACTAAAAAATTGTTTTAAATGCAAAATTAAAAAAAACAAAAAACAAATCAGTTAACCAAGAGTAATCGCTGAATCAGTTCTCAACTCATCTAGCTCGTTCGCCACTCAAACTCGACGATCGCTCATGGTGTATTGGTAACGTCATCGCACTCGCGCGCCAGAAGTCATGGGTTCGATTCTCAGTTCGGGCGAGCAATATGGGCATACAAAACAAAACCCCACGTTTGAAGTGTGATGAAACTTATCGCCCTGTTTTCAACGACTGGGAGGAGAAATTCTCAATATGAATCCTCTTAGGTCGCTCATAAATGAAAATGGGGCAGAGAAAATGTAGTCCTGGATTAATCGTAGACCTCAAAATATGATCCCTTGGTATCGGGTTCTACTTCATGACTAGGATATATAATATTTTCTTTCAACAACAGTATCTTAAATTATTACTTAGGTATATTTTTAAAATACTTAATTGAAGGATTAATTAGAAACGAAACTATTTTTCTCTCTCTTTCTTTCAGGTACGTATGATGTATTAAGTCGGGACAAACTAGCAATTTACATGGATGACGAAGGTAGGCTGAAAGAGGAACTTTGAGAACACATACATTGAAAAATGTTAAAAATTTTCTTAACCGATAGGAATTGCTTTTTTTTTTTTTTTTTTTTCGGGCCACTACTGTACAGCTGAAAGCTCCTGCGAAACAAGTTCAAAGACAAAATTGCGCAAAGACTTCATGAAGTGAATTTTAATGTTGAAAGGAAAAATGGAAATAACTTGATTGGATGTCGTAGGAATTGAAGAAAGTGTCCTTAAAAGAAAAATTATCTCAATTATCTCGAATAATAGTTGCTATGGTTGTTGTTGTCGCTGTCGCTTCCTTTGATGTTTTCCAGAACTTCTGCGCCGCATTCAAAGTATTTTGCAATGTCGCATTTCCTCGAATGGCTCTGGCTTTTTTTCACAAAGCACGTGTGCTTTTTTTTTCTTTTCTTTTCTTTTGCTTCAATTTCACGAAGCAACTCTGTGTGCGATTTCCGCCAAAGGTGCGCCACGCTATTCAAAAATTTCGTCCCCCCTTATATTTAGTTTGCAACGCCAAAGCAAAGCAAGTCGAGTTCAAGGAAAAATGTGACGCTAACTGAGGAAATGCAGCGATATGTCAACGGTTTGCAGTCAAGTTAGGCTATCCACCCTGACTGCGAATATCCTTTAGCATTTTGTTCTTCCTTTTTGTGCAATTTTTTTATTTCAATTTTTTTTTTTTTTTTTTTTTTGTATTTTTTATTATTATTTTGAAGTCCGTTTGGCGCATTCTTCGACGTCCATGCGATCCTGGCATGGCGTCTTTATGGCGTTGACTTTGACTTTTTCTGCGCTGGAATTTCGTTGTTTTTTTCTTTCATTTCCTTATCTATTTATTCCATTTTTTTTATCCTTTCATGCGCTCTGCCATGTTTAATTTATTTCGGTTTCTGTTTTGTTTCCGTTTTCGCCGCTTTGGCACATTGAAAAAAGTAAAAGAAAAGGGAAAAAAAGGAAAAGGAAAGCCATGTTTTCACATGCCTCTTCACGAGCGCACACACTCTCTGGGCGAGTGTATGCGATTTTTTTTCGAGTTGTGTGCATGTGTGTGCTTGTGTGTTTTTTTTTTTTTTTTTTTTACGAGTTAAGCATCGAAAGCCTTATAGTCAGTGAGGGACTTTAATCTTCTAAACATCTCCTCTCGTCGGACGAAGATCCTCCTGGACCATCGTTAGGTATTTCGTCAAGGAAGTCCTGAGCGTTAGCTCAAATCGTTTTACGTCGTACGGGTTCGTGACTGTTCGGTTTGAAAAGAGGAGCCTCTCTCTGCTGGTTCGCTGGCACGTTGTCGTTTCATATTACTCTTAACTGAGTCATTGATTCTCGCTCAGCAGTAGATATTGCTCCCATGCGTCAGGCGACCTACCATTTTCACTATTAGGTTTTGCGTCTGTTATGCGTTCGCCATAGCCTCTGCCATCTTTCCTAGCTTCGTTAAATCGAGGGCATAAAAAGAAAGTGGCTTGCATCTTCTGTATCGCCATCGCATCTCGGGGTGCTATGTGTGTTGTTTGTGTGTTGTGTGTGTGTTGTGTGTGTGTGTGTGTGTGTGTGTGTTTGTTTGCTTGTTTTGCCAATGGGGCGTACTTTGACTTATGTCTACGTCAGCCGATTGCAGTTGCATTGCGCGTTTCCTTTTTGGGCGCAGTTTTCCATTTTCTCGAAATTCCTCCGAACCTGCCCCCTCGATCTGCTCGCGCTGGCTTCAACAATATTGCCGTACTGCGTTACGGTTTTGATTAAGTTTTCCCTCATTCGGTTTTGTATTGCAAAAGCTATTTGAATAGTTGATTTGTTTATTTTGCGATTTTCTTTTACATTTTCATTTATTTTGGAAAACTACTATACATTTTACCGCCACCCAGTGAGCGAGCGACCAAGCAAGTCCATTTACGAAAGCTCAATAAACTAAAGCAATGCAAACTTTTGACTTGGCCCCTGAAATTGCTTTGTCTGTTTGTTTCTCTTTTTTTTTCTTTGCTAATTTCCTTTTTGCATTTAATTGCTTTTTTCAAAGTTTAAGCCAATCAGAAAGCCATTAAAAAATTCTGGCTCATATAAATTCATTTGATGGAGCCTTGGAACTTTTATATGTGTACAAAATCACTATGTTCTCGTGCATTTCGGAGGGTCGGTACCCCAATGAACACGCCACTGTTTGGGCTTTGTATTGTTGCTTGTTTCCCTTCGATCAATTTTTACTTTGATCTTAAGTCAGTTTTTGATTTGATCCACGGACGATCAAATCTTCACACCACACATCCTGCATTGCGTCAATTTTTTTGGCAGAAATTCCATGGCTCTGGATATTTAAATGTGTAAATTTTTGGCCGATTTTTTCTTTTCTTTTTTAGCCCACCACTCGTTGTCAAAGCGACCATAGTATGCAAAAAAAAAAATTGTAATGAAATTTTTAACATAGCACTGAAACTTGCATCTACATGTAACCCTACCCAAAGTCGCTTTAACCCTTCTCGTAAATTAAGTAATACCTAGAGGAAACTATTTGTAAATATGGAACTCTAGAGCATTCCCAAAAAGTGTCCGTTTAAGAGTGGTGCCCGCTTAAGAGGACCATCATCAGGGCAACCACAAATATTTAAATTGAGCCCTAAGAATATACATGTCAATATTTCGAAATTTTTCCGATGCTGGAACTCTGTTGTTCTTGTGATAGCACACCTATTTATGTATACACACCTTCAGAAGGGTGTTATGGCATTTTATGGAACTAAGTTCCACAGGCAAATAATTCAAAAATCATTAATTTTTTCTCAAATATTGATGTGCATCCTTTAAGGGCTGAACGAAAATCTTTTCGGTTGCCCTGATCATCATCACTAGGGCAATATTAAAATTTTTAAATTAGACACCTAAATGTATGCTTTTGATTATTTAATAAACAATTAATATAATTTTAAGCCATTACCATTCCATGGTTCATAACTAAGGTTCTAAAAATATGAAGAAAATTTCGAAAATCCCAACTTAGAATGTTCTTTATTGGACAAAGTTACAAGAAGGAACAGTTTTCTGACTATTGCAATTTTTTAAAATATTTATAAGCATACTTTTAGGTGCTCAATTTAAATATAATCTGTTGCCCTAATCAAAGAGTATAGATTCTATACTATATATCACTAGTTCATCACTAGAAAAATTTAAGAGTTATAGGGAACCTCAAAGTATGCGAAAAAATTTATGGAAAGGGTCCAATTTTCACTCGTAAGGATCTGAGAAAGATTCGACTAAATTGGTGAACAAACTTAGGCGGATATGTCAACTATAAAACACTATTCAAATTAAATCTGATTTTTTTTTTCTCATGTGCTAAGTGGCCAATAATTTGATTAAAATAATTTTCTGGAGTAATACAAAATAATTATTTCAAACTAGTTTTGCATTGACTGTGAAACTTTTTTTCAGCAACATGGTATCAAATAAGAGAAAAACTAAAGTTTCGAAAAGTAAAAAAAAGAGGCCGATCGTATTTCTTTTGAATTATCACTTAAAAGCAAATTACACTGTTAGCTTAAGGTGACAAAATATTAAATCGGTATCATTCGAAACCAACTTTTCATCATATGATTTGATTTGCTTAATGGGAGCACATGAAACAAAATTGTTTTTATGTAATCTCCTCAGGTCATTTCGACCCCATGCCATAATTTTGGTGTCTGACCCTATACTTTTTTTTGTATTATAGAAACTGTATACACTAGTACACTAGAAAATATTGTAAATTTAGCACTTAAAAGTATGCGTAGAAATTTTAAGAATGTTTCCTTTCTTGATTATCTGCGAACAAACTCGCATGCCATTATCACCAAAAAATCTTTTTTTTTTTTGGATTTGAATGACTCGGGCTAGAACTAAAAATTATTAAAAGCACTCGGATGTTGTTGACTTATAAAAAAGCATACTTTATGGATGAAAAATTTTTCTTACCACCATTTTGCGAATAAGTTTAGCGAAGTTGAAAATCAAAGCGCTTTTCTAACTCAAAAAATTCTTATTGAAGTTAATAATCGATTTGAATCTTAACTTTATGTGAGTTGAACAAAATTTGTACTCCATAAAGTATGCTTTAAATTTGTAAAAGTCAAAAAAAATCCGAGCCCTGATTGTAAAACTCCATTGATTAAAGAATGCAATCGTACCTGTAAACAGGGCCAAATTCAGACAATATTCGCCGCCCCTTTGATTACTCTAATGGGGCACTGCTTTCGCTTATTTATGTAAAATTGCCGTCCTTCAACAGTGCCGCTCTGGGCATTCGCTCGACTTGCTCACCCCCTTAATAGGGGCCTGCCTATAAATTGTGTTGTTTTTTTGTTTTTTAATATTCCGCTGCATACTTCTAGGGGCAGAGTTTTCAAATGTTTTCAATTGCCTTTAATGCTTACCAATTTTTTATTGCCAAGACAATCAAATTCGTGCAGCTTAAATGTTTTTTTTTATTGGTTTACTGTAGGTCAGTTTGTGAACAGCAGGACTACAATGTAAGGCCGACTCTTAATGACTTTTCTCCGTTTAATTGAATGGTTGATCGGTTTGTTAATAGAGTTTTTAGTTTTTTTTTTTTTTTTTTTTTTTTTTTTTTTTTTTTTTTTTTTTTTGTAATATTTTGGCTGTTCAACTAAGCGGGAACTTATTCAACATTGTTCTTTGCATTTGAGCAGAGCTTATGCTTAGTTTTATGGCGTTGTTTGCTCACTGAACCGTTTCACATTCGAGAGGCGGCCGGCCGATCGGAAAGGTAAAGCGGTAAAGAAGCAAAGTTGGCGTTCAGAACAATGATGGGATGACTTAAAAAAAAAAAAAGGAAAAGCACAAAAGCGGATTATTGTCGACTTAAACAATAGAATTATGTATTAGAAATGCAAATAATAGAAAGAAATGCATACCCTTAAGCGTAAGCGTAAACGTAAACGTAAGAGCGGGGCGCAGTTTTCTTTACATTTGTATTCATTTCTTTCCTTTTTGTTATTTTTATTTTTCTTCTTTTTTTTTGTTTTTGTCCTTGTCTCGCGTGTTTTTTTTTATTTGCAAGGGAAATGCATTTGCATACAAATAAATTGAAATGCTGAAAACAATCTTCGGTTTTGTTCTACTCGCCCTGGCTCCTTCTCTCCCTCACTGCCTCACTGCCTCACTGCCTCTCTGCCTTTCCTACTCCCTCTCTTTCCCTTTCCTTCTGCCTCTTTCTCTCTCGCTCTCGCTCTCCCTTCCCCCCACGCTTTCTCCTCTTTGATAGCGATGAAATTCTTTGATGAAAAGAACCTTTCTTCGTTTTCATATTTCCATTCTTCTCTTTCCTTTTAAATTAACGAAAAAAGAAATGTGCATTTTATAACATAAAGAATAAATAAGGCGTTGCTGCACTTCAACACAATGGCGTCTATGAGTAAGCTTCCAATGGAAATGAAAAAATAAATAAAAATTTAGAGTGAATACGTACGAAGTATGTATGTATGTAAGCCGAGTGAAGAGTAGACGAAGAAAATCGACACTACCTGCCTTCGCAAATGAGTCCGAAATGCGTGAGAAAAGCAAAGGAAGAGCAAAAAAAAAAAAAAAAAAAATTAACTGTGGGCATCAATCAACTCGCCAAAAGTATGCTTTTGTTTAAATATAGGAATAGCGCGGGTGGGGGAACAAAATTTCAAATCATCCAAAGGATTGGAAAGTTTTAATTCTTATGCCCGTTATTTTTTCAGGGGAATATTCCCCTGAATATCTTAAAACAAGGTCTAAATTTTCTAAGATGAAATTTTTTAACCTTCCAAAAACAAAAACTTGGTCGCATAAGGTCCCAAAAAAGTTTCCCCGACCACTTTTCTGCCCCAAGACTTCACTAAAGATCATTAATGTCTTCGAATTTAGGAGAGATTCCCCTAAACTGGCAACAGTGTTTCAAAATAATGATCAATAAATTGATCAGCGTTGCCACATGCCTTTTTTTTTTTGTTTTTTTGCAAAGAGAGAATTTTTTCTCAAAAATCACGGGATAATCTTTAATGTATTTTCGTAAAGCACCCCCATACCAAATACATTCGTAAGCAATTTGTCCTTTTTAATGGCTTTATTCGAGGTTTTTATCACATTCAATTTTAAAATATCAATAAATTATATTCGCACCAGGGAATTATGTTCCCACCAGGGAGTAACGTTAATATTTTTGTCCGAAGTTTTTTGAAAATCGCTGCCAAATAATTACATAAATAAGAGAAAAATCATTCTTAGATACCAAAATTACCAAAAAAAATTTTGGGAAATTTTTTTTTTAAATTGAGATAAATTTTTTTTTTTAAACAATTTAATTTTCAATTAGGCATTTTACACCAGTCAATTATTGACCGTGAATTCTTATTTTTATTCGCTTTTAGAGTTACATCCGTAACTCTGAATTTTCGCACTTTTCTCGCTCAAAAGTTAGAATTGACGTCAATAATTGGCGCAATTTCTTAGGAATAGAAATATATGGCAGCACCGTCTATTTCCAGGGCTGTGAGTACATCTTACAGCTGATGACAGTGTTTTTTTTTCAAAAAAGGGGTCTATGCATGGTCAATCTACATCCTCCGACTACAAGAGCCTCCAATCCTGTCTATCTTTTCGTGTTATATCTAGAGCTGTAAAAATGCAAAAATTTACACTACTCGGGTTGTATTCGTTATTTTTGGTGAAGTAATCGTTACTAATTACTAGTTACTATGTACTCGTTCTATTTTTCTAAATATTGTTCATTCATTCATTGAATAACTCAAGTATATAGAACTATAGCTGCAACTTCGGCCAAAAGCTATTACGTGGTACACCACACTTCTATTACGTGCTTCACCAAACTATAGTGTGAGCTATGGCGTGATTCACCAAAGTTAAACTTTTTCACCAAAACATGGTGGCTCGCGCCAAAATTTTGCCGAAGTTGCAGCTATAGTTCTATATGAACTCAAGGTTGATAAAGTAATCAAAACTCCCTCGTGCTCTTTGACTCTTCATTCAGTAGTTAGTAATCAAATATCGACTCAACTCACTCTACTACCATACTGTTTTGCGGACCCATTAATTTAGTACTTAATTACTCCGGAAACCATCAGCTGGCATGTTAGCAAAAAACGTACTAGTAACGAGATACTTCCATCGGTAACGAGACGTTATTGATTACTGACTACAGTATTCGTTACTTTTTACCGAATAGTAACGATATTTTACAAGTCTAGTTTTATCCCCAAAAAGGCAATATTTAGTATTTCTATGAAACTTCTTCCTTCGAATTCTTGCATGCAGCTGTTTTTCGATTATCGAACTCAAATTTATTATCATATTCAAATGCACTCTCAAGGTGTTTTAAAATTTTAAAATATATTTGGAAATTTTGGGCCAAAATATCTCTCTGAACTCCTCTATAACGAATTTCTCTCTATACGCGAATTTTCTCAAGACATTTTCGTTACATTTTTAGTGCCTTTTTTTCTGCTTATAACGAATTCCCTCTGTAAAGCCTGAAATCCACTACAGAGCTTTTTACGTAGAGAAAACAGTGTAGAGTGTAGAGAATCTACCTTTGTTGTGAACACTTAAGACCGGCCGTCGACATATTTCGAATAGAGCGTTACTATGTGCTCGACTCTATAGTGGATTCCAGGCTTGAAGAATTTTTTCCCTGGGCTCTTGAAATCTGTTTCGGGTGGTTAAAAAAAAAAAAAAATTACATCGGAATTTTACTGTTTGGAAACGCTGAGTTTGAAAATCCTTCCTTTGCATGGCTTTCGAGTGAATTTTAGATCTAAAAAAAAATATAACTTCAAACTCTTTTCCGTTTTTCAAAAAAGAAATTAGTAAAAAAAAAAATACAAAAAAGCCGGCCCTTTTGAAATACTTATAAAAGCATTGGTCAAATAGAAAGAACAAAGGTCAAAGAAAGCCTTACACTGCATAAAGGCTTAAATATTTAATGCTTTCGAATTTAGTACTTAAAATCGCACGCAAGTCAGCATATTCACATGGGTGTATTTTTTTAATGGATATGTATGTATGTATGTATTTATGTATGTATATGTGTATGTAAGTGAATACAAATGCACACATATTTTATATATATTTGTACATACTATTTATACATACAACAGGCCCCCACTCTCACTGCATGAAAAGTCCGCTTGACAACATTGTGTCTACCATATACACATATCTGTGGTAAAAGCCAAAGAACGCTCAAAAGCTTAAAGCCGCCATCAAAGCAAGCAAGCCCATGCCATGCCAAGCAAAGCAATCCACCAATATCTAACTATGTGTGTGCGGGCTATGCTGTGCGGCTTCTCGCATTGCCACCACAAGCACCCTCACTCTGATCACAGAAATCACCATCGCCATCATCACCACCCTACCATCGCCATCGCAAAAGCACACAACATAATCATCAACAGCACGAAAGCCAGCGCCAGCACCAGCACCAATGTTGATGACGTTGAAAATGATGTATACAAAATGCAATTTTCAATGCGGTGAGGGAAAGTAGCAGGAAAAACCTTGTACTGAGCCACACTCACACAGAGCGAGAGAGAGAGAGCGAGCGAGAGCGAGTGAGCGAATAAAAGAAAAACGAATGAATAAAAGAAAAAACATTGGCAGTGGCAGTGGCATTTTCATGACTCGTTTTTGCTTTGCAACCAACGACCAACGACAACAACAGGCGCAGTGACTCTGCAACGTTGCGATGGCACTGCACAAGGCACAAGGCACACTGCGCGCAACACACAACACACTGCGCTAATGCCAGTGCAATGTAGCGCAATGTGGGTATGTAGTGTGCCCGGCAAACTTCATGGGCTTTTTTTTTTGTTTCCTTTTTTTCTAACTTTGTTTTTTTTTTTTTGGTTTTGTTTTGTTTTTTTCTACGATACAATAAGGCACAATAACACAATGAACTGAACCCATTTGCTGTTCAGGCCTAAAAGCCGACTGCCTTGCCTTGCCTTGCCTTGCCATTTCGTGTAGAGTCGGTCGGTCGATTTGTTTCGTATCGCATCGCATCGCATCACATCGTGTCGCACTATGGCAACGAAACCCATGACAAAAAAGAATGCTCATTACATCCATATACATATATAAATACATATAAATATATGTATATATCTATATATGTATATACATATATATCTGCACATATATAAACATATAAATGCCTAGCACTAGTTTCCATACCCCCAATTGGGCAGACAGCTTACACGAAAGGATAGACGAAATAACTGGTTGGTTGTTATAATGAAAAGTTGCTCACTCGTTCGGTTGTTCGGTCGCTCGGCCGGTCGTTGCGGCGTTGGGGTTTGAGTAGGAGTTGGGCTGGGTTGGGTTGGACAGTAGGGTTCGGATGGTTTGTGCAAAGCCTTCTTCTACATTTTCCATTTGTGGAGCCTTACACATTTTACATTTTCACATTTTGCTGTGGAGGAGCTTACACTTTACTTGTTTTTTTTTTTTTTTTTTTTTGGCTCTTTCTTGCTCCTTCTTTATGCAATTTCATTCTGCAGTCTCGTGTAAATAATGAGTACCATAGAACGTGCATACATACAAACCTAGATATTGGTTTAGCTTAACAATGTGTACATTGAGGGAAAATGTCTTTCTTTTTATGTTCTTTTTATTTCCGTTTTATTTTCTAAAAATTTAAATTAAAATTAAAATTTTTTTTCCCCCCCCTTTTTTTTTAACAGTTCGAATCGAATTTGTGTTGTTTTTTTTTTTAAGTAAAACTATGAAAAATATCCATCATGGAACAAGGTCGATCATAGGGAACGGAAAATTCTTTGACGTCCTTTGAGAAATCCCACATTAATCGAAAGGACCACAACAATATGTAAATTCAACGCCTAGCTATGCGCTTTCGAATATTTAAAAACCATTTAATATAATTTTAAGCCTTTACTAGTTTAGCTTAAGCAAAAGGCTCAAAAAAGATTAATAAAACTCTCAAAAATCTCGCTCATGACGTTCTGAAATGGACAACAACACAATAAGGAACAAATATCTGGCTGGCAGAATATTCTTTATATATATATAAGCATACTTTTGGGTGCTAAATGTAAATATTTTCTGTTGCCTTACTATTAATACTGGAAAATATGACTTTTTTAAGAGGTGAGAAGGGGGATCTCCTTAGCTGGAAATTAGGGCTATGATTTAGTTGAAATTTAAAGCATACTTTATGGGGCAAACGTTTTTTTTTTACCAACATTTTGCGAATAAGTTTGGCTAAGTTGAACTTCAAACCGCTTTTCTAACTTCAAAAAAAAATCATATTGAAGTTAAAAATCGATTTCAATCTTAACTTTATGTGTGTTGAACCAAATTTGTACTCCATAAAGTATGCTTTAAATTTGTAAAAGCAACAAAGTCCGAGCCCTGAACATAATAATATCCGGATATTTGTTATTAGCTACTTAATTAATTATGTAGAGACTTGTAAAATAAATTTAAAAATTTTTTTTTAAATTTGTAAAAAATGTTAAAAACATATTTTAATGTAAAAAAAAAACAGTTTTTAAAAAAATAATATAAAAAATATAAAAAAATAAATAAAAATATCCGGATAGCATGTCGGTCTTTCTAGTTTAGCAATTTAATTAATAAATATATTTAATTTTTTCATCTAAATTTTTTTTCTCAGTGCATTTCACGTTGATACCATTGAGCTAGGTTAGTACTATCACTTGAAATGATTTAAAATGTAGTTGCATTGAAAGTCATATTTCTGGTTTGAGTGTTTTCTACTGAAAAAAAAAAAAAGTGAAATAAAGAATGAAAATAAAACTTAAATCCTCTTTAACGCAAAGCCACAGTGAAGCCATAGAAGCCACTTTTCTAGTTATTCCAAGCCCTGTAAATATGATACCGAAAGCAAGCACATTGTCGTTGGTCAGGAATACAATACTACAACAAAGTTCTTTGCTGTTTCCCCCTCTTTGGGATTTGTTGAGATGATTGTTGAAGTTTTTTTTTTCTTTACTCTGAAATACTCCAAGAGGATATTTTTTTTGCCGTTGTTTGACTCGCGGAGAAGAGTCCTTTTTACAATCGCTTTTTGTTCTGCCTTTTTTCGGCTTTGTGTTTAATTGAAAAAAAAAATTTTTTTACAATTCAAAAACAATTTATTTTGGTCTCTTATTAACCTAACCTTAACCCTTTCTTTCCCAAACCCAGTGTTTGTAGCATTTCCCCAAATATTCTGGGAATTTTTTTCTTCTACTTTCTTTGTTCAAAGATAAGAAAAAATTCCTTTAAAAAAGTCTCATGTCTAGGAAGGAATATATGTATGTAGATCCACTATGGGATATAATGGCCTTTTGGTTCTTATTTAAAACCATATGAGAATTGATAAAACATTAGCACCAATCGGGAAATGCCTTATAAATCAAAATATGTGAACATTTTTGAAATTCTGTTGGTGTGTATTTTCTCAGTGGGAGGGAAAATGGGGATTCAGTAGTTTATTCTAATACAGTCAAGTCACTACAACTCGGTATGAAGGGACTGGCATCGGTATTAAGAGAAGGAGTTTCCAAGTTTCAAGTTGCAAGTTGCAAGTGTTTAAGATCTGATTATGACTCGGCAATTCTGATTGGAGGGTGCCCACATTTATTGGCAATCAGGCGACTGCAATCGAGTGGTGTATGTGTGACTTTCTGTCAAAGGCCTTAAAATCAGCCCAATTAATTTTTATTATGTTTTCAAAATCATTTTCACTTCAGTTGGGCTTAACTTTGAACGCATAAGAGAATTCCGTTGTAGCTCAAATTCATTCTCAAGTGTTGAAATCTTTTTTGAAATTCTTGTTGTCCTGCACATATTCTTCTGCAATCACATCTTTAGGTATGTATGTACGAACGATCTATGTTAATATGTGCACAAAAATAAAAGTATGTGCAGTGTCTATGATAAATAAAAAAATAAATAAAAACCCAAAGTCCACTGTCATCTGGCGACACGTCACGTTTTGAACATGTAACAAGCTATATTCCAGCCATCAAAGAGCTTTAATACAAAGCACAGACTATACAGAAACACAAGCGTAAATAAATACATACATACAGTCGGGCATACCTATATATTCAGAGATGTGTATGAGAGATTTCTTATGTAAAGCAAATGCACAATAGGAACGAATGCGAGGACTGCAATAACTGCAACTGCAACTATTCATCCGCAGAACGGTCCACGACGACAAAGTCGTACACTAATGGCACTTAAGGCTTTCATATCCCATCCAGAGGAACTCACTCGAGAAGACATGAAGTGGAATAGCATATACTTACTCTACATTTAAATTTACTCTTATAACATACATATACGTATGTATTTATTTATTTATGATAATTATCATAGTACTGATTCAATCTGTCACTAGTTCCTCACCGTCACTAGTGACCAACTGTACCCGAGCCAATGTATTCCTATGGACACTTTGTATGAGCATATGTTCGAGCGGACACCATTGACGATTGAACTGTGATGCTGTAGATGCAGCTCATTAGCTATACTACGTAAATGGAAACCCGCGCACATTCATGGCTCATGTGAAGAGTCTGCCTACACGGAACCGTGTTCGAATCTCCTCGGGCTGCAATTTTTTTTTTTTTTTTAAGTGGATAATATTATAGTGTCTAAGAGGCTTTAAATATTTTCATTGCGAAAATTGAGTTAAGTTATTGAAAATATAATTCATGAGATTTTCGCACGAACTGTGAAAGCATTCACGAGAATTCAGATGGAAACTTTTTTCTCTCTTCTCACCTAGAATCCATAAGAATAATCCTCCGAATTTTAAATTTTCCACTTTATCTCGCTCCTGGATTCGAACACGAGCCTTCGGATTGATGATCGGACATGCTAACATTACGCTACGGAGCCTTTTGATTCTCGTGCAGCAAATTCATTTAATGAATGCTCAAGAAAATTGAACTGTGGACTCCTCGTTGACCATGTCTATAGAATGACAGTGGTGACGCTGGTGCAATTTGCCAGCATTTACTGCAGGGTTATATATATGTATATGTATGTATATTTGTTCCACACGCATAGATAACTTGCTTCCCCGCTTCCTTTATTCCAAGAACAAAGCCTCAGCGAGAAGCCTTTAGGCCTTCGTAGCTTTTTTCTAAAGCTTAGAGCTCTCTAATGCGCATACTCCCTTGCATTCATCACAGAAACTACAATGGAACCTGTCTTTTGGTGTTGTTGTTGGCTCAAAGTGCACTGCAGTACATTGTCGCATTTACACAGATTCCCAGTGGCCGTCGTCGAGGCTGTTAGTTATTACCACCGAGACGTGTTTCATCCATCCATCCATCCATCCATCCATCCTTCCTTCCTTCCATCCATCCATCTATCCATCCATTTATAATATATACAACCAATCTAACTCTTCAATATTCAAGAGTAGTGCTTTGCCGTGGACGTAGATCATGGCTCACACTACCACTTTCTATGGTCGATGTCAAGTTTCATTTTTGCACAGTTTATTGTAGGCATACAAGCGGCAAGACAGGTTTGCCGGTTTGCAACCAAGCAAAGCCACAGTGGGTTACATCTAGGTTGATACCAAGAAAAAAGCACAATGAAAAATTATTTCAATTTTTTTTACTTTCAATAGTCGGCCTCTGTGCCGTTGTTAGTTGAGATGGTAACTCAGGAAGCGAGTGGCTCTAGGTTCTACTCCCAGCTGAGGTCGTTGATGTTAGATGTGTCGTTTTTTTTTTTCCTGTTTTTGTTCTTCTTTGTTTTCCCCATTAATCGTGATATCACAACGGGCCCATGTGAAGCTTAAGTGTGTCATCCTTGGTGGCAGCCGCACTAACCTAACATAACCTAACCTATTTTCAATAAAGGTTAAATCAAAAAAGTCTCTAGGTTCCTTGCTTTATGAACAATACGTCCCAATTTGTTGCATTTTTGTGTCGTTTTCTAGTTTTTGAAAAATCTTATTTTGAAAATGTGCTTTCCCAAAGCATTTTTCAAAGAATTTTTCAAGCAATCCGCACAATAGGAACTTAAAAATAAGTTCCTACTGTGATAAGAAGAAACTATCGAAAAATGAACAAAACTTTAAAACCCCCAAATAATAAGATATCCCTTTCAGTGGGCCTCTTTGGCGAAGGCCAAAAAAAAAATACGCCTAATTATATATTGTGCCTACAAGTATGCAATTGAACATCAAAATACAAATTTATTATATAATTATAAGTAGGGCTCGGATTTTGTTGAATTTTATTGATTTAAAGCATACTTTACTTACTTCAAACCGCTTTTCTTACTTCAAAAAAATGAATGTTGAACTTAAAAATCGGTTTCAATCTTAACTTTATGTGAGTTGAAAAAAATTTCTACTCCATAAAGTATGCTTTAAATTTATAAAAGTCAACAAAATCCGAGCCCTGATTATCAGCTTTGGAGATCCTCCTTCTCACCTCTTAAAAAAGTCATATTTTCAAGTATTAATAGTAGGGCAACAGAATATATTTACATTTAGCACCCAAAAGTATGCTTATAAACATAAAGAATATTTCTGCCAGTCAGATATTTGTTCGTCTTTGTCCATTTAAGAACGTCATGAGCGAGGTTTTTGAGAGTTTTATTAATCTTTTTGGAACCTATTGCCTTAAAGTTACTTTGGAATTTTTTGAAAGCATACAGCTAGGCGTTGAATTTATAAATTTTCTCTTGCCCTAATTAATAGATTCTCAAATCATAAATCAACGTGCTAGGAAAGTTGTCAAAAAATATTTCATCATTTTTTTCCCCTCACAATTCGAAGCAATCGCACCCACAGTGCATCATCATAGTGAAAACTGCAAGGCGTCTTTTCTTTTTGTTGTTGTTGCAAAAACGTGTTTTACTTTCTCGCATTTTTGACGCCATATTGCAACAAAAAAAAAAAAAAAAAAAATTAATAAAAGGAAAAAAGAGAGAAAAAGAATTTATGTGTGCAACTTTTTCTTTTCGTTTGCTTTCGGGCTCTTCTAACTTCAATCGCTTTAGTTTTCTAGCTTCACACACTCACCCATTTCTCGCCTCATAACTATTTATGTATAGAGATCATTCGATATTTTGAGTTGCATGCCTTGCATGCTTGTCATGCTTGGCTGCATTCTTCGTGCTGTTAAAATAAAATATAGACTGAAAAACGAAAAGAAATGCCAAGCAAAGGATAGGAAAGGAAAACGCCAAAAGCGAAAAAGATATTTCAAAAAGAAAAACAAAACGAAATCAATGCTGCCACCTTGCGTCCCATGCATTTTCCTTCTAAAGCCAAAATCTTTCGCTCCATCATGAAGATTGCTTTTTTGCCTTTCCATTTTTATTTTTATTTTTTTTTTGCTCTTACCTCTTTGCCTTTTTGAATTCAGTTTCACTGCCAACAGCAACCAGCAAACGCCATTGACGATGATAGCGCTCATTATGCCCGCAGCCACTCCTCATCTCATTAAAACAGGCCGCGGTGTCAGTTGGCGCGTAACCAACTCTGCACGCCATCGCGCCGCTCGCCGCTCGCTAGCATAGACTTGCTTTTTTTATCGGTCCGATTTGTGCACCATAACATAGTTTAGGAGTCGCAGTTGCCCGTGAAAAACTTGACTGCAATTTTGTCGTTGTTGTTGCTACTGCTACTGCTGCTGCTGCTGCTGCACGAAAGCTTTTCCACGGCTCGTTAGTTGGCTTTCCTGGCACGCGGCATGGCAGCGGGGCGTCGTGGCGGCGCGGCGGCAGTGTTGGTCGGACGCGCATGGGATCAAATTTGAATTGGAACATTATGCTTTCAATTGAAAATGGCAGCAGATCGACCGTATGAGAAAAATAAATACAACTGTACATATGTGCAATCTTCAATTTTTTCTCGGTTTTGTTGCTTCTTTTCGGAAAAAGTTGCACTCTGGGAGCTAGAGAAGAAATGCACCATTGTTTGTTAGGCCATGTGCTCCCCAAGCGATTGGCAAATATTTATTTTTCCAGAATAGACTCACATACATCGGTGAAGGTGAGCGATCCAGTGGGGATGTTTTTTCTTTTGCTTTTGCTTTTTTTTTTTCATTGAAGCGAAAATCATTTTACATACATTTTCCGCGACTTTAATTCATGCTGTGCGCTAAGGTCCACATTCATCATTGGATTTGCTGTGGGAAAAATGGCGAAATGGACAAATGAAAAGGAGAAGTAGAAGTAAAAGAAGACAAAACGCACTGACACATGTTCAAATTCACGCTCGAAATGATTTTTTCACTCCAAATCGAGGAATATTAAAAAAAAAAATTTTTTTTTATTTCGATAAAAAATCTGAATTTTTCATATTGAAATATGTTAACCCTTTAACGCATAAGGGAGAAATTTGTCTTTCTGCTTGACATGCCATTTTCGGTTTACTTCAGATGTAAAGGTAAATAATCTGACCTCTGTGCTCGTTCAAGATCGAGAATCTTGGATGGAGAAAAAGAAAAGACCTCCCGCCTGTCATCACTGGGCGAACGTGGCATTTGAAGGCCGATAAGTGTAACAATTTATATTCAAGTCAGATGTTGAACACAAAAAATCCAATATAAATTATTAGTATGGATATACTCTCCATCCATAATTGGACCCCAATGCTGCGTCTATCGTCCGATCCGCTACTATTGGACTTCTGAAAAGAAAACTTTCATCGGCTTCTAAGGAAATCGGATATATTACTTCTAGGGCAAAAAAAAAAAAATAATAATTAAAATCAGCACCCAAAAGTATGCTTATAAATATGAAAATTTCTGAACCCCTTAATCTTTCTAGATATGTCCATTTAAAGATATCTTCTGCAAGGCTTTTAGTGACTGTTACCAGCTTAGACGAATCACCTCTAAATTAGGGGGAAATTCCCGTCTTTAGCGGAGAAGTATTGGAGAAAATTCTCGAGGGAAATTTTAATGGAATCAAGCTTTGTTTTATGAAGATTTCAAAACCTAATTTATGCGATATTTGGCCTAATTTTGAGACATTCAGGAGAAATATTCCCTATTTTAATTCAGCACCCAAAAGTATGCTAATAAATATTAAGAATATTTCTGACATTCAGATATTTGTTCGTTATTGTGTCTTTGTCCATTTGAGAACGTCATGAGCGAGGATTTTGAGAGTTTTATTAATCTTTTTGGAACCTATTGCCTCAGCTATGTACACCGGTAAAGGCTTAAAAATATATAAAGTGGTTTTGAAATATTCGAAAGCGCACATCTAGGCGTTGAATTTACACATTTTCAGTTGCCTTAGAAATGTCCAGGGCTCGGATTTTGTTGCTTTTATAAATTTAAAGCATACTTTATGGGGTAAAATTTTTTCTTACGAACATTTTGCGAATAAGTTAAGCGAAGTTGAACTTAAAACGGCTTTGCTTACTTGAAAAAAAAAAATCATATTGAAGTTAAAACTCGATTTGAATCTTAACTTTATTTGAGTTAATGAAAAATTTCACTCCATAAAGTATGCTTTAAATTTATAAAAGCAACAAAATCCGAGCCCTGGAAATGTCTTAACGTGTAAATAGCGTATAATGAAACTCCGTTTGTAAAGTTTAATTGATTTTGAATTTTTCGAATGCACACTTTTAGGCGTTGTATTTCTAATAAATACCAAAGAGTATAGAATCTATTCTATAGAATATGTAGTATATAATTCTATAGAATAGATTCTATACTCTTTGTACATACTATCTTTTGTCGTTATTATTTCGCTCTATTGCAGGAATTTATGTCATCAGCAAAAATCCGTGATTAGTCTAATAATAAATTGATTTTCCCGCTATTTTTTGGTAAATAAAAAAGTTCATATCTGAATGTGCGAATCGAAGAATTCCCATTGTTTTAGTTGCCTGTCTGCCAATAACGCCTTGAGCTATAGGACTTCGCATCTTATTGGACGATGGCACCGAAATCGGACCTCGACCGAATTTCATTGTGTCTGTTTTTGTATCTGTCTGTCTGTTTGTTTGTCTAGTCGGTTGCAATGCTGAGAGCCGCATAATTCCATTGAAATTAGATAAATATTGTATTTTAATTAAAATATCGAATTACGATTTATTAGAGGTCTCTCTATCTCTTTCTCTTCCTCTTCACCTCTCCTGCTCTCGTGCTTCATCCAGAGCTATGGCCTTTCTACAATTTCCTTTACCTTTGACGTCATTGAAATAGAGCTTTGGGTCTGATTCGATTCCATTCGATTCGATTTGATTTTTTCGGAATAATGAACTTCAATCTTTATTGAGTTCAATTTCATTCAGTTCTGAAGTACGTTAACCGTCTAATCATTTCAGTCAACGCTTTAAATACCTTCTTTTTTTGTACAAAAATACAAAAATCTTTTTCTTCTAAATTTTATCTGTTTTCTTTGCTTTTCTATTTTTTTTTTTTTTGTCGTCTTATATTTGTCTTATTTTTGTTCTTTTTTTATTTTTAATTTTTTTTATTTTGTATTTTGTATTTTGTATTTTTTTTTTTTTTTTTTTAGCCCTGAGCAACAGTTTGTTTCGTTGCCGTGCAAAAGTGCAAATGTGAATTCGATTCGATTTCAAAGTTACGTAGCAAAACAGTCGCGCAAACGCAATTTTGAAGTCAGTAAATCTTGCATAAATGAATCGCCAGACTCATGTTTAATTTAGTTTTGTACTCGACTCGAAATTCAATTTCAACTTCGAAACAACGTCGTCGAAAGGATTTGCGAAAACTGTTGCGTTTTCTCTTTTTGCTTATTCGAGTTTCGTGTTCAATGAATTCTCGAGTTCAAACGATGGAAGGAAGTGGCTTGAATATTTTTAGAACAAAAAGAAAATAGATAAATAATAATAATGATGAGGCAACAATTGAATTCTGCGTTCCGTCAATGAAGATCAGTATTTTTGGACATTGAAGGTACTTAAAAAAAAAAAAAAAGCGAAGGTTTGAGTCCTTGTTGGATAGTTTCATGTGACGCATCAAATTTACACCTTTTGGTCAAACATACGGTGGCTTCAGGCAAGAGGTAACATGGGGAAACACGTAAAATGTAAACCAAAATTTTACTACTGTTTCTGAAAGTATCTACTTAATGGTAGTATGTAGGTGGTACTTGTAGCAACTCCCTACACAGAGAAAAAAAAAACCAACCAGAAAACTGGTTAAATCAAAAGGAAAAACATACAAAATGGCTTCAACAAGGAATATTTTTAATTTAACAATTTTTCTTGTTGGAAAAAATAAAGATTTTCCTTTTGAATCAACCATATTTCAGGATGAATTGAAATGATAATTTCCAAAAATGGATTTAAATTTAAATTGTTGAACTAACCACGGTAATAATTGAAATGACAAGATAATTAAAAAACAATTTTTTTTAAACGTTCAAAGCAAATTTCCACAGAGCCCTCTGGTGAACATAGCCCCAAAAATAGCCATCGGATGGGCTTCATCCGATTTTGTCACTCCGTTGTCGTGACTGCTTTCGCAATGCTTAAAAAGTTCTAAGATGAATAAATATCTTATATGTCCTTTTTTATAAAACAAATGAGAATTATGCCGAACGAAAAGAAATCGAATTAAACATTTTTCCTTTAAATCCACCAAAAATGTTGTTGACTCAACAATTTTTCTTTCGAAATTTTTGTTCTACTCGAAAATCAAAATGACTGTGAATAACAATGCGCCCTTTTAAAAAAAAACCATGGTTAAGTTCGCTCAGTGTATACAGTGTACACTGTCCTTGCGGATACTCCTCTTAAACGGACGACCCGCTTAAACGGTCACTTTATGGGGAATGCTATAGTGTTCTTGGTTCTTAAAGAGTTTCCTCTGTTAAGCGGACACATTTTTCAGAATTTGGTTGCGCACTTTCGTTTCACTTCATCTCGTGAGCAGTTCAATACTTTATTTTCCTATCTTCGACAAAGTTTTAGCCGCAGACTTGAAAAAAAGGTTTTCGTAATGGTAACTGCTTCGAAAAAAAAAACTCCATCTTATAGGTTAAAATTTTTACGATTTTTTCCTCTCCTTTACACATTTCTGGTCCCATAGATCTCATCAAGAGTTTTAAGTTAATAGTTGTTTTTTTTTTCTTTTTTTGAAAATTTTTGTTGACTAAAATGAAAAAGATTTATAAGTAGTGGGGCAACATAAAAAATTTAAATTGTGCACCTAAAAGTATGCTTATAAATATTAGGAATAATTTCAGTAGCAAAAAATCTGTTCGTTTTTGTAACTTGGTCTATTTAAGAACATCCTGAGCAAGGATTTAAAAAGTTATGAGGATCTTCGTAGAGCCTTAACTAAGCTCCACTGGTAAAGACCTAAAATTATATAAATTAATGTTGAAATACATAATCAAAAGCATGCACCTAGGTGTTGAATATAAATATTTCCTGTTCCCCAATTAATTACACAGTTTCTCAATACCCACTAAAAATCATAGACAACTTTCTGAGAGAGCTTTCTGGAGCAACCATTCGATACAGAAGACATAAAGCATTCGAGCTGAATATTCATATAATGACGTTGTCATTACTTCAGGCCATCGATGATACATACAACACTTTGTCACACATGACTATATGGATGACATTTTATCGTAGAAAGCAACTATTCGTATTCCCTATTCGCATTGGTCATATGAAGGGTCCTTCCGTATCCGACAGATATCAGACATTACGAATACGATCCGCAGTCACCCACCCAAATGTGGGTGACCTATGATAGAAGGTTTGAATTTTCTATCCGTTCCTTCCGGTAATAATAAAAAGTTTCAGCTGGTTTTTTACCCCTTCCAATTTATAGACATTCTGAAGCTCAAATAATCTCCTTCGTTCCAGTTTTTCAACATTTTCGATAGGACGAACGATCAGTTTCATTTTCGATAAGACTATCTTTAACATTACTCCTAAATATATACCTTTTAATGATGCAATTTTTTGTTTGTTTTTTTTTTTTTCAATGAATAATTTTAACGTTTCCCTTCGTTTTCTTTTGGTCCATCATTTATAGGTCGCGATGATCTCTCACCATCGAGCAGTCTAAATGGTTATTCGACCAATGAAGGCTGCGATGCAAAGAAGAGTAAAAAGGGTCCGGCACCGCGTTTGCAAGAGGAGCTCTGTCTTGTGTGCGGCGACCGGGCATCGGGCTATCATTACAATGCACTCACCTGTGAGGGATGCAAGGGCTTCTTTCGACGGAGCGTTACGAAGAATGCCGTTTACTGTTGTAAATTTGGACGGGCTTGCGAAATGGATATGTACATGCGTCGCAAGTGTCAAGAATGTAGACTGAAAAAATGTTTGGCGGTCGGAATGCGACCGGAATGCGTTGTGCCCGAGAATCAATGTTTGATGAAGCGGCGCGAAAAGAAGGCGCAAAAGGAAAAGGATAAACAACAAAGCTCGCCAGCATCCCTATGTTCGAGTGATTTCATAAAAAAGGAAGTCCTCGAACTAATGAAGTGTGAACCACCACAGAATCCTTCGTTTCCGGTATGTTGGTCCATGTCCACACACAAATTATGAGTTCTCATCAATTCGATTATCGAAATTCATATATATCGATTAATATATTTACTTGCCGTTATTATTGCAGTTACTACCTGATGACATACTGGCCAAATGTCAAGCGCGCAATATTCCTCCGCTAACGTATAACCAAGTTTCGGTAATACAGAAATTAATCTGGTACCAAGATGGCTATGAGCAGCCATCCGAAGAAGATCTCAAGCGAATAATGGTGAGTCTCTATTCCGTTCTCGTTCTCTCATATGATCATTGTTTATTCTCTCTCTCTCTCTCTCTCTCTCTCTCTCTCTCTCTCTCTCTCTCTCTCTCTAACCATTTCAGAGCGCCCCCGAAGAAAACGAAAGCCCGCACGATGTAAACTTTCGGCATATTACCGAAATAACTATTTTGACAGTACAATTGATCGTGGAATTCGCTAAAGGTTTGCCCGCATTTACAAAAATTCCACAAGAGGATCAAATAACGCTACTGAAGGTAAGGCATTATCGTCGATGTCGCATCATTCTCTTTCTCTATTAATCGTTATTAATCGATTTATCAATTACTAGGCCTGCTCATCAGAGGTCATGATGCTGCGAATGGCACGACGATACGATCATAATTCGGATTCCATATTCTTTGCGAATAATCGCTCCTATACGCGAGATTCGTACAAAATGGCTGGCATGGCCGATAATATCGAAGATCTATTGCATTTCTGCCGGCGCATGTACTCAATGAAAGTCGATAATGTCGAATACGCACTGCTCACTGCCATTGTGATTTTCTCCGATCGGCCAGGACTCGAGGAAGCCGAACTAGTCGAAGAGATACAAGCATATTACATCGATACATTACGCATTTATATATTGAATCGGCATTGCGGCGATCCGATGAGTTTGGTCTTCTTCGCCAAGCTGCTATCGATCCTCACCGAATTGCGCACGCTCGGCAATCAGAATGCGGAAATGTGCTTCTCGTTGAAATTGAAGAATCGCAAACTGCCGAAATTCCTCGAAGAGATCTGGGACGTTCATGCGATACCGCCGTCGGTTCAATCGCACATCCAGGCAACGCAAGCGGAAAAGGCTGCCGTCGAAGTGGCCAGCACATCGTTCAATCGAGCAACATCGTCGTCCACATCCTCATCGGCGACTGCTAGCTCAACAATTGGAATGGCCGGCATGGGCGATAGCGGCGGCGTTGGCTCGACAAGTGAAATTGTCGTTTATGCCGCATCAACATCGTCCGCGAATCTGAACGGCGGCGGAGCTGGCGGCCCAAATGCTAATTCCTTGTACGTTGCACCAACGAACATGGACATGATGGGTGGTGTCGGCGTCGGCGTGGGCGTCGGCGTCGGCGTTGGCGTCGGTGTGGTCGCATCGATGAAACAGGAGCACATGATCGGCGTTATGACGCCACTCAAACAGGAGCACTTACTTGGCGGCGATACTGTTGCATAGCAACCGATGCCATTGCTCGATAGCGTTCTACTCGGAGACGGCCTTGAGTGAGTAATGTTTTAAAAGTCATGTGGGACTATCGTTTTAGTAGTCTGTAGTCTGTGCTCTCGTATTCCTTCCTATCATTGTTGGCCTATTCGTACGACGTACGTGTTTGTGTGCCGCTGTTTTCTAGTGGACGTGTTTTATGTGGATATGCGAGTTCATTGTTATATCCTGAGGCAGCTTTACAGTTATCGAAGGTAAAAAAACAAAAAAGAAAGAAACAGTGAAAGAAAAAGAAATTACAAGAGATAATAACAGAAGAATTCAACAAAGAAAAACAAAAAACAAAAAAGAAAAGGAAGCACGAAGTTCACGGGATTTGGGAAATCCGTTAAACAAAGCAAAATAATAACAAAACAAAGCAAAAGCAAAACAAAACAAAACAAAAACAAAATGGTTCAGAAAATTCGTAAAAAATTGCAGTTATCTAGTGTTAAGTATACAAAGAACTCTTTATATAGATTATACATGCGATTCAAAGCGAGTATATAACACTATATATATAGCTAGCTCTATATAAAAGAAAAAACTCTTCATATTTACCTATATTTCCTTCTTTATACATTGTATATTTATACATTGTATTCAGAATGTATTTATTTAGCCTGTAGTCAGTTACTTATATAAGTTTCTATATAGAAACAACATATGTATACATATTAAAAACAAAAACAAAAAAACAAGCAAACAGAAAAGAAAAGGAAAATACAATATTGTCATGTAAAATTCGATTCGTGTAAAAATGATAAAATATAGTTCGTATAGCGCCAACAATTTAGTCATTAAGTGTAAAAGAAAACAAAAGAAATGAAAATAATTGACAAAAATTTTATTCATTAAGTGCATGTAATATAAATATCTATATATATATATATATATATATATATTATTTTTTTTCATTTTTAACTAGATACCTACTTATTAAATAAGTGTAATTTCTTTTTTTATTTTTTTTTACCAACTATTCTCAGCAGAAAAAAATTATCTACATGCATAGTTATCAATATTTTTTTTGTTTTTTTTGTTTTTTTTAGACAAAGACAAGTAGGATCATTTAAGAAAGCATACGATTTTCTGCAAGAAAAACAATGAAATTTCAATAGCGTTCATCGGGTCTCGAAAGGCGTTCGGGTTTGCATTAGGATTGTTCTGGGCTAAAAAGTGCTTCGATCGAAAACTCGATATCCGATTGATCATTGACATTGAAAATATTGCATGAATTTTTACTGTAAAGACCAAATTGTGGCTTGTTTTTTATTTTTTTTTTTATATATATATATATTTTTTTTTTTTTTAAATATTTTTTTTATCAAAACGATCAAATGATCATAATTCCTTTTGACCTTTGAGTGCATTTTTCGAATATAATATAAATACATTTAAAATAGTTTTTCTTCGTAATATGTTTCGATTGATCATACGAGGAAATCAGTGCGCTGAAGCAAAAATATGTTATTCTCAGAGATTCTAGAATATTTCAAGTCTGCAGAAATATATTTCTTACAGCGGAATTCTCTAGCTGTGTCATAAAATGGGGCACATTACATTCGATGTTTTTTTTTTTTTTTTTAAATACAAACTCTTGTAAAAATCTTCTTTTAATTGAATCTTCGCCTTGAATAACGTTGTAAGCGACAAATTTCAAATTTTTAGAAATTTGTCATGCCAGACGGTACGAACAAAGTCATTTCACTTCATTAATGTTCTGAAATGTTGAGAAATGTCCAAGAATTGACCAAAAAAAAATACTATTTTGATAACTCGAAGGCCTAAAGTGTTATTGACAGTGAAAGTCTGAAAAATAGGTTCAAAAAATTTGTCTCTTACAACGTTTTTCGAGGCGATGATTCAATTGCTTAAAATCCTGAAAATTTTGCGTAAATGTATGTCCCCAGTGGCCAAAATATTGCCTACAGAAACAATGCATACGACCTCATATACCATCCTAGTATACTTTTGTTCGAGCGTGACCGTTTTGTTGATTGAACGCCTACCACCACCACATAAAGTAAGCTATTGGTGGGCACGTTGCTAACAATCTCCTATTCTTTGTAAGCTACTGGTAGGCAGTTCGCCTACAATCTTGTATAATTTGTAGCTATTAACATTCAGGCCGCTTACAGTCTCATATACTTTGTAAGCAACTGACAGGCAGTTCGCCTACAGTCTCGTATACTGTGTAAGCTACTGGTGACAGTTCAGTCGCTTACAATCTTGTATAATTGTGTAAGCTACTGTAACAGTTCAGGTCGCTTACAGTCTCGTATACTGTGTAAGCTACTGGTACAGTTCGCCTACAATCTTGTATAATTTGTAGCTATTAACATTCAGGTCGCTTACAGTCTCGTATACTGTGTAAGCTACTGGTAGGCAGTTCGCCTACAATCTTGTATACTTTGTAGCTATTTATATTCAGGTTGCTTAGAGTCTTGTATACTTTGTAGGCGGTAGGCACTGTTGGCCGCTGGGTCTCTATTCAAAAAGTGAGAGAAAGCCACGCAATATTCTTATGTGGATTTTCCTTTAGATAACGAAATGTTATATAAAAAATTCATTGGATTAATAGAGGTTGTATGCTTTCTCTTTCGGATGAAGAAAACTGCCATTAATAGACCAAAATTAATATATATTTATTTTAAATCATTCTTTGTTTTTGGTTCTATTTAATGCCCGAACCGATTAATTCGAAGACCACTCGAACATAACCGGATGGCTTGAAATTTCAAAGAAGAAGAAAATTTGAGGAAAAAAAAAACTTCATGCAGATTATCCAAATTAAGGGAATGAGAATAAAGATTGTTTTTTCATAAGAAAGTTTATATATGTATGTATAGGCATAAGTCAAACTGAAAAAAAAAATACAATAATTATTTGATAATGGATATCTGATATGAAAAAGCGCTTTTTTTAGTTCTCTTTGTATTTTTTTTTTTTTTTTTGTTTTTTGTTTGGAACACTTTTCTTTCTCCACTTAGGATGCGCTCTTTATAATTTAAATCCAATGAAGCTTTTCGAAAATTTGAATACATACTTATTAATACTTCTAAAAAAAAATAAAATGTTGGACTGATTTTCTAAAAATAAACACGAAATAGTAATGTAAATAACGGAAAAAATTCAAAAAAAAAAAACACAAAACAAAAAATATCGGAAACGACATTTATTCCCTCCTTTGAATTAAAAAAATGAAAATTAATGAATTATAAAAAAAGTAATAATTATGAAGAAGTTTTTTTTAAATAATTTTTTTTTTATTTTAAATACTTTTTAATTTTTATTTCTTTTCCCACATCGAAACTCATTTAGGCGGCAATTTATTTTATTTCTAATGAAAATTAATTTTAAGTAAAAAGAAAAATTGAACAAAAAAGAAAAAAAAAACAAGAAAAGGAAAGGAAAAAGGAGAGAATTTTTAAGTGAATTAAATTTAAAAAAGTGATTGGAGTTTTACTCAAAATTTTATATGAAAGAATAATGAATAATGATAATATTTAAAAAACAAAATTATTAGAAAAAAATTCACAATGCAATTTTCAAAGTACTTTTCTTTACAAAATTTTTTTGTTTTTGAAATATATTTAGGATTTTTGTCTGCCTGAAATCGCGCTAAACTCAAAAGACTTTATGAATATTTCATTTATTGAAAAAATATATATATGTATACATATATATATTTTATCATTTTACTTTTTTGATGAATACAAAAAGTTTTAATTTAAAAAACGCTTTGGCAACTAAATTTGCAATTTTTGTTTTGTTTTTTTAAACATTTTTTTAAACATTTTTTGTTGAAATATTGTTTTAGTGTAGTTTTTTTATTATTATTATTATTATTATTATTATTATTTTAATTATTTCTTTTTTTTTAATTTTCTTCTTTCGGAATTTACATAATTGCGTCTTTTTTGCGCAAAACAAAATGGCCTTATTTATATATCTATATATTTTAAATGAAATTTATCTAAAAAAAAGTTAATGGATTAGTTTTCGCTTATGTAGACCTTTAGTTTTTATATAAAAGAAAAGAAAAACATTTTGTGCAATTTGTATGATTAAACATTAACCTAAATTGAATTAAATTAAATTAAACTCAACTAAACTAAACTAAACAAAACAAAACTAAACTAAACAAAAGAAAAGAAAAAAGAAAAACTAAATGAAACGAAAAACGAAAATAATCGTTAATTAGAAATTTATTTGAAAAATTTTAAGTTTATGTATAAAATTCGAACATTTACCCATAATTTCTCATTATTTATAAAACAATACTATTTGTGTGTATTGTTTTATGCATTAAAAAAAAAAAACAAACAAACAAAAAAAAAAAACAAAAACAAACAAAAATTAATGCTGTGTATGCCTTAATTTGATTGATAATTTTTAAACGAAATTATTAGTTTAGGAAATTGAAGTTGGATTTGAAGTTCGATTTTGCAATTTATCGAATTGCCCGATTCGATTATTCAAGTTCGAAAAATTAATGGACATTTAATTTTTATAGTAAAATTAAATGACGTGTGAATTCAAAACGACAGTGAAAAAATAGCAACGTTTTAACGAAAATATTTTTCTTAACATTTCGGTTCATTATTTTCTTCCGTTCGTTTGTTTTTGTTTCCGTTCTTCAATTGATTAATTTTTTTTTTTCCTTTCATCATTTTTCCTTATAAATTTACTACACATAAACATTCATATATATGCAAGTTTTAATATATACATAAATATATATGTGTATATATATATATATATATTACCTATCTATATATACATAAATAAATTTAATATAACTTGTTTTACCATACTTCTTATAAATAATTTCTTTTATTTTTAAAGAAAAATTGCAAAGAAAATAAAAGAAAAATATAACATTGTAAAAATGTTGATAGAAAAAAAGAAAAATAAAACCAAAATTGTGTTTTGATTTCGAAACATTCGCAAAAGACTTTCTCGAAATGAAATTTTTCCAAACAACATTTCTCAATCCGCACATAATTCATACATTTTACAAAAATTTTAGTTGGTTGTTGGATTTTTCTTTTCTTTTCCTTTTTTTTTTATCTTCTTTATTATTTATTTATTATTTATTATTTTATTAAAAGAGGAGCAAAGAACAACTTTCATTTCAAGGTAAGAAACAACATTGCATACATCGAGCAACATGAAGCTAACAACAGGTTGCTGCTCTACACCCTCACACAATTCGATTTTGAAATTTTGAATTTTCTTTTTTTTTTTTTTTGCCAATTTGAGTATTGCTTTTGTTTAAGTGGTTAATCGACATTCGAGCATGCTCGTTCGAGCGGCTCGGCTCGATGCAATGCTCGATCGTATGAGTTGATGTTGGTTAATGAATTGGCTCGTCAGCATCACCACATACGATCGAGCATTGCATCGAGCCGAGCCGCTCGCACGAGCATGCTCGAATGTGGATAGGTCACTTTAAAATGGATTTTATTTCAAAATATAAAGTATAATCAAAAATCAGTATATATGTATATATAAAGAAAAACGAATGAGACTTAATAAAACGCAAAAAAGGGAGTGTCATTAGGGTTAAGTGTGTATAAAGAAGCTAAAAAGAAAAAATCGAAAAATTCAAAAGGATAGGCTATTGTATGAAAACGTCGTCAAAGTTGGAACGCATGATGGAAAGTTTAAATCGGCTGTGATCGTTTATGTAAAGGGAAGAAAAGTCAAAGGAAAAATGTCAAGGAAAACAAGAGCAAACAAAAAAAAAAAAAATTAAATAAAAACAAAAGAAATTAACGGAATGGATAAATATAGACTACACAAAACAAGCGACGTAAATGAATAACTGAAAGTCTTAATTCAACGGAAAGATAAAGTATTTTCTAAGAGAATGACATCATATATATTTTTCCAAGAAAAATACTATCAATTAATAAATTACTGCTGAAAACGTTAAAAGCATAAAGTTCATAATATAATTATCACGAAAAAAAAAAGAAAAAATATATAGCAAATGAATTTTTGTATATCAGCAGCAAATAATGTAACAAACGATTAATTCATCGATTATGCTTAGATTCTTAGCTGTGCGCATTAAAACAAAAAAAAAAAAAAAAAAAAATTCATATAAATCGTTGTATGATCAAATTGATTTAACCTTAAGAAGCAACAAAGCATTCTATAATATATATATATATATATTCATATATATAAATATTTCACTTTGAAGACCTTGTTATGCTTACAATGAAACCCATAACCTAACCAAAAAAAAAAAAACCCTAACCTTATCTCAAAATCTTTTAATTAAAAAAAAAAAAAAAATGAAAAATCATTCACAAAAAAATTAGAAAACAAACCAAACATAATAATAAAAAAACCCCAAAAACACCTTTACAAAGAAGAAACACAAAAAGAGTCCTATTGCAAAGAAACCATGTATTAACCTGAAACCTTGTTAGATTACATTATAAAGAAATTTCAAAAAATATTTTTAAATAAATAATAATATTAATAATATCTAGAAGAATAGAGGAAGAAGTTAAAGGGCACATTATTCCACGTTATTTGTTTGAAAATTTGATCATTGAGAAGAACAAAAATGTTTCTTGTTTACACCATTGTCAGTTTCGTTTCATTATCGAATTACGGATTTTATCAATTGTTTTTTTTTATTTCTGTATTCGAATTTTTTTTTTTTTTTTTTTGTGAAGGAAATCCTTTCCAATTCGTTTTGTACATACTCCAATATATACTACCTCATCGAAAGAACAAAGCAAAACAAAGCAAAACAAAGGCAAACAAAACAAAAAACCATGAAAAATTGAATGCAGCAAATATTATATATTAAAACAAAAACAAAAACAAAAACAAAATATTTATTACCATTTAAAGTTCAAAATTATCGCTTTTTGATAAATCATTAAAAAATCGAATATAAAAAGTAAACTATAAAGAGCATAGTAAGCAGTTGTAAAAACTATGTATGGCTTACGTGTGCATACAAAGTTACAGACACGATTATTTAATATATTTACCATAGAGTAACTGTAACTGTAACTGTTAACGTAACCGTAAAACGTTCGGGGAATATAGTTTGAAATAGAAAATCGCTACACAAACATACAAGTTATTTTTCATCTAAATACCTTGATTATATACAATGTATATGTATATTATACATATATATATATATTATTATATGTATGGAATATATATTCATAACAAGTGCAAAATGCGAAACGAAAACTTTTTGCTAGGACTCGCTGAAATTGGACTGCTTTCGTTTAAAAGTGATGGCAGACAATCTCCCTCAAGTTGCGATTCAACTTATTCGATTACCTACCAATTCTTTAAAGCTTTATTTCACCTTTTAAATTATGCTCAACTTTCGGACTAAACGCGAAAATCCATAAACGAGGGAATAGACGATTGTTGCGGTATACGCGTCAAAGTTGAAAAAATTTCGACCTTTCAAGCGTTTCACGCGGAAAATGAAGCGGCTTCCATTAAATCAATGTATTTAAATGGAAGCAGCTACATTTCTTGAAAATTTGAAATATTTTCACCTTTACCGCGTATACCGCAACAATCGTCCTCTCCCTCGTTTATGGAGTTTCGCCTTAAATTAAAATAGCATCGAATTTTTCATTTCCAGCGGAAATTTTTTTTTTTTTTAATTATTTTTCTATATGTGCGATAAAAGATTTCCAAAACCAATTTTGTACAACAGTTATTTTTCGAATAAAAAAAAAAAAAAAAAAACACAAACGAAATAAAAGATTCGAGCTTTCGTTACCTATTCACGTTTGGTTCTGCAACATGTTGCCGAAATTGAAAAGCAAACTTTGCTGCGAAAGTGCTTTTGTTTTTGAAAAAGTAGTAACTTTTCATGATTTTCATCAACAAATAAACAATATGATTTCTTCGTAGTTAAATAGATTGTTATTATTTAAAAAAAAAAAAATATATATATATATATATATAAAAAACGTAAAAGATATCGATGATCCTTTGACGTGATATTATTGAAATTGTTTTCATATGAATTAATACGAGTCCACAAAAGCCTTACCATCATTTGTACCTGTTTTCTCCCAGCAATACACTCAAATACAAATGAAGTAACAGAAAATTGTAGCAGAGAAAATTCATGCGTTTTAATATATAAATTATAAAACATAGAAACATTTTAATTTATTTTTTTTTAATTTTATTTTAACTTTTCCTTGGGCCGTTCTCTGTAGTTCGACTCGGAAAGCTATTCTACTCGAACACTAAATCCGAGTTGAACGAAGAAACAATAATAACGTATAAGTAACGGAACATCCGACTCTCGAAAAAGAGAGTATGAAACGTTCGAATCCGTGCAAATCATTGTTCGAGTTTCGGAATTCAGAGAAAGGGCCCTCGCCTCGTGCAACCCCAGCGGCCAAAATGCTGCCTACAGAAGCAATGAACCGTAACACATTTCGTAGGCCGCAGGCATTAATGCATACGACCTCATATACCATCGTAGTATACTTACTTTTTTTCGAACGTGGCCGATTTTTCGATTGAACGCCTACCACCACCACCACCACCACTTAAAGTAAGCTATCAATCTCGTATACTTTGTAAGCTATTGGTAGGCAGTTCGCCTACAATCTCGTATACTTTGTAGCTATTAATATTCAGGTCGGTTAAAGTCTTGTATACTTTGTAGGCGATAGGCACTATTGGCCGCTGGGACATTTCATTCAACATTTCTCACAGCCAGCCCGGAGAAAATGATTAACACATCAATGTCAATAAATTATTGTTAAGCGGTGGAAGGAAATATCTGAATGCGGTCCCATTTCTTGTTTTATTTTCTTTTCTTTAACAAAAAGACCTTAGACAACCGCCTGAAGCTTATCCCTTACAGTATTTAAACATTTTCCACTGTAGTTTCTGATCATTCTTGTCTCATGTTTTTTATGTTGTTCATAAATAACCATTGGAAGAAAGAAAACGAAAAACGAAATAATAATGAGAAAAACAACAAATAAATATGTAAAATCTTGCGCACATTTTTTTCAAAAAATAAAAATTACAAAATATAAAAGAATAAAATTGCCGAGGCATTGCATTTGTAGCTAATAATTTTTTTAAGGAAAACGAAAAAAATAATTTTTTAAAATTAAAAATGGAAAATTTATTGGAAGAAAACAAAAAGACACTACGGAAAATTTAAAATTTAAAAATAAGTCAAGCTACACTGCCACTTTTGCATTGGGTGAATTTTACGATCTTAATTTTCGAATGTGAAAATTTTTTATACGGGTATGTGATTGTTTTCCCTTTCCCGGTGAAATGAATTCCACTCCCAAATTGATGCGATTATTTTCCCTCTACCATGATTGAGGGGAAATTTTTATTACTCAATTCAGAAAATTCATTTATCAAGCGTAATGTCGAGGTAGTTTAAATTATCCCCCAATCTTGGTAAAGGAAAATAAATCACAGCAATTTTGGAGTGGAATTCATTTCCCTGGGAAAGGGAAAACAATCAAATATCCGATTTTTTATTCCGGTTTTCATCGGCATAGTTTGACCCATTCAACGAAGTTTTTTTGTTTAAGTTTAATTTGGGATTTTTTTTTTAACATTTTTAAAATTCCTTTTGGCTCGCTTAATACTTTATCGGTAATATTATTTTCCAACATTCAGGAGAATAATTTTCATGTTCAAAGAAAAGGGATCCATTTTGAGAGATTCGATTCTTTGTGCATATATGTATATGTCATTCGAATGTCCTAATACCTTATAAATTTGTAAACGCCAACATAATACTTCATGATTTTAATTAATCATCATAATTTCAAGGACTATGTCTCCCAGCGGCCAAAATGCTGCCAACGGAAGCGATGAATCGTAGCACATTTCGTAGGCCATAATCTGTAATGCGTACGACCTCATATACCATCCTAGTATACTTTTGTTCAAGTGTGGCCGCTTTTTAGAGTGACGCCTACCACCACATAAAGTAAGCTATTGGTAGGCAGTTCGCACTAACAATCTCGTATTCTTTGTAAGCTACTGGCAGGCAGTTCGCCTACAATCTTGTATACTTTGTAGCTATTAACATTCAGGTCGCTTACAGTCTCATATACTTTGTAAGCAACTGGCAGGCAGTTCGCCTACAATCTTGTATACTTTGTAAGCTATGTAACAGTTCAGTCGCTACAATCTTGTATACTTTGTAAGCTATGTGCAACATTCAGTCGCTTACAGTCTCATATACTTTGTAAGCTACTGGAGATCAGTTCGCCTACAGATCTTGTATACTTTGTAGCTATGTAAGCATTCAGTCGCTTACAGTCTCATATACTTTGTAAGCTACTGGCAGACAGTTCGCCTACAACCTTGTATACTTTGTAGCTATTAACATTCAGATCGCTTACAGTCTCATATACTTTGTAAGCTACTGGCAGACAGTTTGCCTACAATCTTGTATACTTTGTAGCTATTAACATTCAGTCGCTAACAGTCTCATAATACTTTTAAGCTAACTGGCAGACAGTTCGCTACAATCTTGTATACTTGTCGATAGAATATGAAAAAAGTTCATAGTTCGAAACAATACAAAAATCATAATAAAACAAAATGGCTTACGTAGCTGGAGATTCATTCGAATAAAATTCTTGATAATTGAATTATAGTAGCTATAAAAGATTGTTGCTAACAAAGCATATTGATAATTTGAAAAGCGAAGGGCATGGACGGACTGGACTTAATACTGTATAGATTCTGCGATACATGAACAAAGTGATCTTATAGACCACAAAATAATGTTACGATCACTCTAAAAGAAATGGTAAAAAATTACATTTTGGATTGTAATCGAAGTGCGCGTTAATATATTAAAATGAATTAAAACAAAAGAAAAACAATGACAAATAAAAAAACAAGAAAAATTTAAATAAAGAATAAATATTATTGATTGCATATATATAGTTGTACTTATTAAATAGTTATTTCTACGAAATAACAAAATGTAAACTAAATTACAACTTAATGTCTTACGTAGACTGATAGGTTACAAACATGCATACACATAATGTATTTATAATACATAGGTATTTACTATGGAATAGTAAATATATATGTTCAGTTCTATTTTGATACTTTCAAAGAAAATTCATAATTTTCATTCGAAAGAAAACTATCAAATAAAACAAAAATCGAGCTAATATAGTACAGCATGGAAAAACAAAAAGAAAATAGATAACAGAAGGAGACACTTTAATAAATGAATTATGCATAATTTCTTTACTTATTCTTGTCACTATAAAAAGAAAACAAAAACAAAAAAAAAAACAGAAGAAAAAGATGTATGTATAAAATCGTAGAAAGTTTCAATTTTTCTTTTCATTTTGAGTTTATATTTTTGAATGAGAAAGTCATTTTGTTATTTGAAGGCCGAAAGTAAAAGCTAAAAAAAAGAATATATATTTGTAAAACATAAAATAAAGCTTAAGATGTATATAAAAAAAAACTTATATATGTATACACATACGAATATTACTATTATGAATAAAATGAAATAAATTTATATTCACGTTCGACGTCTGGCAATTTTCTTCGGTTCAGGAACTACATTCTGTTCTACAGTGGATATATCCGTTTGGAATGCTTCGGGATTCAATGACATTATAGCATCCAGCTCCACCTCCTTGACCTTCGCCTCCCTGCGCTCTTACTATTCAACTGTTACCGATCTGCCGGCTTTGTTGATCTTTGAAACGGACATGCACAAGTAAAAAGAAAACTTTTGGTATAGAGATCTAGTCCAGACGCAAACTTTTGGTATAGAGATCTAGTACAGACGCAAACTTTTGGTATAGAGATCTAGTACAGACGCAAACTTTTGGTATAGAGATCTAGTACAGACGCAAACTTTTAGTATACAGATCTAGTACAAACACAATAACACAACTGTTTGCACAAACGGAAAGTGAATACAAGATTTTTAAGTTTTTTAAGCAGAAGTCATTTATAAGATTTGAAAATACAAAAGATGTTCCGAATGGGGGAAAACATTTTTATTGAGATAGCATACTTACCAACGAAGTTCTCGAAAAAAAATGCAAGCCTTCGAGAAAAAATGATGCCCGAGAAATGCGGTTTTCAGTTCAAAAATTCGTCTGATTCACTAGGCGACCAGGAAAAGCAGAAGGTGGATGCCAAAATTTCAAATGATGATATCTCGGAAACTACTGGGAATTTTCGGGTTTTGACAATTTTGGTTTTTTTTGTTATTTTTTGAAGTTTTTTTGGAAATATCATTTTGGCGGGAAAATAAAGCCGTTATATTTTTTTGAATAAAGTTTTGTTTTTCGGGTTTAACTGTCTCAAAATGACATTTCCTACAGGGTTTTTGAAAATTTTTCTTTTCTAAATGGTTCCTCAGACCCTAAAGAAAATTCCCATGGAGAAAATTCCTGGAAAATTCCACGCTTTCCCACTATTTGAAGCACTTTTTGCATTTTCCTTACCCGTGGAAATATTCAAAATTTATTCATTGCAAAGTGTGCTGGAGGCTCAAACGGAAGCATACTTACCATTGAAGTTCTCGAAAAAAAATTCTAACCTTCGAGAAACAATGATGCCCGAGAAATGCGGTTTTCAGTTCAAAAATTCGTCTGATTCACCAGGCGACCAGGAAAAAGCAGAAGGTGGATGCCAAAATTTCAAATGATGATATCTCGGAAACTACTGGGAATTTTCGGGTTTTGAACAATTTTGGTTTTTTTTGTTATTTTTTGAAGTTTTTTTGGAAATATCATTTTGGCGGGAAAATAAAGCCGTTATATTTTTTTGAATAAAGTTTTGTTTTTCGGGTTTAACTGTCTCAAAATGACATTTCCTACAGGGTTTTTGAAAATTTTTCTTTTCTAAATGGTTCCTCAGACCCTAAAGAAAATTCCCATGGAGAAAATTCCTGGAAAATTCCACGCTTTTCCCCTATTTGAAGCACTTTTTGCATTTTCCTTACCCGTGGAAATATTTAAAAATTTATTCATTGCAAAGTGTGCTGGAGGCTCAAACGGAAGCATACTTACCATTGAAGTTCTCGAAAAAAAATTCTAACCTTCGAGAAACAATGATGCCCGAGAAATGCGGTTTTCAGTTCAAAAATTCGTCTGATTCACCAGGCGACCAGGAAAAAGCAGAAGGTGGATGCCAAAATTTCAAATGATGATATCTCGGAAACTACTGGGAATTTTCGGGTTTTGAACAATTTTGGTTTTTTGTTATTTTTTGAAGTTTTTTTGGAAATATCATTTTGGCGGGAAAATAAAGCCGTTATATTTTTTTGAATAAAGTTTTGTTTTTCGGGTTTAACTGTCTCAAAATGACATTTCCTACAGGGTTTTTGAAAATTTTTCTTTTCTAAATGGTTCCTCAGACCCTAAAGAAAATTCCCATGGAGAAAAATTCCTGGAAAATTCCACGCTTTCCCCCTATTTGAAGCACTTTTTGCATTTTCCTTACCCGTGGAAATATTAAAATTATTATTGCAAAGTGTGCTGGAGCTCAACGAAGCATACTTACCATTGAAGTTCTCGAAAAAAATTCTAACCTTCGAGAAACAATGATGCCCGAGAAATGCGGTTTTCAGTTCAAAAATTCGTCTGATTCACAGGCGACCAGGAAAAGCAGAAGGTGGATGCCAAAATTCAAATGATGATCTCGGAAACTACTGGGAATTTTCGGGTTTTGAAATTTTGGTTTTTTTGTTATTTTTTGAAGTTTTTTTGGAAATATCATTTGGCGGGAAAATAAAGCCGTTATATTTTTTGAATAAAGTTTTGTTTTTCGGTTTAACTGTCTCAAAATGACATTTCCTACAGGGTTTTGAAAATTTTTTTTAAATGGTTCCTCAACCCTAAAGAAAATCCCATGGAGAAAATTCCTGGAAAATTCCACGCTTTCCCCCTATTTGAAGCACTTTTTGCATTTTCCTTACCCGTGGAAATATTAAATTTATTCATTGCAAAGTGTGCTGGAGCTCAAACGGAAGCATACTTACCATGAAGTTCTCGAAAAAAAATTCTAACCTTCGAGAAACAATGATGCCCGAGAAATGCGGTTTTCAGTTCAAAAATTCGTCTGATTCACAGGCGACCAGGAAAAGCAGAAGGTGGATGCCAAAATTTCAAATGATGATATCTCGGAAACTACTGGGAATTTTCGGGTTTTGAAATTTTGGTTTTTTTGTTATTTTTTGAAGTTTTTTTGGAAATATCATTTTGGCGGGAAAAAGCCGTTATATTTTGAATAAAGTTTTGTTTTTCGGGTTTAACTGTCTCAAATGACATTTCCTACAGGGTTTTTGAAATTTTTCTTTTCTAAATGGTTCCTCAGACCCTAAAGAAAATTCCCATGGAGAAAATTCCTGGAAAATTCCACGCTTTCCCCCTATTTGAAGCACTTTTTGCATTTTCCTTACCCGTGGAAATATTAAAATTTATTCATTGCAAAGTGTGCTGGAGGCTCAAACGGAAGCATACTTACCATTGAAGTTCTCGAAAAAAAATTCTAACCTTCGAGAAACAATGATGCCCGAGAAATGCGGTTTTCAGTTCAAAAATTCGTCTGATTCACCAGGCGACCAGGAAAAAGCAGAAGGTGGATGCCAAAATTTCAAATGATGATATCTCGGAAACTACTGGGAATTTTCGGGTTTTGAAAATTTTGGTTTTTTTGTTATTTTTTGAAGTTTTTTTGGAAATATCATTTTGGCGGGAAAATAAAGCCGTTATATTTTTTGAATAAAGTTTTGTTTTTCTGGTTAAACTGTCTCAAAATGACATTTCCTACAGGGTTTTTGAAAATTTTTCTTTTCTAAATGGTTCCTCAGACCCTAAAGAAAATTCCCATGGAGAAAATTCCTGGAAAATTCCACGCTTTCCCCCTATTTGAAGCACTTTTTGCATTTTCCTTACCCGTGGAAATATTAAAAATTTATTCATTGCAAAGTGTGCTGGAGGCTCAAACGGAAGCATACTTACCATTGAAGTTCTCGAAAAAAAATTCTAACCTTCGAGAAACAATGATGCCCGAGAAATGCGGTTTTCAGTTCAAAAATTCGTCTGATTCACCAGGCGACCAGGAAAAAGCAGAAGGTGGATGCCAAAATTTCAAATGATGATATCTCGGAAACTACTGGGAATTTTCGGGTTTTGACAATTTTGGTTTTTTTTGTTATTTTTTGAAGTTTTTTTGGAAATATCATTTTGGCGGGAAAATAAAGCCGTTATATTTTTTTGAATAAAGTTTTGTTTTTCGGGTTTAACTGTCTCAAAATGACATTTCCTACAGGGTTTTTTGAAAATTTTTCTTTTCTAAATGGTTCCTCAGACCCTAAAGAAAATTCCCATGGAGAAAATTCCTGGAAAATTCCACGCTTTCCCCCTATTTGAAGCACTTTTTGCATTTTCCTTACCCGTGGAAATATTAAAAATTTATTCATTGCAAAGTGTGCTGGAGGCTCAAACGGAAGCATACTTACCATTGAAGTTCTCGAAAAAAAATTCTAACCTTCGAGAAACAATGATGCCCGAGAAATGCGGTTTTCAGTTCAAAAATTCGTCTGATTCACCAGGCGACCAGGAAAAAGCAGAAGGTGGATGCCAAAATTTCAAATGATGATATCTCGGAAACTACTGGGAATTTTCGGGTTTTGACAATTTTGGTTTTTTTGTTATTTTTTGAAGTTTTTTTGGAAATATCATTTTGGCGGGAAAATAAAGCCGTTATATTTTTTTGAATAAAGTTTTGTTTTTCGGGTTTAACTGTCTCAAAATGACATTTCCTACAGGGTTTTTGAAAATTTTTCTTTTCTAAATGGTTCCTCAGACCCTAAAGAAAATTCCCATGGAGAAAATTCCTGGAAAATTCCACGCTTTCCCCCTATTTGAAGCACTTTTTGCATTTTCCTTACCCGTGGAAATATTAAAAATTTATTCATTGCAAAGTGTGCTGGAGGCTCAAACGGAAGCATACTTACCATTGAAGTTCTCGAAAAAAAATTCTAACCTTCGAGAAACAATGATGCCCGAGAAATGCGGTTTTCAGTTCAAAAATTCGTCTGATTCACCAGGCGACCAGGAAAAAGCAGAAGGTGGATGCCAAAATTTCAAATGATGATATCTCGGAAACTACTGGGAATTTTCGGGTTTTGAAATTTTGGTTTTTTTTGTTATTTTTTGAAGTTTTTTTGGAAATATCATTTTGGCGGGAAAATAAAGCCGTTATATTTTTTTGAATAAAGTTTTGTTTTTCGGGTTTAACTGTCTCAAAATGACATTTCCTACAGGGTTTTTGAAAATTTTTCTTTTCTAAATGGTTCCTCAGACCCTAAAGAAAATTCCCATGGAGAAAATTCCTGGAAAATTCCACGCTTTCCCCCTATTTGAAGCACTTTTTGCATTTTCCTTACCCGTGGAAATATTAAAAATTTATTCATTGCAAAGTGTGCTGGAGGCTCAAACGGAAGCATACTTACCATTGAAGTTCTCGAAAAAAAATTCTAACCTTCGAGAAACAATGATGCCCGAGAAATGCGGTTTTCAGTTCAAAAATTCGTCTGATTCACCAGGCGACCAGGAAAAAGCAGAAGGTGGATGCCAAAATTTCAAATGATGATATCTCGGAAACTACTGGGAATTTTCGGGTTTTGAAAATTTTGGTTTTTTTGTTATTTTTTGAAGTTTTTTTGGAAATATCATTTTGGCGGGAAAATAAAGCCGTTATATTTTTTTGAATAAAGTTTTGTTTTTCGGGTTTAACTGTCTCAAAATGACATTTCCTACAGGGTTTTTGAAAATTTTTCTTTTCTAAATGGTTCCTCAGACCCTAAAGAAAATTCCCATGGAGAAAATTCCTGGAAAATTCCACGCTTTCCCCCTATTTGAAGCACTTTTTGCATTTTCCTTACCCGTGGAAATATTAAAAATTTATTCATTGCAAAGTGTGCTGGAGGCTCAAACGGAAGCATACTTACCATTGAAGTTCTCGAAAAAAAATTCTAACCTTCGAGAAACAATGATGCCCGAGAAATGCGGTTTTCAGTTCAAAAATTCGTCTGATTCACCAGGCGACCAGGAAAAAGCAGAAGGTGGATGCCAAAATTTCAAATGATGATATCTCGGAAACTACTGGGAATTTTCGGGTTTTGAAAATTTTGGTTTTTTTTGTTATTTTTTGAAGTTTTTTTGGAAATATCATTTTGGCGGGAAAATAAAGCCGTTATATTTTTTTGAATAAAGTTTTGTTTTTCGGGTTTAACTGTCTCAAAATGACATTTCCTACAGGGTTTTTGAAAATTTTTCTTTTCTAAATGGTTCCTCAGACCCTAAAGAAAATTCCCATGGAGAAAATTCCTGGAAAATTCCACGCTTTCCCCCTATTTGAAGCACTTTTTGCATTTTCCTTACCCGTGGAAATATTAAAAATTTATTCATTGCAAAGTGTGCTGGAGGCTCAAACGGAAGCATACTTACCATTGAAGTTCTCGAAAAAAAATTCTAACCTTCGAGAAACAATGATGCCCGAGAAATGCGGTTTTCAGTTCAAAAATTCGTCTGATTCACCAGGCGACCAGGAAAAAGCAGAAGGTGGATGCCAAAATTTCAAATGATGATATCTCGGAAACTACTGGGAATTTTCGGGTTTTGAAAATTTTGGTTTTTTTGTTATTTTTTGAAGTTTTTTTGGAAATATCATTTTGGCGGGAAAATAAAGCCGTTATATTTTTTTTTAATAAAGTTTTGTTTTTCGGGTTTAACTGTCTCAAAATGACATTTCCTACAGGGTTTTTGAAAATTTTTCTTTTCTAAATGGTTCCTCAGACCCTAAAGAAAATTCCCATGGAGAAAATTCCTGGAAAATTCCACGCTTTCCCCCTATTTGAAGCACTTTTTGCATTTTCCTTACCCGTGGAAATATTAAAAATTTATTCATTGCAAAGTGTGCTGGAGGCTCAAACGGAAGCATACTTACCATTGAAGTTCTCGAAAAAAAATTCTAACCTTCGAGAAACAATGATGCCCGAGAAATGCGGTTTTCAGTTCAAAAATTCGTCTGATTCACCAGGCGACCAGGAAAAAGCAGAAGGTGGATGCCAAAATTTCAAATGATGATATCTCGGAAACTACTGGGAATTTTCGGGTTTTGAAATTTTGGTTTTTTTTGTTATTTTTTGAAGTTTTTTTGGAAATTCATTTTGGCGGGAAAATAAAGCCGTTATATTTTTTTGAATAAAGTTTTGTTTTTCGGGTTTAACTGTCTCAAAATGACATTTCCTACAGGGTTTTTGAAAATTTTTTTTTCTAAATGGTTCCTCAGACCCTAAAGAAAATTCCCATGGAGAAAATTCCTGGAAAATTCCACGCTTTCCCCCTATTTGAAGCACTTTTTGCATTTTCCTTACCCGTGGAAATATTAAAAATTTATTCATTGCAAAGTGTGCTGGAGGCTCAAACGGAAGCATACTTACCATTGAAGTTCTCGAAAAAAAATTCTAACCTTCGAGAAACAATGATGCCCGAGAAATGCGGTTTTTCAGTTCAAAAATTCGTCCCCCCCCCCCTTTTTTTTTTTTTTCGGGTTTTGAAAATTTTGGTTTTTTTTTATTTTTTGAAGTTTTTTTGGAAATATCATTTTGGCGGGAAAATAAAGCCGTTATATTTTTTTGAATAAAGTTTTGTTTTTCGGGTTTAACTGTCTCAAAATGACATTTCCTACAGGGTTTTTGAAAATTTTTCTTTTCTAAATGGTTCCTCAGACCCTAAAAAAATTCCCATGGAGAAAATTCCTGGAAAATTCCACGCTTTCCCCCTATTTGAAGCACTTTTTGCATTTTCCTTACCCGTGGAAATATTAAAAATTTATTCATTGCAAAGTGTGCTGGAGGCTCAAACGGAAGCATACTTACCAACGAAGTTCTCGAAAAAAAATTCTAGCCTTCGAGAAAAAATGATGCCCGAGAAATGCGGTTTTTAGTTCAAAAATTCGTCTGATTCACCAGGCGACCAGGAAAAAGCAGAAGGTGGATGCCAAAATTTCAAATGATGATATCTCGGAAACTACTGGGAATTTTCGGGTTTTGAAAATTTTGGTTTTTTTTTATTTTTTGAAGTTTTTTTGGAAATATCATTTTGGCGGGAAAATAAAGCCGTTATATTTTTTTGAATAAAGTTTTGTTTTTTCGGGTTTAACTGTCTCAAAATGACATTTCCTACAGGGTTTTTGAAAATTTTTCTTTTCTAAATGGTTCCTCAGACCCTAAAGAAAATTCCCATGGAGAAAATTCCTGGAAAATTCCACGCTTTCCCCCTATTTGAAGCACTTTTTGCATTTTCCTTACCCGTGGAAATATTAAAATTTATTCATTGCAAAGTGTGCTGGAGGCTCAAACGGAAGCATACTTACCAGAAGTTCTCGAAAAAAAATTCTAACCTTCGAGAAAAATGACCCGAGAAATGCGGTTTTAGTTCAAAAATTCGTCTGATTCACCAGGCGACCAGGAAAAGCAGAAGGTGGATGCCAAAATTTCAAATGATGATATCTCGGAAACTACTGGGAATTTTCGGGTTTTGAAATTTTTTTTTTTTTGTTATTTTTTGAAGTTTTTTTGGAAATATCATTTTGGCGGGAAAATAAAGCCGTTATATTTTTTTGAATAAATTTTGTTTTTTCGGGTTTAACTGTCTCAAAATGACATTTCCTACAGGGTTTTTGAAAATTTTTCTTTTCTAAATGGTTCCTCAGACCCTAAAGAAAATTCCCATGGAGAAAATTCCTGGAAAATTCCACGCTTTCCCCCTATTTGAAGCACTTTTTGCATTTTCCTTACCCGTGGAAATATTAAAAATTTATTCATTGCAAAGTGTGCTGGAGGCTCAAACGGAAGCATACTTACCAACGAAGTTCTCGAAAAAAAATTCTAGCCTTCGAGAAAAATGATGCCCGAGAAATGCGGTTTTTAGTTCAAAAATTCGTCTGATTCACCAGGCGACCAGGAAAAAGCAGAAGGTGGATGCCAAAATTTCAAATGATGATATCTCGGAAACTACTGGGAATTTTCGGGTTTTGAAATTTTGGTTTTTTTTTTTATTTTTTGAAGTTTTTTTGGAAATATCATTTTGGCGGGAAAATAAAGCCGTTATATTTTTTTGAATAAAGTTTTGTTTTTCGGGTTTAACTGTCTCAAAATGACATTTCCTACAGGGTTTTTGAAAATTTTTCTTTTCTAAATGGTTCCTCAGACCCTAAAGAAAATTCCCATGGAGAAAATTCCTGGAAAATTCCACGCTTTCCCCCTATTTGAAGCACTTTTTGCATTTTCCTTACCCGTGGAAATATTAAAAATTTATTCATTGCAAAGTGTGCTGGAGGCTCAACCGGAAGCATACTTACCATTGAAGTTCTCGAAAAAAAATTCTAACCTTCGAGAAACAATGATGCCCGAGAAATGCGGTTTTCAGTTCAAAAATTCGTCTGATTCACCAGGCGACCAGGAAAAAGCAGAAGGTGGATGCCAAAATTTCAAATGATGATATCTCGGAAACTACTGGGAATTTTCGGGTTTTGAAATTTTGGTTTTTTTGTTATTTTTTGAAGTTTTTTTGGAAATATCATTTTGGCGGGAAAATAAAGCCGTTATATTTTTTTGAATAAAGTTTTGTTTTTCGGGTTTAACTGTCTCAAAATGACATTTCCTACAGGGTTTTTGAAAATTTTTCTTTTTCTAAATGGTTCCTCAGACCCTAAAGAAAATTCCCATGGAGAAAATTCCTGGAAAATTCCACGCTTTCCCCCTATTTGAAGCACTTTTTGCATTTTCCTTACCCGTGGAAATATTAAAAATTTATTCATTGCAAAGTGTGCTGGAGGCTCAAACGGAAGCATACTTACCATTGAAGTTCTCGAAAAAAAATTCTAACCTTCGAGAAACAATGATGCCCGAGAAATGCGGTTTTCAGTTCAAAAATTCGTCTGATTCACTAGGCGACCAGGAAAAGCAGAAGGTGGATGCCAAAATTTCAAATGATGATATCTCGGAAACTACTGGGAATTTTCGGGTTTTGAAAATTTTGGTTTTTTTGTTATTTTTTGAAGTTTTTTTGGAAATATCATTTTGGCGGGAAAATAAAGCCGTTATATTTTTTTGAATAAAGTTTTGTTTTTCGGGTTTAACTGTCTCAAAATGACATTTCCTACAGGGTTTTTGAAAATTTTTCTTTTCTAAATGGTTCCTCAGACCCTAAAGAAAATTCCCATGGAGAAAATTCCTGGAAAATTCCACGCTTTCCCCCTATTTGAAGCACTTTTTGCATTTTCCTTACCCGTGGAAATATTAAAAATTTATTCATTGCAAAGTGTGCTGGAGGCTCAAACGGAAGCATACTTACCATTGAAGTTCTCGAAAAAAAATTCTAACCTTCGAGAAACAATGATGCCCGAGAAATGCGGTTTTCAGTTCAAAAATTCGTCTGATTCACTAGGCGACCAGGAAAAGCAGAAGGTGGATGCCAAAATTTCAAATGATGATATCTCGGAAACTACTGGGAATTTTCGGGTTTTGAAAATTTTGGTTTTTTTGTTATTTTTTGAAGTTTTTTTGGAAATATCATTTTGGCGGGAAAATAAAGCCGTTATATTTTTTTGAATAAAGTTTTGTTTTTCGGGTTTAACTGTCTCAAAATGACATTTCCTACAGGGTTTTTGAAAATTTTTCTTTTCTAAATGGTTCCTCAGACCCTAAAGAAAATTCCCATGGAGAAAATTCCTGGAAAATTCCACGCTTTCCCCCTATTTGAAGCACTTTTTGCATTTTCCTTACCCGTGGAAATATTAAAAATTTATTCATTGCAAAGTGTGCTGGAGGCTCAAACGGAAGCATACTTACCATTGAAGTTCTCGAAAAAAAATTCTAACCTTCGAGAAACAATGATGCCCGAGAAATGCGGTTTTCAGTTCAAAAATTCGTCTGATTCACTAGGCGACCAGGAAAAGCAGAAGGTGGATGCCAAAATTTCAAATGATGATATCTCGGAAACTACTGGGAATTTTCGTGTTTTGAAAATTTTGGTTTATTCGTTATTTTTTGAAGATTTTTTAGTATAAAGGGGAAAGTGAACTACTAGATAAATTACGTTGGAAAACATGAGAGTTATTTTTTGTATTTCAAGGATGGGAGCCTCGTTTTTTTTTTCACAATGCGTACCGTACCATCCACATTTTCAATCTGATTTTAAAAATTTCAGCTTGGAGACCAAGTATTAAGAAGCACCTTTTAGGCCATATAGAAAGAATATTTTTATAAAAATTCGCTCATGTCACAACAGGGCAAATAAGCTCCGAAAATCGAGAAAAACTTGAAAATTTTCCCAGTTTTCACAATTGCGAAGCACATTCCTCCAAAACTACAAGCTGTATTTACTTGAAAAAAGCATCATTTGATAGATAGTGGTATTGGCTTTTGATACGCAACAAGCCATCATAAGTTACTAAAGCGTTAATATCTATTTTTATTTGCGTTAAAGTTAAACAACTGAAGATTTTTCACAAAATCGATGGTAGCTCCAAAACCAGAGCTGAGAAAAAAATGTTCAAAATATTTTATCAATTATTTAATAGTTTACATAAAAAACCAATCTTCAATGTACAATTCATTCAGTGTCTTCTGAGCTATCTGAATAAGCAGATAAAAGGGATAATCCATCGGCAGCTGGACTTTTTACGGAACTAGCATCAGTTTTCTTAGTGTTGTTATCACTTATTTCATGACCTTTAGATTGATTCACTGACTGCTCCAATGGCTTGTCAGAATTTTGAATTTGTTTTGGTTTCACTATTACCATTGCTTCTTTCCGTTTTATCAGGCTGCTTACCTTCGAGCTCTTCGCTGCGGTGCCACTGGTACATTTACTAGCACCAATACTGATTAACGACTTGATCTCACGTCCAACGTTTGCACTCGTACTGGGCTTTGAGATTTTAGCAGCTGGCGGACCTAGTGAATTTGATTGTTTATCCTTTTCTTCTTTAACTTCCTCAATAACTTCTTCCGCAACAATACGGCTACCAGGGGGTTTAGGTTGGCGAAATTTAATTGACCTAGAGTCGAGAGATTTGAAATAAGAATGTTTAGTTCTGGAAGCGATTCAAAATTAAACTTACTTAACATATTCCTCATCTTCGCGTTCTTGTCTCTCTAAACGTTCACGTTCCGTTTCAACATTATTGTATTGCATCAGCATGGAATCATAATTGATCGCCTGCTGCCGTCTGTTAAGATCACGAAGTTCTTCAAGTGATTCCAGCATTTCGATTTCGTTGCGCGACTGTTGCGTCCGATTCTCGAGAAGTTTCATTGGATTATTCGCTTCCTCTTCGCGGGCTTCTTCCTCCTCTCGACGTGCTTGCTCCTCTGCCAGTTTAAGTGCCATGAAATTCCGCGTTGCACCTGCTTCAATCTCGTAATCAGTGTTCTGAGGATCCGTCTTGAATGAGATCTCCTGCAGGCAACGGGTACATTTTATGTAAAAACGATAAATACGTATGCCCAAATACGTTTCGTTCTCTACGTCCTCTTTCCGCGCATTGAACTTCTTGCCTTTGTAGATATATTCGCCGCACGTTTTGCAACGCATATTAAATGGAGCCATCAATCTTACAGTGTATTGCCGATTTTTCGCCAATTTCATACGTGGTATCTTCGACGGATCGAAGTCCGGTGGATAATATTTCTAAAGGAAGAACATAAGGCGTTGTCGATAGGTATTTTGAACTGAAGAATTTACTTACGTTTAGAACTTTTCGTTCGGACATTTTTGTTTATTTCTTTCAAAATATACTTCTTTAGAACCAATGAGAACGGAAATTCAATATCATTCAACAAAAAAACAACATAAATTTCGTTTTTGATTAGTGATGCTGGAATGCTTCGAGTACTTGTTTCATTTTGTGGCAGCCAAACGAGTCGATCAATGCGCCCGTTTACACATACCGTCAACATCGTTCAATAAATCGGTGCTTGTGGTAGTTGGAAAGCGGGGAGAGGAATCCCCGCTCTTGTCTCTCCTACAAACTGCGTTTTGTTGAACATTGTTGACGGTATGTGTAAACGGGCGCAATTGGGCTTTTGATTGTAGTTGGTTCCTTATATTTGCATGTGTTGAATGCGGCCGTTTACACGTACGTCAACATCGTCACATGAAAAATGTTTTGAAATAATTAAGTAAGTGGAGGAAGACGTGCGCAGGAAAGAGACGGCTGTTTGCTAAATGTTCGGGAACAATCTGTGCTTCTCTTTCTCTCTCATGAATTCAAATGGGATGTTTTCGAAACATTGTTCGTGTGTCTGAGTCTTGAGTTTGTGGGAAAGACGCTAGCGGTGAGAGTGGCTAGACACACCTGCGCTGTTGGAAGCCAGATTAAAGTGTGTTGTTTTTAGCCCTTGAGCTATTTTGAGAACAGGAAAAATACATTATATTCAGTATTTTATTCATGATTACTGAACACATATTCGTAATTTTATCGAATTTTTTATCGTTTACGAATCGTAGGCGAATAAAGAATTTTTTTTCCATTTTTGAATTGTTTTCGAAAAAAAGTGGTTTTTTTCAAATCATTAATTTTTCTCTCATATAGTATAGAGTATATATAGTATAGAGTCTATGCCATTGTGTTGTGCAGCATGGTTTTTTTTTTTTTTTTAAACATGCTTTGATAGTACGCGATAGAAAGAGAAGCCCAGTTTGCTGTCGAAATAGGCAAAAATTTCTGTCTTATTTCTTGTAAACCAGTTTCAAGAGGCCGTTTCCACTATAGCCGCATCTTGCATCTTTCAGCATTTTGGCAAGATGCGGTATGAATATACATGCAAATGTTGTTGTATGCTGAAGCGCATCTTCTTCGCATCTTTAAAAGATGCGATTTTTTCCGATTATCTATCGATTTTAACAGCACATATCTATTGAAACATATGTGAATAACCAGCATTTCAGAAATTTTCAGCAAAAATGGCGGTAGAAACCAAGAAGAAATGTAAGAAAACCATTCCAAATTAGAATAAAATTTATTAAACTCCTTTGTTTCAATGGAAAAAAATGAAGACGAGCGAGTATGCTGGACATACGCATTTCGATTGTAAACAAAAATCAGCTGATTTGAAAGATGCTACAGGCAAAATGGTAATGGAAACACCAATCGCAAAAATTCGCATCTTGAAGATGCGAAAGCAAGATGCGGCTATAGTGGAAACAGCCTCTAACTGTGATACATACCATTGGATTTTTCGTCTGACTGCGGACATAGAAATACCGTGTCTCAAAACGTCTCCCTATGTTGACAGCAGAGTTGCTCATGTGCAGCATTAGGAGCCGCTAATGTCAAATGGAAATTGTGATTTGTCAAATATGTCAAGAGGATGGGGGTATCTAAAAATAGCACAATTATAACAAATTTTATTTATTTAATTTTAATAAATAACTCTTTTAGCTTTGTTTAAATAAATTATTTCAATAATGCTTAAAAAAAAAAAAGAAAAGTAAATGAAAAAAAAAAATTTTTTTTTTATTGTCAAGCACATGAACCTCATGCCCCGTGTAACTTAAATATGCGTTTAGTTAGCTCACATTCGACTGGAAGGTTGGCAACTTCTGTAATCAAAGCTTCTGTGAAGTCTGATTGTGGGATGATTTGAGGCTGGGAGCACTGTTCAGTGGGCCAGATCATGTTGACGGAACGTCCGCACTAAGCTTGCCATCAATATGGGTGCAATGGAGGAGTCCAATGCATTCAGGTTGGCTAAGGAGGGATGTACCGGGCCAGGGGTGAAAACCAGCAGCCAAGAGTTCCCGTGGCAAGCAGTAGTGGGATAGCGTACCGGAGTGAAATGCCACTGTCAGCCTGGCTAATAAGGTTGGACCACAATCTTTTTGCTATTTTTAATAATTTTTTTTTTTTTTAATAATTTTATTTTATAATGGGCTTTAATGGGAAAGCTAATTGGAAGAGAAAAGAGAGGATTTTCTTTTCGTTTAAATATTATTAAATTATTTTCTCTTTCAGTGAAGTACAGAAGCACTCGAGTCTTCCTTCTGTGATATCCTCACGATGCTTTCTTTATGCGTCTCTAATATCAATCAATACACAGAGAAAACGTTACCACATAAAATGGAAGAAAAACAATAAGATTTCTCTATGGTTTTTATCCAAGAAGATTGTCTTATTGAAACCATAGAGAAAAACTTATTGTTTATTTTAACGAAAAATTGAACGAAAAGTCAAGAAGATAACTTATCATTTTGATATGAATTCTTGTAAAAAACCAGGTCGGCGGGTTCGATCCCTGCTCCAGCGAGCGTCGTTTTTTTTTTTTTTTTTTTTTTTTTTTGGAAAAGTAGATAATTATAATTTAACATTTACATTATTTGAAAAACTGAGAAATAAAAGATTTTACCTTTTATTTTTTACTTTTTATGCTTAAAAAATTTAAAAAAAAAGTTTCTTTAGGAATTTCTTGAAAGAGCTTATTACGTGACGTTTCGGAAGGCCCGACGAAAGCAATTTGTTTTTATTGGTTCGTGTCCAACTTACTTTCTGCCCCCGTATTTTTCCCCTCGAAATTTACTTATCCCTCCATTTTTACACAACTTCTTTGGCCTGCGGCGGGGTTCGAACTCGGACCTTCCAGATTACAAGTCTAGCACACTTCAACTACGCAATCGCGAGATATGATTTCAGCTTGCTAGATTGATCATATGAATGTAAGTGCAAAAAAAAACTGGTCTGTCTTTTTAAACTATGGAATGAATACGGAATTCATATACTTTTTTAAATCAATAAGTCTTGATTTTTAATATTAAAAAGGCTTCTTCTTAAAGCGATAAGGATAACTTATCAAAAGGTCACTTTTATAAGAATGTCACATAGTTTGTTTGATATGCTCATCTTATTATTTGACTATGTCAAGAAGTTTTCCATATTCTTCAACAGAAATAATGAGATATTCACATTAAATATATGAGGATATCTATTAAAATGTTTCAATAAGATTTTCTCTATGCATTCAAAGAGTTTTCTCCATGGAAAAAGCACATCGTTCATATAGTTTAAGAAGATTTCTCTATAAAATCGCTCAATAAGGGGATCTTATTGATTTTATGTGGTCATATTTTTCTGTGTGTATCAAGAATGGGCGATTCCCAGGACACAACAAAACAAAGACTAAACTTTAACATTCAAAAGACTGAACAAATAAAAAAATAAATAAATACAACTGGCTTTCATTTATTGTTCTTTACTTGTAAAATCCATTTCATCGAGGTCAAACTTAAGTCAAAACATTATATTTAAATAGTCATTTTCATAATTGCTCACTATTAAGGAAACGAAAACAAAAGCAATCTTTTGCGTTGTCGCAATAACTGATCTCATCCATTTTGATGGAACTCTTTTTCCCCACTCTGACTGAGATCTTGTTGACTTGATTAATCGTTTAATGACTTTCGTTTGGCAAGTGGTAATTAAAAGCATGACAAACATATTAAATATGTATCTATGTGCATACATATATGTATATGTGTGTATGTAACCCACTAAACATTTTTTGGAGCCTTCAAAAATTTGATACATATGATTTTGAAATCTCAAAAATTCGAGTCTTAAAGTAGTATAAATACCCTTTTAGCATACACAGTTCGAAAGAAGGGTTAAAAAATAGTCAGTAAGTTAATTTGATTTCAAAAAAAAAAAAAATAAAAAAAGTCCTGTTACAGAAGGGTGACATACCCAATGTTTTTTGCGGTGCTGATCACGAATCCGAAATCAGATTTCTCCCCATCGTCCTCAGTGCTCGCCCCAGCGCCCCCAAAAACCCCCAAAAGGTTGATTTTCTAGAATGAACGTCTATGATGACGTAATATATGGACGGTGCCTAACCTAACCTAAACTTATATCATAGAATGTTTCAAATTTTTCCTGTAAAAAATTATACCCTAAAAGCAGTAAAACAGATTTCAAAATTATACTGCGATAGAAGTTTTATATTAGACTTTAACCCCCTTATTCATAATCAAATTTTAAATTGAAAACATTGTTTAAATGCAATTTTTGTATGAAATTTGACAATTAAGCAATAGGGGTATTCACAAAGGTGTGCTAAACACGTTGGAATGTCGGAAAATCGGAAAAATGCGACTTCTAAAAAAATTTTTAAACTTTTTTTTTTTTGTATCTTGCACAACTTTATAAGCAGTTAAAAATGGTACTCATGCAGCTTCGCAAAAGCCTTCGCAACTTTGCCCATCGTAAATTTTCATATAAATTTTGACAGTTGTGTGACAAATTTCTCATTTCCCACAATTTGCGAAGCTGCATGAGTCCCACTAAATTTTTCCGATTTTCCGACTTTCCAAATTTCCGACGCCTTTGTGAATACCCCTAATGTTTTAAATTTAAAATTGGATTATGAATAAGGGGGTAAACCTTTTGCCCTTTTTGAACACAAAAAAAAGAGAAAAAAAACAAAGCTTTATTTTCGACTGTAAATTCAGGAAGCTCAAATTTATGAGTATGAAAATAGTTCAAAAGTAGTCATAATGTTCACTGGGAAGCTTTTTTTTCAACGTGCGAATTTAATTTTTATTATTTTTTGAATTTACCTAGATTCTTGGATGTCTTTCGAAAAGTTCTGTACGGCTTAACAGATTAAAAAAGCCGTCCAATCGATCATAATTTATTATTTTTTAAAATTTTTATTACACGTTTCCTTCAATAGAAACAGTTGTATACAATAATTATGTCCATTATTTACAATTCACCTAACATCGATATTGAATCGATATTCAGAACTTCTTCCATTTATACTTCATGCGCGCACACATTTTGGACGTTTGGTGCTTCGATCGCTCTCGCATTTCTCAAACGAACTGCACTTAATATTGCCACAATATGCTCCAGAGTTTCCGCCCGCTAAATGAAATCAATCATTCATCGATATTAGCGTTTTTTTTAATGGTATGGGTCGAAATTCCATGTAAAATGGCCCAACAGGTCAAACCCGTAACAGTATTTTTATTTATTTATTTTATTTTTTTTTGTCATTCTCAGCAGAAATCTTCTATGAAAAGTGCCGAATTATTGCCGTTATTACACTTGATCACAATTTGGCATCCTTGAGAATCACATTCATTTTATTCGATTTCAAATTTTATATTTCTCAAAAGAAAACCACCATTGTTCCGCGGGCGCCGAAATGCGGCTCTACGCCCACTGGTGACAATTACAATGGATTTACCCTACGACAAATGATGATACTTACAATTTTTATTAAATGGCGAAGATCCTCCAGAATTGCCAAGCATATTGGATGTAACACATGATCGCTGATTGCATAAATTCGGACAGCATTTTCCGCCAATTGCGCTGCATTCGCTATCTTGCAAGCATTTCGGCGTGCAGGTTGTTACCTTTGTCGACGAAGGGCAGTCTGAAAAGCAAAAGCTGAATTAAATTTTTTTTTTTTTTTTTTAAATTCATTATCGAATCATCGACACCTACCGCCCGATGCATCAACGACATTCAATAGGGCCAAGGCGAAGGAAAAAGTGGCCAAAATCAAGATCATCATATTCAACGCTGATCGTCGTTATGTGAAACGAATATGAATTAATTCGATTTATTTGTATGTACTTTGCAGGGGGAAAACTGTCCCTTTTCTATTGCTTAAATACTTACATGCCATGCTGTTGCACTTGATTTATCCAGTGAGTACCGTTCAGGTCCGTAATGTTATAAGAAAGATCTTAATAAATGCGATGCTCAAATTCAACTGATCCACTCAGCTCGCTGAAGCTGCCGTGATAGGCTCATCTGAGTTGTTGGGAAACACCTCATGCAAATAATTTCGCATGCTCTTAGGTTAAATACTACGACCGGAGTCATTAGTGTACCGTGGTGTATATATACATGAAAAAAAAAAATAAATAAATAAATAAATAAATAGAAAAAAACACTTATAAATTTATGTAAACGGATTTTACACTGCAGTAGTTCTGGGAAATCAATTAGTGAGTGGCGTTTATAATTACGCTTTATTAGTTTATTGTTTTGTTTTGTTTTGCTTGGCTATTCAAACGTCTTTTGACGTCTTTTTAACCTTCTAGTAACCAAATTTTTTCTATTACATTAAACATATTCATTTAAAAATAATAAAAAAAAAAAAAACATACACAAGAATAACGATAAAATACATGACGGACCCGAAGATAACGCCCACACATTTGATGTAAGAGTAATTTTTATGAAACCTCCTTTTTGACACGCCTACTTTCCCAATTCTTTTAAACAACACTAACGATCGATTAATGGATTCTTTGGTAGCGCTAATAAATTTTCTATAATTTTTTTTTTGGATCGAACGCAATAAAACCTCGCCACGGTTTGTGCCAAATATTGATACAGTCAAAATTTCATATCTCGAACTTTTACAATTCGAATTATATATACAGTAAAAATCGGTTATAACGATTATCGGTTATAACGATTATCGGTTATAGCGATGAACATTTCAAGTAAAGTTTGGCTCGCTATTCTAATTCTTCTTAATTTCTGTTACCGGATATAGCGATTATCGGATATAACGATGGACTTTTGCTGGTCCCTTCGACATCGTTATAACCGATTTTATATATATATATATGTATAACTCAAACTGAATCAGGTGGCAATAGCGAATATTTTACGTACCTATAGGTACAATTTCGTTTCCCTAAATCGAAGTCCTTGGATAATGGTGGTTCGATTTATGGAAGTTTTACTGTAGCAACGATAAATACGAGAGAGAGAGAAAAAAAAGAACAATTTCAGAGAACTCAATTCAATTTTTCCATTTCGATTGGAAACGAGCGCCGTCAATTTTAAATTATGAGTTGTCCAATATATGAAAAATAAGTACTTAATGGGTTAATATTGTTGTTATTTATTTGCTTAGCTTACTTATATATAAATACATACTAGGTTAAAGATTTGAATTAATTTCTAGACTGCTTTAACATGCATGCACAGCTCGGAACCAATCTTCACTATTCGATAGTGTATTATAACTTGTATATCAAGTTATTCAATTTATGTATGTCCATTGCCATAGCAACGCTACCAACGATCGTAAATGCAGACGAGCAATCAAAAGATGGTAAATGCCATGAAAATCGTGATTTCATTGAAAGATAAAACAGTGTATTCTCTGTTAAGCGGACATTATCGGGACCGAAAAATATGTCCGCTTAAGAGGCAACTACTTATTTAAGAAGCAGGAACACTGCAGCATTCCCAAAGTGTGTCCGATTGAGAGGAGTGTCCGCAAGGAGAGAGGACACTGTACTACTCTTTCGAACTTATTAACCCATTTTGAGCTAAGCCAACGGGAAAAGCTATAATTTTTTAAAAGGCAATATAATATGCAATACTCCTCAATGCGGACACTTTTTAGGAATGCTGTAGTATTCCTGCTTCTCGAATAGTTTCCTCTTAAGCGGACAGCTCTGTTAAGCAAACATATTTTTCGGTCCCGTAGGTGTCCGCTCAATCGATTTTCGTCCGATATCAACGAATTTCCATCGATTTTGTTGCCTTGACGCAACAGTACGGTAGAAAACGGGTTAAAGGGAGAGTACCTACACTGTAAATGAATCAACAAGGAGAGATCGAAAAATCGTCCAGTGTTACAAAATGGGTTAATATGTTTCGTTTTTATAGAACTGATTGGCACTCGATTCCGATTACGATGAACAAAACTTTATGCACACATATCGCACACCCTCTTCTAAGGTGTCACAACTCAAAAATCGTCAATTTTGAGTTAACATATGGAACTTGATCATAGTTCACCTCTCTACACAGAGAAAAAAACCAACCAGAAAACTGGTTAAATCAAAACGGAAAACATACAAAATGGCTTCAACAAGGAAAATTTTTATTTTAACAATTTTTCTTGTTGGAAAAAATAAAGATTTTCATTTTGAATCAACCATATTTCAGGTTGAATTGAAATGATAATTTCCAAAAATGGATCTAAATTTAAATTGTTGAACTCACCACGGACATAATTGAAATGACAAGATAATATTAAAATAAAAAAAATTCGAAAATACCTTTGAATGAAGAAAAGTCAAAACAAATTTATTAAACGTTCAAAGCAAATTTCCACAGAGCCCTCTGCTGAACATAGCCCCAAAAATAGCCATCGGATGGACTTCATCCGATTTTGTCAAGCCCAAAATCCAATATTGCGAGAGCCCGATGCGAGAGTGCGCGACGTCACGAAAATGTTTTGCGTGACGTATTTCAATCTCCAATGAGAGTTTTGCGTTACGCAGATGAAAGCATAATTTCGCTTCTAGTAATGCAATATTTGAATCAAGTACCAATCTAACGAGTACCGAGTACTCATAAAAATTATACGCAATCACTTGAGTTTAAATTTTAATTCAAAATTTTCAAAAATTTTCAAAATGAACCGAAGCTCGCGAAATATTCTAAAAGCTCTTTTTCACGGAACAGTGAACAGTTTTTATTTTATTCGTTTAAACGAGTACTTAATAGCGAGTACTCAAAAATTAGCTACATCATTTACCTGTAAAATTGCCACGCAACGAGAAATATTAAATTTTTCAAAATTTTCTCGCTACGAGGTCGCGCAGTGCGATACATTGGAGCTTGAACCATATGATTGAATGTATTGAAATTTGTGAGCGTCTCGTCTTGCGCTCTCCCATCGGGCTCTCGCAATGTTGGATTTTGGGCTTCACTCCGTTGTCGTGACTGCTTTCGCAATGCTTAAAAAGTTCTAAGATGAATAAATGTCATATACACTCCCGCTCACTGGTTAGACGCACTAGGATTTCTTGTGTTCAAGCTTGGTATAACTGAATAGAGAAGTTTAATAATTATCCGATTATTGTTTCTAATCGATATTAGTACATTTCTAGAAAAGAATCGAAATTTTGGTTCGGCTAAGCCAAAGCATAACGGAACTATCGATGGCTTTCGATATGTCAACACAATAACGTGTAATTTCGACTGGCCACTAGAATAGACGCATTACGAACTTCAGTGAATTTCAGTACAAAGCAACTCAATTGCCAACTTAAATATACTTGAAAATGGGTAGAACTAAAATTCTTTCTGCTTTGGAACGAGAAAAAATTGATTTTTACCATTCAGAAGGCTTATCCAATCGAAAAATTGGCGAGAAGCTAAACCGCAGCTCTAGAACAGTGGACCGCTATTTAAAGGATCCGAAATCATATGGTAAGAAATTCAAAGGAAGAAAGGAAGCTCTAAGTGCCAGAGAAAAGCGCAAGATTGTAAGGATTGCTTCGAATTCTCGTAAATCAGCTGCGAAAATAAGACAACTAGCCGATGTCAAAGCTAGCCTTTCAACTGTAAAACGTGCTATTTCTAGTGCAAAACATCTGAAACGACTTAAGATGAAGAAAAAACCACCGTTAGATGCAGTTCGAAAGCAGAAACGCCTTGACTTCGCCAAAAATTACTTGGCATGGACTTGTCAAAGTGAGACACGTACTAATGATTGGCGCACGGTAGTCTTTTGCGACGAAAAACGATTTAATTTTGATGGTCCCGACGGCTTTCAATATTATTTTCATGATTTGAGAAAGGAAGAAATGGTGTTGAGCCGACACCACAGCCGCGAAGGTGGTGTAATGGTATGGGGAGCCATTTCCTTTTATGGCACGGTCGACCTCATTATTGTTGATCAGACTATGAACGGCCTTCGTTATAAGTTGCTCCTAGAATCCATTTTACCGAAGATCGCTGATCTTTTTGGACCACTGCCATGGATTTTTCAACAGGACAATGCCCCAATTCACAATGCAAGGATCGTTAAGTCGTTTTTGTCCAGCCAAAGTGTGAATTTAATGTCTTGGCCCCCATATTCTCCTGACTTGAATATAATCGAAAACGTTTGGGGCTGGATGTCGCGCAAGATTTATGAAGGAGGGAGACAATATGACAACAAAGAGTCCTTAACTGCAGCAATCAAGTCAGCATGGGGTGAAATTTCATTAGATTATCTTCATACCTTGTATTCCTCCCTAAAAGATCGAGTTTTTGAGGTCATCAACAAAAATGGTGGCAATACTCATTACTAAGTACATTAGCTTCTTGCTTAAAACTAAACACATATGAAAAAAATCTTGGTTTATTTTCTTAACATAAGTTTTTTTAATTTGCGTCTATTTCATTGACCAAAAAAATGTAACCTATTTTTTAAGTACTTTTGTACATATGAAATTTTTGTTCCTAAATAAATTGTTTTGAATTGTTGGTTTTTATAAAATTTCAAAGCATTGACAACACCAAACATTTGCATATTTAATTTTTGAAATCGACTCGTGAAAAAGTGTACAGATTGCTTTTTGTTACATATGTAAGGGTGCGTCTATTCTTTTGAGCGGGAGTGTATAATATGTCCTATTTTATAAAGCAAATGAGAATTATACCGAACGAAAAGAAATGTCATTAAACATTTTTCCTTTCAAATCAACCAAAAATGTTGTTGACTCAACCATTTCTCTTTCGAAATTTTCGTTCTGCTCGAAAAACAAAAGGACTGTGAATAACAATGCGCATTTTTAAAAAAATCATGGTTAAGTTCGCTCAGTGTAGCTGCACGAAAAATTCTATTCCGTTTTTGTTATTATAAAGAGCCGGAAAGACCCCGCCAATGCCTTTTCTTCTTGCTTTGATTGATACTGCGACGCATTTTGTTTTTTGCGTTTTCCGAAAAATGCGAAATTTTGAGTTGTGTCTCTTTAGAAGAGGGTTCGCGATATGTTTACATGGGCGTAATACACTGGTTTTGATGATGTGCGGATGTGGGGGAACTAAATTTTAGTTACCAGTTCAAAATGAAAGTGAATTTAGACTTTTGGGAGAGGGACAATGGGCCCATCGGGTCGCCGCGCCCCCGTCAAATACGCCCTTGTATGTACATATGTTTACTTTTATGAGAACTGGTTGAAACGAAGATGAGTGGAAAAGTTCGTTTTGAAAAAAACTTGTTTTAATAATTTTCGTCTTCGCTTGAGTCGGCTTAAATAAACACTTTTAAAAACTCAATTAAGTCTGAGCCGACACGAAACAGCGAAAGTGAAATAATAAGAGGGTTTTTTTTTTTGAGAGACTTAAGCCATTAAGAGACGGTAGCGCATCCAGGCGTTAATCAAATATACATATATATATTTTTTTTTACAAGTATCTTATGGTTGTCCTATGTCTGATGGATCTGTTACGTTAGTTGGTTAAGAGCTTTTACAATATCTAACAGGTGGGTCAAAAAGTCCCGCAACTAGCCGATAGATGGCGAATTTAAGATGCCGTCAGATAGTGCCGACCATCAATCATCAGCACACAGAATGATCTATGACGTTTCAATAATTTGTCATTAAGTGACTGTCATTTGAGTGACGCATGCTAAGGCTAGGTCCATCGAGGGAATGTTTTGAACCTGGGAATTTTTCCTTTCGTGGAGCACCGTGACCCAAAAGACTGAGAAAAAAAGGGGGAAAAATGAGATCACCAATCTATTTCGTAATTATATTGGCAATTTGGAGCCTCTGCCTAAAGTCGGCGTCCAGACTGAATCACCCATGATCACTACTCTCTCGAATGGGCTGTGCATTGCTATTGGGTTCGATTAGGAAATATAGACTAATCATTAGAAATACTTATCTATAAATCGTCGTGCCGGAGTTATCTGCTCTTATATCATTTTTTTTCTCAAACCTCAGCTCATCGTGGCTAATAAAAGATTTTGAGTATCAAAATACATAGAACACAGAGCCGTAACTAGGCATGTTCAGGCGGTGCGATGCACGGGGGCCCCCGGCTCTGAGGGGTCTCCGAAGATATTTTTTTTTTTTAATCATTTCGAAGTATGAGCTTGAAAAGATCGTCGATAACGTTTTTATTACATTGTATAAAATTGGTTTAACATTTTTATGGAAGAGAAAGGGAAAGACAAGGAATTGAAAGAAGGAATCAAAACAAAAATGAAAATCTGACTTCGCCTTAGGCATCGAGAAGCGTTTTCCAATTATTTTTCCAATTTCTCACGCAATTTTCTCACGATTTTTGAACCTTTTTTTAATACACTTCGAAAAAGCTTTGAAATCATCTTTTTTTGTTTAGAAATTCATTTTCAAGGGCCCACTAGGAAATCTTGCACAAGGGACCCTGAGACCTTCGCTACGGCTCTGATAGGACACTGCATTCAACCATTGTATGGAACGCGTTACCTGCGTCTTCAAGATCAAGTCTGCATTCAGAGTCACATACCAGGTGCGTCTTGTGGTGTGTGTGTGCTGGTACTTTAGATCGCAATGGCCTGAGAGAAGAGAGACGAATCCACTTGTGTTTGTGTTTTCATTTTATTTTATTTTATTTTCTTTTTTTTTTACAGCTTTACAAGCGAAAACCTGAATGTTTTTCAAGAACGAAAAGCAGGCGACGCGTCTGTTTTGAACAAATGGAAAATTAAATCTAATTAAGTGTTTCCTTCCAATGTTAATCAGTTCGATTGTTTCGCAAGCCATTCAAAGATAAAATATGTATGTATGTACAGTGTACCACACCATTCGAGCTGCGACACTTTGAAATGATTTAAGCTTTGAGAAACAATGGATCGTAATTAATTTTTAATTTTAATTTTTTTTATATTTTTTTTTTTAACTTTATTTTCTTAATGAGTTGAAGAAGACTTCGAAATAAATTGATTGGTCATAAATAATTTGTGAATCGGCAAAATAAAAGAAAAGAAAAAAAATACTTGAGTATATCTACTGATAAAAGACACTAAATTCCGTACTACTCGAGCCATTCGACATAGCTCTTTGATGGCAGTCGGCGACCACCTCTTTCAGGGACATTTCAAATCGAAATATATTATGAAGTTCAGCGTTTAAACGGCAGACAACCCCGGCGGCATCATAATTCCAATTCCAGCAAATTAGATGACATTTCAATATCTGAAGGTCCTCTCTTAATGCGATTATATTCTAAAAAGAATTTTAAATTAATAGATTAAAAAAAAAAAAAATAGGACTCTCCACCCATAAGAGAATTTTATATAATTCCTGATTTTTGCGAGCGCGAAGGCAAATATCTCAAAAACTATTGTTTGGCATATTAAGTGGATGACATTTTCATGAACAGCGACACCGAATTGGTTGAAAAAAAAAAATACATTTATGCGACTTTTTTTTTGTTTTTTTGTTTTTGTAAACTATTAACGGAGAGAAGTACTTATTAAAAAAATGTGCACACCTACCTTCGCCACCGTATAGTCGATGGTATTGATTTCCTCGCCGTTTATAATGATGAGACCAATATCGTTAATACTCCTATTGGCGAATTTAATGACTTTCTCCTTTAGGTACTCCGCAGCGGCGAAGTCTAAACTCTGTTTTACCACAATCAAGCCGACTTGATGTTCATCTACCTGCAATAATACAAAAGACGATTAACCCTTTCACAGCCGAATTATTCTCAGATTAAAATGTTTGTCGAAAATTCCCACTTATGTAGCTTAAAGATTTAAACCACTCTTTGATAGGGAAGTAATAAGCTGCTTTGAATACGATTTAACCCTTTCATTACTAAATTACAGTGTATTACAGTGTACTCTCTCCTTGCGGACACTCCTCCTAATCGGACACCCCTCTCAAATGGACACTTTTTGAGAATGTTCTTGATTTTCGAATAGGTCCCTCTTAAGCGGATATATTTTTCGGTTCCCTAGAGAGAGAGAGAGAGAGAGAGAGAGAGAGAGAGAGAGAGAGAGAGAGAGAGAGAGAGAGAGAGAGGAGAGAGAGAGAGAGAGGAGAGAGAGAGGAAAGAGAGAGAGAAGAGAGAGAGAGAGAGAGAGAGAGAGAGAGAGAGAGAGAGAGAGAGAGAGAGAGAGAGAGAAAGAGAGAGAGAAGAGAGAGAGAGAAGAGAGAGAGAGAGAAAGAGAGAGAGAAAGAGAGAGAGAGAGAGAGAGATAGAGAGAGAAGAGAGAGAGAGAGAGAGGAGAGAGAGAGAGAGAGAGAGAGAGAGAGATAGAGAGAGAAAGAGAGTGCACTATATTCCAATAGTAGTGAAAGGATTAATGAATTCCTGTATTCCATTTATTCCATATTATGCACATTCCAGTTTAATCCGTTCACTTACTTTCTCCTTCGATATCTCAATATGCGGACTGGCACTGTGGAATAGAACGAACGATAGATTGGCAACGATACCACATAGTATACCATATTCAAGACTCCAAAATATACAAGTCAATGTTGTCACCAAAAACGGAAAAAGATCCAATTCTACAAAAAAACAAAAAAAACCATTCAATTTACCCCAGCGACGTGTTTCGCTTTCCTCTCACTTACTCTTCGATTTCCATGTTTCAACAATTTTATCGCCTTCGACCAGCGAAATCATGGCCGCAATAATAACAGCTGCCAATGTTGTCTTCGGAATGTAATAAAAGAATTGCGTTAGGAAAGCGAGAGCCATTAGGACCATAACACCGGTAATAGCACCGCCCAACGTAGTTCGGACACCGCTTGCATTATTAACGGCCGTCCTCGTGAACGAACCAGTTATCGGCATCGAAAGAACAAAGCTTCCCATTATATTACAAAATCCGAGCGCAATCATTTCCTGTGATGCGTCAACAATCTTTCCTTTGGCTATTAAAAAAAAAAAAAAAAAAAAAATTAATTTTTTTTCTCTCGCGAATAATTGAAATTCAAAAACAAAAACTAAGTTTATACATAAATGCATAAATAAATTCGCTTGACTTTTCTTACAGAACGCCTTTGCAATAGCCACAATTTCCAGGATGGCAATCAGCGGTACTGCTGGAAATGCCCCGCCAATGACGCTCAGCATATCGCCGAAGGATAATTCGGTGCCATTAATCTGACAATTTGTATGAAAGGAAGATAATCAGAAGGAAAGAAAGCATTAAAAAAACAATAAGCATGATAATAAAAAAAAAAATCACACACACTCACCGTCGTACTAAACGGTGGCGGTCGAAAGGGCGGCAGTCCAGACGCGATTTTTCCCGTTACCCGGAACGGCTGCGAGCCATCACGCTCGAGAAGATACGCCAACGTTGCACCGAATATTACTGCAATCGCATTCCGTGATAATGAAACGTACTTCCAGAATGTTCTATTACCGTAGGGAATGTCTTTGGCTCGCTGCAGCAAAAAACCGAAAAACCAAAAATTTAAATTTCAAATAAAAAAAAATAAAATATAAAAAAACCGAAAACAAATTAAATACTTTTCGCCCAATTATTACAAAAATGGCACAATTCAAAATTTCGAGTTTTTCGAAAAACCTTCCGATCCCTCTTCGAAGCCAGTGAAATAACTTTTTTTTTTAGAAATTCTTAAAATTTTTGATTCACTGATGAACCAATCAATATGTGTGGTTGACCGGCAAAACGACTTAAGTCCATATTTTTTTTTTTAAAGGAAAATTCCTTTATAACGGAAATGTGCTATTTAAGTAGTCTGATTTCATTTAAAAATAAAAAAACGGAATCCCAATCACAATCCTGTTGTCCTGAAAGTACGTTGCAAAACGACTTATGTGAGCATTTTCAACGAAAAACAAGTAAGGGTGTTATAGTCAGGCGAGCCTGACAATAGAATAACCGACACAGACACACACGTTCAAATAATTTTGTTTAAATCAAGAGATGTTTAAGTCCATAAGGGGCCCCAAATGCCGACTTTTGTTAAATTTCTTTATGAAAACCGCCCCTTTGCCACGCCCACCTTTCACAATTTTTATATATTCTAATCGGAGGTTTAAATATAGACTCAAATTCGAAGTTTCGTTGAAATATTTCGAAAAGTCCGAATTTGAACCAGTTTTGAAATTTTTGTGACAGACCCTAGGTACCCCTAATAATGGACCGATGAAGAAAATTGTTGGAGAGAATGTTTATGGCTACAAAGGCAGCAAAAGTGCCAAATTTCGTTCAAGTCCCATTTGAATTTCGGGTGAAGGATAGAATTTTCGAAAAACCCCCTTCTGTCCACGCCCACTTTTCCAATTTTTAGAGATAATATTACTTGCCTTTAGACATGTTCAAATATCAAATTTGATCAAAATATCTTGAAAAACTCCGATTTTAGAGCAGTTTTTGTGATTTTCATAACAGACCCTAGTACTGGAGGTACCCCTAAAAATGGTCCGATCGGGTCCATTCTCGAACTTGTTCTTACTCATGTCCCCGTTGAGCACGCATACAAAATTTTGTGAAGATAGCTCAACTCCTTCGATGAAATAACTGTATACAGACAGACAGACAGACAGACGGACAGACAGACAGACGGACGGACATGTCTAAATCGAATCTCCTCGTGATGCTGATCATTTCTATATATATTTTGTATGGTCTATCTCGACTGGTTCTGGGTGTTACACACAACCACACAAACGCAGTATACCCTCGACACAGAGTGTGTCGGGTATAATGACTATACTCAGCAGCGAAAGCGAGTACTTCAAGAGTAACCTTCGAGTACTCCCAAAAGGAGTACAAGTAGACTCTTCTAATTTGCTTTTGCATGTGATGAACTGTATTTTTTAACATTATGGTGGCATTGGGAAACCACTATCCGCTATTTAGGTACAATAGGGAGTACTCCTAAGAGTATATTCTTTACCTCAAAGGTGGTAAGTTGATTTCTTTTTTTTTTGTTTTTTTTTTTGTTTTTGAATTAAACTTTTAACTTAACCTATTGAAAATATGAAAAAATTGTTTGAAAAAATTGTTGTTTTTGATTTGTGCCGCCTTTGAGTTTAGTTCACCATCAAAGCAGAAAAAAAAAATTCGAACCTTCATAACTAATAAAAATAATAGCGTAGAAACGCCCAAAACGGCATCATTAATTCTCGTCGAACCGAGATGTGTGAAAAAATTCTTCCAGGCTTGTATAAATTCATTGGACGGACCTGGAAATAATAAAAATCATTTATTTGAGAGATCATTTTTTTTTGTCTCCCTTGCACTTTACTTGCTAAGCCGAATAAATTATTTATCTGCGCACTTCCGATTGTTGCAGCTGCAGCTAGTGTGAATCCCGTGATAACGGGAATCGATATAAAGCGAACTAGAACGCCCAAATTGAGCAGGCCCAACAAGAGTATAATGCAGCCGGCAATAAAGGAAATCAATACCGGAAAGTCGGGACTTATAACGCCGTAATCGTGCACCATTAGCGCCATTATGGCGGTTGTAGCTGAAAGTACGAGAAGGCGTCTTCGATTAATTCCCGCTACCACAATGGCATGTATCCAAATGCATGTATATCCTTTGACCTACCGATTGTTACATCTTTACAAGATCCAAAAATTATATAAACGAAACATCCCATAAAGGCGGAATACAGTCCATATTGTGGCTCAAGTCCAGCCACAACGCCATAGGCGATTGCTTGCGGAATAGTCGTCAGGCCGACGGTTAGGCCGGCGACTATATCACGGAATATATATTGGGTCTTGTATTTGGGCAGCCAGCCTAGAATGGGAAATTTCCTGAGAACAGTCGAAGTGCTGCAAAATTTTCCAATTCCATTGTGAAGGATCGAACAAACATTTGGAATGTTTTCTTTGTAAAGTTGATCTGTAATACGAAAAGTTTTCGACCGTTAGAGTGGGACGATCGAAGAGAAATAAGTAGAAAGTCGCCCAGGGGCGGATTAACACAATTTGCCACCCTAGGCAGTTGCGATTTTGCCGCCTCGGACAGCAGCGTTATTTTCGCCCCTGAAAATTTGCCGCCCTAGGCAGCCTCCTAGCCTATGTTGGCTATATAATCAATGCGCCACTGAAGTCGCCGTTCATATTAGGCGACAAACAACCGGCGACAAAGTTGGTTTGATGGTGAGGCACGTTCGGGGAAGTTTTGTGGGAGCGTTTTTCTCTCTTCCCCAAGCGTTCTTCGCTTCATCTAATTTTGCGTGAGAAGGGGAACAACGTTTTTCTAAAAGTTGTTGATAATTTTGTAAAGTCTTGATATCAATACCAAAAGTCGGACTTTATTCAAAATGAAAAGGTTAGGAGAAACACCCTCGGGCTTTGTTGTATTCCGAATAAAGCGTTGTCGAAAAAATTATATTGAGTGGGCTTAATAAGGCCCACAATATTAAACTTTGAAGAGGTTCGTACAAAAAAAAAATTTTTTTTTGGAGGCCCCAAATGGACCAAGCAGTTAAAACAATGATAAAGAAGGCCTTTCACTGCAATGGGCAGCAAGTAAAAAAAAAAAAAAAACTATTATCGATAATGCCGAGAACCTCCACTTGAATATACAACTTTTGAGTTTTAATAATATTATTTTATATAAGAAGAGCTGTGAATTTACTTTTACATTTACATATAATCAAATCAGATAATAATTTTATCTTTGTTTTGTATTTGTTCGCACGTTTTTGAGAGCAATCAGCTTTGGGCCTTATTAACACATGGGGTTTCCAATATGGCCAAAAAAGGAAAATTTATAAAATGTCTCAACTGAAAATTTTTAAACACTTTTTGGTAATTTTTTTTTTTTTAATTTTTGAATAAAGAAATGGTTAAACAAAAGTGATTAAGATCCAAACTCGCTCTAAGTTTAACCATTGCCTCTGTGGCAAAAACCGTTAGCATGTCCTTATTTGGGTCAGTTACCTTACTACATTTGCTTTTTTTTTATTTATTTATTTATTTATTTATTAGTAATAGGCATAATATTGAATACTACGCCTATAAAATAGAATTGCACTAGCCCATAGAGCCTTCGGCGGTCATTTTCTTTAATTCAGATAAGTTGGTCACGCTTCGTTGTCGTTTATTAACCGCAAATATTCTTTTGATAAACTCTTGAACTCGCTCACTAAACTGCGACATTAAGATTCAAGTCAATCAGCAAATTTTTTCGTACTTTGAATTAGCAATAAAGTACCTACACGCCATAAAACATACTATATATAAATGGTATAAAACCACTGAGACGGGCGAGCGAAGGTGGAAAAATTGTATGGAGAATCGACTTTCACCACACATTTTTGACATTCAACAAAAGCAATACAGCCGCAAAAAAGTTTAGAATTTCACAAAAACGCGTGTACGTACAATCCCAGCAGCGAAAGCGAATACTCCTAGAGTAATCTAAGAGTACTCCCAAAAGGGAGTACTAGTATTCCCTCTTAATTTGCCAACCAATGCTTTGAACTGTCTTTTTTTTAACATTGAGCTGTGATTGGAAACAACTACTCGCTATTTAGGTACAACAACGAGTACTTCAAGAGTACTCCCAAAAGGAGTATTTCTGCTTTTTATGGGAAAAAAATGTGTTTTAAAATTTATTTTGTTTTTTTTTCTTTTTTGTTTGCTTTTTTCTTTATTTAAAAACTTTTATTTTTCTTATTTTTTTTTTTTAATTTTCTCGCCTCGGCTGAACCTCTCGAACCGCTGACCTCTGGGTTGGTAGGTAAGTCAGCATCTTAACCATTACGCTAAACATGCAAATTTAATGTATTCGTCAAAACGGCAACTTGAGTTTTTGGTTGCTCAAGTTTTTGTGAAACGCGCGTTTAGGATTTATCACAACAAATTTTTTATTGAAAAATAAATATTAAAAAAATTAAAATATTTAAAAACAAAATACTTACAAATTTAGGGGAAAAATTTTTTTGTTTCAAAATTAAATATAAAAAAATAAATGAAAATATGAACATAAAAAAACCTTGAAATAAAAAAAAATTATTTTCACCCGAGGCAGGGATCGAACCCGGAATCACGCGGTTGCTGAGCGAGAGTCTTAAGCAGCAAGCGTACATTAATGAACGAAGTCATCCACCATCGGTCTCAAAGGGAGTAAACTTTAGTGTACTCGCCTTTCATATGTCAATCGGTTTTATTGGGAGTACTCGGGTAGGGAGTATTTTAAGAGCACTCGCTTTTAGGTTAATTTCTCCCATTTACGCTGCTGGGATGTCAGTATCACTAATATACAGTAACGAAAAAATTTCAACTCCCCACAGCTATCAGTCGTTTTCAGTCACACTCATATCGATTATTTTCTCTGTCGTATTCGCTCTTATGTATTCTTATCAAACCTATAAGCAAATTTAACAAAAAGAGAGTGTCACTTTTAGTATTGTATGATTTATTGTATGCTGATAGCTGTGGGGAGTTGAAATTTGTTCGTGACTGTGTGTTAGTGACACTGACATCCCTGCAGTAATGAGCCGGTCAATTTCCTAAGAAGGAGTGGTCTTTGACCGGTCCAAATTCTATCGTTTACATTATGGCAGTTCGCTCCATCGAATTTCGCTAGCCGGCGGTCGGTAATAAACGGTTTGGTTTAAGGGTAGTCTGTAAGTGACACTTTCATCAACTTAGAATATATATAAGAAATTGGTTTTTTAAATTTCCTATCCTAAAACCAGACAAAAATACGACAACTAACCCAAAAAAACTGATCTACGGTCAGCAGTTTTGCGGACTAGTCCCTCCCCTAGGACAGGCCCATGTTAAAAAGGTCAGTTGAATACATTTGAAGAGGAATTATGAGGGGACTAGTGCTGTTAACATAGAAGGACTAACCGAAGGCTACACTTGGGTCAGTCCATATTAGTGCAGGGATGTGTGCGCGTATCAGTGTGTTTGTGTTTGTTTGTTTGTATCCAGTAGGCAAATGTACCCTGCAGCAATGAAGAGGTCAATTTGCCAAATAGGAGTACTCTGAGGTTACTCGAAATATGACTAGTCAAAATGTACAGTATTTTATGTATCTGCGGAGATCTACGGGGGGTGAGTTTCAGGATTTCCTTACGCTTTGTGCTTTGATTGCGAAGTATAAAAAAATTGTTATTGTCTGCTTTAAGTTCGCATTCGGACCGCTGCCCCACCGAAAGGTAGTTAGCTGGACGGTTAAGACTATCGCTCAGCGACCTCGTGGGTTAGGGTTCGATCCCTGGCTCGGGTGAGAATAATTTTTGTTTTTTAAGTACCAAGTTTTTTTTATGTTAATATTTTAATTTATTTTATTTAATAGTCAATTTTAAAATAAAAAAAATTTTTCGCTAAATTGTTAAGTATTTGTTATCTTTTTTTTTTAAATGAATTTATGCGTGCGTTCCACAAAAACTTCAGCAACCAAAAACTCAAATTAGCGTTTTGTTCAAAACATTAAATTCGCTTGTTTAGCGTAATGGTTAGGACACGGACTTACCAACCCCCAGAGGTCAGCGGTTCGAGGCTCGGCCGAGGCGAGAAAATTAAAAAAGAAGTGAAAAAGAAAAGATAAAAAAAAAACAAAAATAAAAAAAAATACAAAACAAAGAGGAAAAAAAATTTTTTTTTTTTTTCATAAAAAGTGCAAAAATATAAATTGACCAAAAATCGACCCAACTGTATATACTCCAGGTCTAGTTCATATGAGCAAAAACTGTGACTAGTTATTTTCCAATGACATCTCAACGTTAAAAAAGACAGTTCAAAGCATTGGTTGGCAAATTAAGAGGGAGTAGTCCTGGTATTTTTGTGACTAGTCGGGGAGTAGTTAGAGAGTAGTTGGAATGACTGCAGGGTAAGGTTTGGCAGCTACTATATAGCCTATTGCTCAGCAGCTGGGGTGGGTAATCTATGCCTGCTCGATGGAAATATGGTTAAGAACCAGTATTCGAAAATATTTCGGAAGTTAGGTATAGCAGTGACATATCACTTCCACTAAGATAATAAGCCTGAGCATATTGCTGGAATCGTCAAGAAATGATTACTATAAAATTATCCTAGAGTGCTGCAGATGCCTCCATAGTCATCCAATCTCAACATCAAAGATAACTTTTGGCAAAAATTAGAAGTTCAAATCCATAAACATTATATTAGTAGTGTAAAATACCTTAACCCATTTTGGTACCATGCTATTTGTTTTTTTCTTCGAAAATTGAATTCCTTCTTAGGACGTGTTATAAGGACACTATTAAACGATTTTGCGCTTTTAAAAATAATTTCTGATTTGTTGAAAGGGCATTTTCATTTCCAAGGTTTTGCTGGCGTTTTGCGCCGGCTTGATTGTACATAAGAAGATCAGGCATCGGCGCGCTAGGAACAATTTTGCGATAGCCACTCACACGTATTGCTTGCGCTCTTCGTTTTTTGCTTCGATTTTTTGTCAGTGACTCTCGAACTCTTGTTGAAGTAACGGCGCGTGCGCATCGTATTCAAATTTCAGAGAAGTGTATATGGTAGCGTTGTGCTCCCATCAGTGCTCGGACTTGTAAATTTTTAAAGGTGGTAGATTTTTAAAGTGGTCGGTTTTTATAAAAAGAGGTAGATTTAATATTCTTTAAAATATAAATACAATATACAGCGGTTTCTCACTTTAACGAGCACCATCGTTGTCAGCATGTCTCGTTAAATCGGAATTCTCGTTAAAGTGGGTACCAACAAAAAATTACCTAAATTTTATTAATGTCAACTTAATGGACGTTGAGGTGATCCCGCATGAAGGGATAATGAGCAAAATTAACGGTTCATTATTATGGTAGGGAGAGTTCAAACCAGCGAGAGCTTCCAAATTTCTCGGTCGGTACGGCACAAACAGGAAATTTTAAAGGTCGATAGCGATAAGAATACGCCGCGAGTAGAATAGATTCTGATTTTCGGCATCGAGCTTGGGCACCTCAATTTCATTTGAATTTTGAATTTTTATATATAGGTATTTTCTTTCGGATATCGTGGTTCATTCGTAGTGACGGTCGTCTACTGTTCGTAGTTCTTTGGAACTCTAGCAAATCTCTGCATTAAATTTTTTTCGATCTGTGGCTACCTTCCTTGCTTAAAAGTTTGCATACACTCACACCCCTCGGCGAGTTAAGCGAAGGCAAACTAGAATTCAGAGTACGATGTAAGTTTTTAGGATCATCCTGCTGAATCAACCAGATTGAACGGATTGCGATTATGAAGGGAACGTTACAGAAAAATTACCTAAAAAATTGGTTGCTCGCTAAACCGGGTACTGCTCTTATCAATTATGCTCGTTATGCAAGGTACTTTGTCCATTAATTTTGATTGCTCGTTAAATCGAGATCTCGTTAAAACGAATGCTCGTTAAAGTGAGAAACCGCTTTATCATGTCTGATCATGTAGAAAATTTGGAAACTTACTTATTATTACGTATTTCTTATTATTAAATAATGTGTCAATATTTATTGGATGTCTTTAAGCGCCAATACTGCCCAGTGCCGTAGCAATTCTGTTTTGCGTGGGGGAAAAATTATTTTTTCAATTTTATTCATGGGCAAAAACAAAAATGCGTGGGGGGGGGGAAAAGCCCCTTCTTGCCCCTATGGTTGCTACGGCACTGATACTGCCATTCTTGACAATAGGAAGCTGCCAACATGTTTGTCAATAATACATAACATCGAACCACATTTTTATATTCTCAATTATCCTATATGATCATAAAATAAATATAAAAAAAAAATTAATAATGAGATTTAAAAAAAAAAAAATGGTAGATTTGGACCTAGAATGGTAGAAAGAGAAAGTAGGGATATTTCTGCCACTAAAGTAGTAGAAGTCCGAGCACTGGCTCCCATGCTTTTTTTTACCAATCCATTCTCTTTCTGTTTGAGTTTTTTACCTTCGTTTTTCTTGTCTTCTAATCCCTTTTGTTTCATGATTCCTTTTTTTTGTATTTGTGTGTTTTGGTTTATTTTTTGAGCGTCATCTATTTTGCTTTTTTATTTACGGAAGCGTTTTATATCACGTGTTTGCGCGTGTATCACTTTTTTCTGACTGTGTGTGGATGTCGTGTGTGTTCGTTTTGGCTGGCTTGTTGGTTGGCTTGGTATCATTTTTTTTTTTAGCGTTTTTGGTGACTTTTTTGGTAGTGTTTCTTAAGCTTTTTCTGGCCTTTTTGGCAGATTTTTTAGCTCTTTCTGGCTTTGGTTTTACTTTATTTTTATTTTTTACGTCTAGGGTTTGTGGCTTTTGTTCTGAGTTTTTTCATTTCTCGGTTTTATTTTGGCTTGTGACCAATATGGTGAGTGTTTTCCTTAATATTGTTTTCTTTATATTCCTTATTTGTGCTCATGCTTACTTTATGGGGGATTTTCGGAGCTTTTTTTTAGCGGGTTGCTTTTTGTTTGGGATGGCAACTCTCGATTTAGTATTGAGCTTTTATCGTGTCGTGTTGCCACCCTGTAGGAAATTGAACTAGTGCAGAAGTATTCTTCGACTACTTCCCAAATAAACAGTACTACTCGCTCTTAATTTCCTCGCCAACGCATTGAACTGTAAACTTTTACTCTGAGGTGCCATTCGAAAATCGACACTCGCGTTTGAACTAATGCAGAAGTGGAGGCAATATGGCCAATTCAGTACATTTGCTATACCACGTTAATAGATGGGTGACCGGCCCGAGCGCATGCACCCCACGATCCGAAGGGCCCAAGTTCAATTCCCCGGCCAAGCGAACGCCAGTATTTGTTTTTTTTAATTAGTAGTCAATATTGAAATACTTAGAGGAATAAAAAGCAAATAAATTTTTTGAGCAAATTTGTGCGCAAAGCTCTGAGATAGCATTGGCGATGACATGGTTTTCCATCAAATTTTTTGAGTTTTTCGAAGGTTCGCAATTAGCCTTCGTATATTTTGCGACCGCAAATTTTCTGACGCTGCATAAGCGACTCTTCCAATGCACTTGGCAAAATTAATTGGTTTTCCATAAATTAAAGTTTATCTATCTTTCAACTGTTTCTTTCGGCACATATTTATATACCTTAGGGGCGTTTCTTACTCATTTTTAACACTAACAAATGCTAACGATTTTATTCACCAGAGTGCGATAGGTGTTACGCGTACACAAGATAAACAAGTATAAATCGAAATTCGCCCATTTACGTTTAACTGAGAGAATACGCGTATCGATACGGGTTTTATTTAAACTATGTACTTTAATACCTTGCAGGGGTAGCATGATGTTTTGTAAATGTGTGAGTGCAAACAAGTATCTTCCCTGCAGTAATGAGCCGGTCAGTTTTCTAAGAAGGACTGGCTTTTGACCGGTCCAAACCCTACCGGTTAAATTATGGCAGTTCGCTCCATGGAATTCGGCTAGCCGGCGGTCGGTAATAAAGGGGTTAGTTTATGGGTAGTCTGTAAATGAAATTTTCATCAACTTAGAATATATATAAGAAATTTTTTGTTTATTTTCCTCATTTGACTATCCTAAAACCAGAAAAAAATTACGACAATTGACCCAAAAAAACTAGCCTATGATCAGCCGTTTTACGGACTAGTTCCTGCCCTAGGACACGCCCATGTTAAAAAGGTTAGTTGAATACATTAGAAGTGGAACTATGAGGGGACTAGTACTGGTAACATGAAGGACTGACCGAAGGCTACACTTGGGTCAGTCCATATTACTGCAGGGTTGCTTTGCTGGGTAAGAACCACAAACAGATTAAAAATACCAATCACATAAACAATAAAAGCTTAGGCTCCAAAAACAAGCCCCCAATAGGGAAACAATACAAAATATGATAAAAATTAGTACCCATTAACACGACATTCTCAAATATCCAAGCTATAAAAAAATAAAACAAAAAATCGAACAAAATGCTAAGCTAAAGTATATAGCTCTCTGTAAAATAAATGAAAAAACGCCAATAAACAATTTTTTACTAAAGTCCACTTAAGCAGGTGTTTCTAATCGTCACAAAGCTGATGGGCAACAAAAATATATTCGTGTTTGCGAGTGTTCGAGTAATACAAAATGATTACGTGTCGCTTACGATATATTTAATTGAAATTGCCATAGCTTTTTAAATCTACATACATACATACATACATATATTGTTTAGTTTTAATATTTTAGGGATATATGTATATATGCATTTAACGCTCGCGTATAGTTTAGCATCACAAGGTATTCACAAGGAAGGTGGAATTCTGTCGGAAAATGTCGACGTGTCGATTTGAATTCGTCACGTCCTGGGGAAAAACACTCGGTTTTCACAAATTAACTCAAAAATACCCTGTAGAAGATTGGGGTAAATTGGGGCTCTAGCGAGTAGTCCTCGAGTATAGGAAAAAGAACCAGTGCACGAGTATAGATACCGAGAGTAGAGACTAACCAGTAGCACGGTAAACAAGACGCCTACAGTTCAATTTTGCTTCAACGTTAATGTAACAGCGTAGCAAACTTTAACTAAGATAACTCGATAGTGTGATGGAAGAGAGTTTGCTTAGAAATCTGAAGGGCGCGAGTTCGATCCCTGTCGCAGGCGAAAAAAATTTGGAAGAATAGTAAAATTCAAAAATACAAAAAAATTGAAAATAGAATACACACGGCCTCTGTCTGACTACGCCATTGGTGCATTGACGTCTCAGAACTTTTTCAAATATTTCTATGAATTTAGAACCCTTTTTTTATTTTTTATTTGCATTTTATTCTTCTTAATATTTAATTTTGAATAACTAATCCAAAAAAAAACTTTGGTGAGAATTGAACCCCGGTCTTCCGGGGGCGTGCGGCGAATGCTCTACCCATGCGCTACTTGAGCCCGAGCCGTTGCCTTTGCTAGTAACGTAACATATGAAATGTACTTGATTGGCCCCATAATCTCTACTTCTACACTACTTCAAACGCGAGTAGAGATTTTTCAATGACAGCACAATGCTAAAATCGTCAATTGAATGCATTGTGGGGGAAATTAATGGCGAGTAGTACTATGGCATTTACGACTACTCTTATACCATACCCTGGAGTACTCCAATCTTCTACAGGGCTTACTTAAAAACTCATCGAAATGCTGCTTACGATTAGGGACAGCTGAAGAGTTCTGATACCGGCCGCTTGTTGTCTACAATCTCACTATTCTGGCTTGTATATTTCCCAAACTCTTCGTTTGCCTAACACCACCAGTTTGTAATCTTATAGCATATAGATTAATCTTAAATTGCTATTCAGAATTGTTCCTTTAACATAGACCTTGGATTGAACAAATATTTTCAACAAGTTGTTTTTTTTCCTCTTCTTCAAGAACTTCAAGTTCGAAATTCTCAAAAACTCCCCTTTAGTACATAAATGGTTAATTAATCTAAAATAGCATGCACTTTATTCGAACTTCACAAGAAAGTCCATAATGTGCTAAAATTTCTACAAATTTAATACTTAACCGTAACATATGTCCCACAAAAGGATTCTTATTCGATTAATATATGTAATCTTGAATTTAAAATAAAAATCTTGAATAAAAAAACAAAAAACAACAAAAACAAACCAAAAACAAAAAAAAAACAAAAAAAACCAAACAACAAAAAAAAAAACAAAAAATAAAAAAAAAACAAAAAATAAAAAAAAACAAAAAAAACAAAAAACAAACAAAAACCACCAAAAACAAACAAAAAAAAAAAAAAAACCAAACAACCCAAAAAAAAAAAAAAAAAAAAAAATAAATAAAAAAAAAAAAAAAAAATATAAAAAACCGAAAAAAAACCAAAAAAAAATTCTTTTAGCTTTGATTGATTGAGACAACTTCTCAACGGTTTTCGTCTTCTTCTTCTTCCAAACGTAAAATGTCGGCTTTATTTATAAAATAATAACTTGGCTGACGTCCCTTGAGATCCTTAGTTGTACGCTTGGCACCTTTATTAATGAGTATGCGGCTAAGACTCTCAATCGCATTTGTACCCATCGCATAATGTAGTGGAGTGCGTTGCAACTAAGAATTTATCTTCGATTAATATTCAAGAAAAATGAAGGTGAACAGAACATTCACAAAGAGAAACCTACATTATCACCAATTTTTATTATTTCCGGATGTAGTTCAACGAAATATTCGACGATTTCTTCTAATTCCTTGAGAACGGCTATGTGCAACGCTGTTCGTCCTGCAAGTAATACAAATAAAATGATTCTGTGACAAAAAAAAAAAAAAAAAACAAAAAAAAAAAAAAACTCATCCCACGTCATTAAATCAGTGCTAACCGTAATAATTCTTTGCATTCAATAGCCACTTTCCATCTGATGAACTGACAATCTCCTTTATACGTTCAACGTTATTCTCACGTATCATTTGATGTAGTTCTTCACGAAGTTCCTAAAGGACCATGAAATTCGGGATAAATTCATTGAATTTGAAAATTCAAATAACCCAAGCAGTACTACCTCAAGCGGGCGCAAATTACGCAAGAAATCGGCGAGTTCCTCATGCCCACGATCGGCGACCAAATCAATGATTCCCTTATCGTTATCATCCACGACATCCAATATGTGATCATAGCCAGCACGGGCGAAATGCTCGAATGGTCTTAAGTCACCTTTTCAGGAATCAATGACACAAAAATAAGTGCTCTCTCTCTCTCTATCTCTCTCTCTCTCTCTCTCTCTCTCTCTCTCTCTCTTTCTGGAAAATATCAGGTTGTCTACTCACCTACGACTGCTACCGACAGGAGATAGCGATCGATCTCCCTGGCATTCGCCGGCTGATTCGCTTGCAAAGAAACATCACGTGCGGTACGATAGAGCTCATCGCGATACGTTATATCGATATTCGACTCCTCGATCAAGTGCATCAGACCCCCACGCCGATGAGATCTTGCGCAAGCAAAGTGCAGCATACTCTGCCCGTGCTCGTCCCGATCCTCGCTTTGCGTAACCGTTATTTCTTCCGAATCGTCGGCTTCGATATCGTCTTTGCTGCTGCTAGCTGCTTCACTACGAACATTTCCGGTTATTCGATTCGCGCCGTAAACATTCGAATGTATCAGTGCAGTCGAACTGGTCTTACTGCTGCTGCTGGGTCCTCCAGTTTGCGAGCTACGTGCACGCATATACGATTGCAAATAGCCAGTCAAATAGGATATCGGATCCTCGGGCCGTTTGTTTGCTATTTCGGTTAGTGCTTCGATAAGTGGTTCCGCTAGAGCTGAAATAATTCGATAAATTCAACAATATTTTTCACTTCCGATTTGAACCTGCTCTCTATCTACATATGTATTTCATTTGAACATTCAACTCACTATTGGCTAAATATTTTCCCTGCTCCGTCTTGAATATCGGGTTGCTTTGAAAACTATGACTTTCAGCCTCACCTGAAAGGTAAGAAACAAAAAAGAAAAACCAAAAACAATTTTTTTTTTTTTTTATTGCATTCTTATCGATTTTACGTTGTCAGACATCACACCCACTTAGGCTATTCGCAAAGGCGGCATGCTAATATGGCGATATGGCAACATTGAAATCGTTATTTTCATCACGTTCGATTGCATAATGGCCTGATGAAATCCAAAAGCCGTTGATGCAGCTGTGCAAAAATCGGATTTTCTTTTGGAAGTACCTATGTATGTACATAGGTATGTTTCAAAACCGTTCTTTGGTCAATTATTTTTATCTTTTTCAAACAGCTCGTTAGATGGGAAATAAATATTGCCATATTTAAGTAAGATGCTCCTGTGATAGCCAATCGCAAACAATTTACATAGTATCAAGCTAAAAGTAGATGTATTTGTTTTAAGAACGGACTTTAGCCAACTTTGTGAATAGCCCAACCATATGGAGGCTTTTAAAAATTAAAAGCTAAACATTCAGACTAAATAAGAAGCAAATTGGAGTAATATAGAATCATGTGGCCCGATAAAACATGATCGTTTTTTTTTTTTATATTCAAGAATTCATTAATTTATGAAAAAACCTATAAATATTCGATTGAGTATTTTTTTTAACCATTCTAAAGAAATGAAAATTTATGAAAAAAAAAAAAAATCTTTCATCGATAACTATTGTTCGGAAAATTCTCCAAAAAAAATCCAGTAAAAGAAAAATAATCCACACTACTTCATCGGTTCTTAGTGACTTCGCCGAGGGGCTAAGTCTATTTCTTGTCGATCAGATATTGCCTAGATCCTAGAGTTGTTGGCACAATAATATTTCGATTTAAGTAGCTTTCGAATAACTTTACTTTAACAGATATTTTCTCATAATTCTCATATGCTTTATAATCGGTGTCGCTTTTTTTTCACGTATCCGCTGAAGCACGAGGGACGTAACCAATGCCTGTGGAGAATGCCTAATGTTCAATTGAAAGGATCTCTTCTTCTCTATAAATCTGTCAGATTCACCCTGTTGTTTTTACCGTAATTTTGCAATTTTTTTTTTGGCAAGGACCAACGATTTGGAGCTTTATAGGCATACAAATCCACTGAATCTTCATCAGTGCATTTGACTATAGTATTTTATATTATATTTATATATAAAATAAATATCGCAAGGTATGGTTGTTAATTTAAAATTATATAGCAACGAAAGGGAAACTGTGCTAGACAAGACTCTAGGAGTGCTGAAAATAAATATTCATGGACCCGAAAAAACAAAAAAAAAAAAAAAAAAAACATTAAAAAAAATACATAGGAATTAAGTTAAAAATTACATAAGAAACTTACGATTCCCTGAAAAAAGCTGAATTCTAAGCAATCGGAAGCATGCCGGTAGGCTATTCAATTTTCAAATTCACCTAATTTCTGTAGGCACAAGAGAGTTTTTTGTTTGTTTTGTTTTGTTTTGTTATGTTTTTTTTGTCCTCAAAAATACGGACGATAGTAGCAAATAAGAAACTCTACTGTCCTCGAAGAGACTTGTATGATACAATATTTGATTGTGTGCAGTTTTTTATTTGAATAATTGATGATAGGATTTTTCTGTTGATTGCGATAAGTATTTACATGCCAAATGATGAGCTTAAATCGCATGCATATGGTGAAATTCTATGTCTTTTTTTTGTTGTTTTTTTTTTTTTTGTTTTTGGTGTCCTTTTTTAATTTCGATCGACTAGGCTATTCTTCTTACGACGAAATATTTTCACAAGCATTGATGCAATATGCTTGGAATTGGACAGTGACATATCCTTTTCAAGCGACAGTATATTCGTCACAGCAGTGCAATAGTCCTGGAATATCAGGTACTCCATTGAGCCCAAACTTTTCATATTGACGAGACGTAGAGTGAGTCGGGCAAATGGATTTGTTATCAAACAAAGTCCACGAACCGAACACAGATGACGCAAATTATCCATTTCCTTCATTAGATTCGGCAGTCGCAGTATCGTTGTCAATTTAAGGCCCGTACCCAAGTAGGAGGGGCGCGCCACCAGATAACCAAGCAAATAGCTCTCCTTGAAATGCAATTGATTTTCAAGATACGAAACGGCACGTCCAATTCGTGTGTACACCGCGCCAAGATTCGCTTGCTCATTCGTTTTCGTCGTTGCGATAATACGGAAATGCTCTTGACAATTTATCCAAATCGCTAGACAATTGTCAGCACTGATGTAAATCCCGCGGCCATAGGGCCACAATGGACCATTGAATGCCAATGAGTCGGTTGCTTGTATGACGTCATCCGTGTCGAGTAATGGTATCATTAGGCCATGAGCATTCAACTGAACCATGGCTTCCGAACTTTCATCGAGGATCTCCGTTAACGTGTAATAATTGCCGTTGTCGGTCTCGCCGATGGCCTCAGTGAATTCGGGGGTGAATATCTTCGACATTATCATGCGTTCGACCTGCTCGATTTGACCAACGGTTAGATTCAGCGGCAGCTCGAACTCATCAAGATTGCGCGCGGCCTCGACGATGCAGCGCTGAACGAAACGGGAATCGTCGTCGAAAACGAAACCAGCCGTATTGAGACGTCCGCCATGCTCGATGGGAAAGTAAGCAAGGCGCGGATGTGGTTTAAAGTCCGCGGCTATTCCCATGCAATGCATGTCCTTAATCAATGGCACCATGAATTCTTGAAAAACGACAAACACATCAAAGTCGGGCGCAATGACACCGCAATTAATATCCTCCTCCAAGTGGCGTGAATTCGATTTCCTCCGCATTGCCGGCCAGATAACATCGAAGAGATTATGATCGAGCCTGGTTTGGCGTCGTTTGATTTTCTCGAAAACGCTCGCTTTCAAAAATCGACTCAAATAGCTTGTCAACGGCAGCTGGAGTGCCAACGGATTCAGTTCTTTCCGTTGGGCTACCGCCGATGCTGTTATACCGCTCAACGCTTTACCCGAATCCTTTATTAGGGCAAAGCAACGATCTAGCGTACGCTGCATCTCGACATCCTTTAACGGCCTACGCGAGCTGTGTGCATCGTCAGGCACTGTGGCGTGCGTTTTGTTGTGGCGTGCGTTGCAACAGGATGGAAAAACGATTTGAAGCAAAGGTATAGGTAGGCAGAAGAATTTTTAAGTATGTATTGTGTAAAGATAAAAAAAAAAAAATAAAAAAAATGAAAAACAAAACAAAAGAAATTTCTCATGTATCTATCAAATAGAAAAGGCACAGGACAGCACAGGACAGCACAGAAAACAAAACAAAAACGCTAAAAAGCTTTCAAAACTCAAAAAACAAAAAAAAAAAAACCTCCGAACTCCAAAACAAATCGATATCATCAAGACACTACGCGATTACGTTAATAACATACCAAAGATTTCATCAATATTCTGTATGATTTCATTAAAGAATTCACGGTTGGACATATTTTATTTTACTTTCAACAAAAATTCCTCAGAGCGCTAGTATTGAGTTTTGATGTTTATGTATTAACTGATATATGTGTTTATTTAGTTATTTTATTATTTATTCAAAAATAATTTATTTGTTAATATTTATTTTTATATTCAATTAATTATTTTTTTTGGTATTAATTCATTTATTTATCTATTTATTTGTTTATTTATTTACTCATTTATTTGCTTATTTCTTCATTCATTTATTCACTTATTTATATATTTTTTATATGTATTTGTTTATACATATATTAATTAATTAATTAATTTATTTATTTATATATTTTTGAATTATTTTTTATTGATTTATTTATTTTTTAATTTATTTATTATTATTTTTATTTTTTTATTAATTGATTTAATTATTTATTAATTTTTTTAAATTTATTTATTTATTTATTATTTTTTATTTATTTATTTTTTTATTAATTTTAGTATTTATTTGCTTATTTATAATTTTTTTATTTATTTATTTATTTATTTATTTATTAATTAATTAATTTATTTTTTTTATTTTTTTATTTATTTATTTATTATTTTTTATTTTTTTATTTATTTATTTAATTTATTTATTTATTTATTTATTTTTTTATTTTTTTATTTTTTTTATTTATTTATTGATTTATTGATTTATTGATTTATTGATTTATTTATTTATTTATTTATATGCTTATTTACTTATTGGTTTCTTTTCGCTGGTCTCAAATGCATCAAGCTATTAAGTTTAAGAAAAAGAATATTGCTTGCTCCTTGGCACAAAAACGCGATTTGAGCACATGTGGAGACCGCAAGTGTCAATCGATGACTGACTAAATGACTTACTAACAAACTAACAAAGCAATATCCAACTTTCTCGAACAACAATAAACTTCTAGAGACCTAAGCATTTGAATGAATGCCACGAACAGCAATAGCAACAATCTATTCTCACCTACATGGACATATACAATGAAATAGAAATATACCCAGCAGGAAAATATCTGCTGCAGGGCAAAGTCATCAGTGATATCAGTTGGATATTCAAGTTAAGCCTGATTTCCAATAGTCCAGGAATTCCTGCGCATCAATTCCTGCAAACATTTAACACGAACAAATATATAGAAGAAATTACAATCAAAAGCGCAGTTGATTGAAACTGATTCCATATGCGTGGATGTGTTCAATGTTTGCAGGAATTGATGCGCAGGAATACCTGCTCTATTGGAAATTAGACATGACTCCTCGAGTGACAATGTGATCGCAAAAGGGTGCCATTCATGTGCTTGAATCCCATTGGATACCTTAAGTCAAATACGAGCGTGGGGCGTGGGGGATAGCGTGTTTTGGGGCTAACTACCCAAAGAGATGGACTTATCATAAAATAATTTCTATAAATAAGGAATCGAAAGAGACCCTGACGTCATCGATTCTCTCGCGGTGACTTTTCCTGCTGGTTATACATAAAAGCTCATGTCGCAATACATTGGCACTGGTACTGGTACTGGCACTGCAGTAATTTCATGAAAATTACAATTAGAGCTTAACTATTAGAGTAAACAAAAATAGAAGCGGGCGAAATGGGCTATGTGCAGTGTTCAATAAAGAGGTATAAATTGAAATAAAAAATTTATAACTAGAATATTTGAAATATACACACAAAGAATAACGTTAAATAGAAACGATAACTTAATAACTGGAGAAAACTAATTGTATGCCAAAAAAAAAAAGCACTTTCCCGACCTATTCTACTGCAGAGTTTCGATTGAGCTCTAGGAAAGTCAAATAAGAACAAATAAATGATGAAAATCAAATGAGGTTTGTCCTCTTTTCTAAATACTTAACTTTTATTTTTTTTCATTTTATAAAAGTCCTACACGCATGACTTGGAACACGCAATGAATGATAGTAAGTACGTCATGTTTGACCTTTTAACTTACCCTGATCAGTTAAAAGTTCCGCTTCTAGGTCTTCAGCACCGAAATTGCTTAGAAGTTGATGATACGTTAAAATATCATCTGAATTTTCCGTCTCGAAATAATATTCTGCCGTGTAGCCCAGCTAGAAAACACACACAAAACAAACGGAAAAAAAATATTAAATATACAAAATTTTGGGGCATACTTTTACGGACTTGAACAAAAAAATATTTAATTAATTAATCTAGCCAATGAGAGCAAGCAGCTGATATTATTCACACAAATCAACGGAGTGGAGTTTTCATTAATTATTAAAAAAATCACCCAATTAGGCACATGGGGTCTTGGGTGACCCTAAAAAAGCATTCGGAAACGGGTGTTAAAATGAGCGCGCTCTGTAAACACTGTAAAAAAAATTTTTTTTTTTTTTGTTCAATTTCAAGTGGCCCTGACCCCATGCGCCTAATTATGGATTAAAACAAGTACACACAATTATTATGCTATTCTAACCTTGTCCTTGACCTTTTGGTTAGCACCTAAGTGCAGTAATAAGTTATAGAAGTGTCCATTGTCCTTGATAACGGCAGCATAATGTAGTGCCGTACGGCCATCATTGTCGGTTGCGGTCGTCGTCTCCGGAAATCGTGCTGCCAAATAACGTACAATGTCTGAAAACAGAAGGCAGCAATTAAGGATATTACCAAATTTTGATTGCATCAAACGAAATATCAAAGAAACTTTTGTTGTCCATCGTTTCCTAGAGGGACTGCATAGAGAAAAAACTCTTGATGGCTATGAATGACTGCGCACGAAAATTTTAAGTCGTCCTTTTCAATGTTGGCTTGGGTATTCATTCGAAGGCTTTTTTTCTATCCGGCACAACCTAAGCCTCAGTTGGACTCGACAGAACGTCGAGTTTGTCTTAATAAAATGCTTCAGCTGGCGGCATTTTTTAGCTACCTAGATATACATTTCATTTTTTATGGTCAAGACTAGACGGAGCCATGTACTCTAAAAAATTATGAAATTTATATGATATCTATATGATATAATAATGATATCTGAACGCTGGTAACATGGCGATTCAAGAGAGCGCCGCCATTCTGACATGTTCAAATATGTATACATATGTGTGTGTGTGTCTTTTTATGCTTTTCATGCTTATACCTTTATATATATGTATGTATATATATTTTTTTTTTTCGTTTTTCAGCCAATGAAAACATGACCAATTACCGGTGTGTCCAAAAAGCACGGCGACATGCAAAGGTGTCGTTCCATTCGATGATATTTCATCCTTGGCAATCGCAAACTTTCGTCGATCCAATGCTTGTTGTAGCGACAATAGACTACCTTCGCGAGCGGCCTCATGAACTCTTCGTATTTTGCTCTACAGAAGCAACACACAAAAAAATTAATAATTCGTATTTTCGCCAAAAAAAAAAAAAAAAAAAAAAAAACAACGACAAAAAGTCCATCAGAATTACCATATAATTCGGCACATTATTGAGAAAAGCCTGTATATCCGTTTCCGATGATTGCATGTCCAGCAATTTGCTACCATCGCCATTCAGTACAATTTGTGCCAACTGCTCCATATCACCGGAAGCGATAATATCCTGTATGTGTGACTCCTTGTTCTTTTTTTTTTTTGAAAGATTTCATTGAATTTTTTTTATATATTTTTTTTTTAATCAGAAGATAAAAGACATTAGTTTAGTATTCGGATGCAATGCTAATAAAACTGAACGAAAGCAAAACGAAGGCAATGCGAAATCAAAAAAAAAGAGACTCTAGAGAGATCTGAAAGCTTGTGTGAAAATTCATTCATAAATGGATGGAATAAAACAAAATCGAAGAAAAAAATTTGCAACGCAAATTCGAGTTAAAACATGAACAGAATCAATTAAGAAAGAGGGCAAAAAGTTTCTTATTCGTTATACTTCATCATAAAGTGCGGCAGATTGTGACTGAACTGTATTGTCCTCGGATTCGCCGTGAACGAAGCCTTCAATAGCTAGCGATGACGTCCGAGAGCCATCATGATTATCATTATCATTGTCATCGAGCTTATCGTTCGGAAAGAGCATCGTCATCGTTGTTCTGATTGTCGATAATGTCGATTACAAATGTCTGCTCGACTTCCGTTGTTTCGACATCGCTGTGTTGATGGCGGTGATTGTCTGATAGAAACATATCCTAGTCGAGATAAAAGTGTCTTTTTAAGCTTAAATTTAAAAATTTCAATATTTTTTGATTTTTTTTTTTTTTTCTTTCATTTATTTTTGTGCTCTTCGGACTACGAACACACACTACTGTGATTGAAACATACATACGTAGGTAATTGCTATTACACAGAAACATAGAACTTATGAGTAGAGAGGACAAAACAAATGGTGCCCTCAGTAGGGAGTTTAGTGAAGAAAATGAACAGAAAATTTCATCATTAAATCGTTTGTAAATATTGACAGCTTCTTTCAAAAAAAATTTTAATGCCGTTTGCCATTAAATTTCTTCACGAATACAAGTGTTCATTAACAGTGTAGATTAAGGTGGATCGATTTGGTAACCTCGAGTTTCCCTAGCAGAATATTATTCTGTTGCCCATACTTAATAATTATGCCGAAGAAACTATAGGTCAAATGTGATTTTTTACCTTTCGCTTTTGCAAACAAAGGTTTTTAATGCTATATTCGACTTATTTCGGTCATCAGTGTTGGTGAAATCATCTCACAAAGCAGAGAAACAATCACTTCAACGTCCCTCAAAACTCGAGCCATTGAAAAATTTTTATATTTTCTTTAATAACTATCTTAAAATGGCCAATTTATGATGATCAGGGCTCGGATTTTGTTGACTTTTATAAAGTTAAAGCATACTTTTTACCATTTTGCGAACAAGTTTAGCGAAGTTTAACTTCAAACCGCTTTTCTAACTTCAAAAAAATTAATTTCGAAGCTAAAATCGGATTTGAATCTTAACTTTATGTGAGTTGAACAAAATTTGTACTCCATAAAGTATGCTTTAAATTTATAAAAGTCAACAAAATCCGAGCCCAGATGATGATTTTTCAAGCAAAATTTTTTTTATTTCTCATGCCTAAAATTATGCTAAGAATAAAAAAAAAAGAAAATTCAATTTAAAAATATTTTTCACTAGGTAGTTTCTTTCTTTTTCTGCAATAAATTGTAGCATTATTTTAGGCATATTTAATATGGACCTTGTTTTGGTCCATTCGGGTTTGACGTATGGTTTCCTGGGCATTATTTCTCCAAAAAAATTGTAGAATCTTATTTCGGACTTTGTTGCTTTTATAAATTTAAAGCATACTTGAAGGGGCTTAAAAATTTTTCTTACCAACATTTTCCGAATCAGTTAAGCGAAGTTGAACTTCAAACCGCTTTTCTAAATTCAAAAAAAATCATATTGAAGTTAAAAATCGATTCGAATGTTAACTTTATGTGAGTTGAATATATTTTGTACTCCAATAAGTATGCTTTAAATTTATAAAAGTCAACAAAATCCGAGTCCTTTTTATCACAAACTGCGTACGGTTAAAAAACAAATAACATTTTTTTATCAGTTCCTGACCAGAAAATTTGACAACATTTTGAATGAGTTTACTGTCAACATTTTTTAGAAAATACCAACTGCGTACTGAGGGATACGATAAAGCAATCCATGAACGACGAAGTGTATGAAAGTGGCAACGTGGCAAATTTTTTTTCTTGTTATTGAAAAACAGGTCTTGCTGAAGCCGGCCTCACAATCGTTGACATTAGAAAAATAATGCTGGCAAAACGAAGATGAGTGATTGAGAAAAACTCTTAAAATATTGCTAAAAAAACAAGTTGGGTCAGATTTGTCCCCTGAACCCTAGACAGCTAACCGTTCGTCAAAATGACGGGTTAGAGCGAAGCTATATCGCAGTTTTTTTTTTTTTTTTTTTTTTTTGAGGTCTAAGAAACGTTACTGTAGTCCGATAAGTAGGTAAATAAAATGTTCTCTTATTGTTAAACTCAATTAAATGACTGCAAGAAAAACAACGGATTCAATAGCTTTGAATTTTTTGAAAAAAACTGGATTTTTCTTTTACCCATCTTTTCGACCAGGGGTGTTGCGAATATTCGCATTCGCAAGTGCGGATCCTCCGCAAGATTTTCAACATCTGCATTCGCATCCGCATTCGATCGATGCGGATTTTCATGCGGATGCAGAGTTCTTATAAAAATAGCTGATGGTAAGAGAAAGAAACAAAATGTCTCATAACCCATTTTGGTTTTCTTCAAATCAATTATGTGTTGCCCTTTACATCGTCATTTTTGCCTTGTGTCTTTGTAAATAAAAAATAAACAACCCTTAGGAGGTGAAAGTAATGAACGTCAACAACAGATGGATTGGAAAATATAAGACAAATAATTTTAAATAGTTTGTATTAAATATAGAAAATGTGTCGAATCCACGGGTCTCTCACTATGCATATTATATGCTCTCGCAGTGGCCGAATCCAATTTTGAGGTCCACATACTTACTTCCTTCCCGTCCAGATTTGGCCATAACCTCAAAATCATATTCTCGAGCGGGTCTTTAGAGCGAACTTTTTACCTTATAGCAAAACGTAGACCATTTGCAGTTACATGGAACTAAAATTTGGATTCAGTGACCCCCGAAAACATAAAGTAAGCACAGTGAGTCTTGGGTCTGACACTTTTTACTTTTTACAATTTTCATCCAAATCGGACGCGATGAATTTTTCAGATTTTTTTGGTTTTGGTCCATAAACTTTCTAAACTTCCTCTAGGCCCCCCCAAATTTTTTTGTTTTAATGTCTTATAATTGTTCAATATACCACTGTTGAAAATATAAGCACTATCAAAGCTTGCTTTCTCTGGACACGCCACTGCACACACTCCCAAACATATGCTCACACACTCACTGTGGTCAAAACTTTGGATTCCTGCGAAGTCACAAGATATTGTAATGCCCGTTATTGTTCCTCAAAAATATGTTCATAGGTATCATAAGCAATAAGTTTTAATGAAGTTCTATAAAGTTCTGTTTCTTACACGATTTACAGTCGAACGTCTATACAATAAAGTTCTCCCTACTATGAAATAATTTCAAACGCACAGCTTTTTCGTTCCACTTTCAGTGTACACCGAGAGAAATAACAACAGTTAAATCAACTACTTGGAACAGTTAAAGTAAGAGTGGTCAAATAAACTGTATTCCGCGTTAAATGCACTGAAAAAGGCAGTCAAATGAACAGTTGAAAAACAGTTACTTTTTATGTTCAAATTCGCTTTCGTTCACTTAGACGTATAAGTTCGCATTCTGATCAACCGTCTCCGGAGGTTTTGATAGCTCAGTGGTTTAAACTGTCACGACTGTCGAGAGCTTCGGGGTTCTATCCCTGCTGGCGGCGGGAATTTTTCTGAGTTTTTTCAAAAAATTTAAAGAGATGAAAGAGAAAAAGATTTAAATAGAAACAAATAAATAAAGAAAAAATATAATAATTTAATTAAAAAAAAAAAAAAAATATTAATAAAAGAAGACAAAAAAAAAAGTCAAAGCAAATAATAATTTTTTTTTCCCAGTCGCTGGTGACAGTTGATTTAACCGCGAGACAGTTATATCAACCATCAGGTAGTTATATCCTTATTGACTGTGTTTGTACTGTTGAGTTGACCGCTACTGTACATTAGGGTGTCCCAAGATATAAGGGAGGGTTTTATTTTCCCAAAAATCGAAATGCATACCCTCCAATTTTTTTCTAAATGGTCCTATTAGCTTAAATATTAAATATAATTGAGATTGAAATACGATAACCCGTGCCGAATTGCCTTCGAAGTTTGGTATGAAGTCTCTTCAAATTGAGTCCCCCAAAAGTATGCATCGAAATTTCTTTTATATTAAAAATCGTGGGTTTTCTTGAAAATAATGCAACATTACCACGATGTCAGAAATATATAGTGAAATAATGCTTATCATCATCATAGCTCGAACAAAACTTTTCTGGAAAATACTCAAAACTAATAGGAGATTTTAGCGCTAAATATTGACATGCATACCTTAAGGGTACAATTCATATCAAAATTCAACGCTTAAGATTTGTTAATATTCAAATATCTCACTCATTTTTAATTTGACCTGGTAACATTATGGTTTAAAATGTTACCAATTTAATGGGCTTGCGATTATAAAATCTTTATAGTTTTATACGCAAGTGTTTGGTCTGGTAAAATATAATTAAAATCAGAAAAATTTTCTAAATGTTTAAGATTTTTTAATTTCCATAAGTTTGGTGGAGCTCTTTTTACTAGAGTATCTAACCTCTAAATTTTTTTGTCATGATAACAATCGCAAACTTAATGGTGTCAAGGTAGGACCACGCCCAGCCGAATGTCATTGGAACTTTTAGATGCTAGCAAAGAAGGCTATAGCGCTCCAAAGTACGAAGGTTTCATACTTCTATTGATAACATTAAGCAAATATAAAAGTTAAATCAAAATCGCACACGCTCAAAACCACCCGTACCACCACACTATACACCCAACAAATTTTTCCATATAAAACTTGTTTTTAATTTAGAATGCCTTAAAATGTCATACAGACCTCAAAAATCTTGCCCTTATGCAAAACGGTTTTAAAAAGTAATAATTTTTACCAAAAAACCTATTAAAATATTAAATAGTAATAGTTTTTGGGTATATAATAAGTGTTATTTTTAGTAAAGAAACTCCAACTTAAGAAACTATAGTTATAGGTTGTAAGTAAGGTCAGTGCACCACATAAGGCCCACCTTACATCTTTTCCATTGCTGCGTACAAAGTATTGATGATACAGGCCCGATTGTTTTTGTGTTGTTTTATTTGATAAATTTTCTATAAAATAACAAAAAATTCTACCAAAAAAACCTTATCGGAAAAGCTCTTAAAATACGATTTAAAAACGACTTTTTGGGCCTTACGAGGAACATGTGTACCTTAAAAGGCTCATTTATTCCTTGTTTGAGATTATGAACCCAAACCTGCATTTATTATTTTTGTTAGCTTAATAGGTTAAGCTATATTGTAAAAGCTAGTAAAAAAAATTTAAATAACAGAAACAATTCGTTTATTTGAAAAAAAAAAAACCAATTAAATGTAACTCAGCTTTTTTATATTACGAATAAAAAATAAAACACTATTTAAGGATAAAAAACGTATAGTTGCAGTTCGTCCTACTATTTTGACCGCAAAGCAACTCTAAAAATGGTTTCTTAATGTCCGTCAGGGCATTTTTTATTTTTGTTTTTTTTTTGTATGGGCCTTCAGAGGCTTTCCAAGAAAAAAAATTTGCAATAGAATTTTTTCCATAAACATACCTCTGTATCTTCACAATAGAACAAAATTTCTTATTTTAAGAAAGCAACCCCCACAATTTCACTATAAATAATTATTTGTTAAACGCGGACCACTATAAAAATGCCATTTTTACGTCTCTGTTATTTTCAATTGACTGTGGGCACCGCAAATATTGTGCGATTGTCTTAATTTTTTATTTCTGCAAAATAACTTGAGGACATGTTTCACCATGTGCAAGTACAAGAACATTTGATAGTTAAAATGAAAGTGTGCCTTAAGAGGAAACGGTCTTTACGTGATGAATTTCTTTTACAAAGAGTTCTACGAGACTTATGAAAGTTAAAAAATCGGAAAAATCAATGATTTCCAAATTTTTTTCTGATTTACAATATATTTTACTATACCATACATTGCGTATAAAATATTTAAACTTTTAAAACCACTATCAAGTTTCATTGGTAACATATTAAGCCCTTATATGTCCAGATCAAGTAAAAAATGTGCGAGATATTCGAGAATTAACAAATTTGAGGCGTTGAATTTTGATATGAATTGTACCCTTAAGGTATGCATGTCAATATTTAGGGCTAAAATCTCCTATTAGTTTTGAGTATTTTCCAGAAAAGTTTTATTCTAGCTATGATGATGATAAACATTATTTCACTATATATTTCTGACATCGTGGTAATGTTGCATTATTTTCAAGAAAACCCACGATTTTTAATATAAAAAAAATTTCGATGCATACTTTTGGGGGACTCAATTTGAAGAGACTTCATACCAAACTTCGAAGGCAATTCGGCACGGGTTATCGTATTTCAATCTCAATAATATTTAATATTTAAGCTAATAGGACCATTTAGAAAAAAATTGGAGGGTATGCGTTTCCGAAAAATTAATTTCATATTTTTGGGACACCCTACTGTACATAAGTTAACAATTAACGGTGAACTCGGTTATTTTAACCTGCTTTTTCAGTTAATATAACTACCTTTTTCTCTCGGTGTACGTGTTAATAATTTCTGTATAATGAAATTTCTATATAATGAAGTGATTTTCTAGTCCCGTGCGACTTTATTATAAGAAAGTTCGACTGTATTCGATTGCCCCCTGCACGCGCAAATTATTGTTCTGCCATAACTTTAATCCGATTAGATTGCAATTACAAAGTTTTTCGATATTCAGTTTGAATCCGAAACTTTAGCAGCCGCGACGGGGGTTGCGTGGTCTGAAGGTTTTTATTTTGTTGTTGTTGTGGGGATTTAAAATAATTGCGCATATACATATTTTCAGCTCGCAGGCATAAAATCTGCTTTTCTAAATTATAAATCCTTTGACGTTTGCATGTCACAATGTAATTTTCTGTGAGTGATATTTGAAAAGCGATATATTATACGACAGCTGTAATTCGAACAAACTCGGATTTTTGCCAGCGATATGGGGCGTGTATTTTCACAGGGAGTATGCAATAAATAAGATCCATGCATATAGTTCGTGCACTGTCACCGTCAGGTGCTCTATTGTTCCTTTTTTTTTCTATTTTTTTGTTTTTGCGTTGTTTCTTCTTTCTAACGCCCGATAGGATAGGCAATGCAGTAAAATGCAATGGGAAAGATTAGATATGAGCAATAAAACTAAATCGGAATAGAGAGCGAGAGAGAGATAGATAGATAGAGAGAGAGAATTTTATGGGACTAGGACTAAGGTACCTACATATATCTGCATAATGTGTAAGCAGTAACATCCTGACATGATTCTATGACGTGAAGAGAAGGATTTAGAAGGGATTCCAGATCAGTCGTGATGATAATGAGCATGCGAGTTCATTTATGGAAACGAAGCGGAAGCAGTTGGATTAGACGAACAAGGTTAAATTATATGAAAGACAAATGACTTTTTGATACATATTTTTGAAATAATTTCAAGCATTTAGATCGGAAAATTTTTAACAAACATTTATTTTGCAATTGAAATTATATGATATACATAGATTTTATATATTATATGCTTTGTAGCAGTATGGAAAAATGTGGTTTCACAATTTCTTTTCAACAGCACTGGACATCACTTTTTTTCTTTCGTTTTGCTTAAGAACAAAATCAACTCATTCATTTCATTTTGAGCTAAATTACTAAATCAAAAATTATTGTTATGAGTTATGTACAGTCAAACTTCCATAGTTCGAATAATGAATTATCAAAAGAATTCTTTTGGTTCGAGGAGATTTCGAGTCAGAGGATTTTATGCCACTCTATCTTTCTCCTTTCTTTTAAACGCTGTTGTTAAGCGTTTTTCACAATTTCATTTATAAAGGTTCAAGTTTTGGAGGTTCGACTGTACATTGAAAACTTTTGTTCGTTTTTAAAATTTTGATTGTTTTCCAATAATTTGTTAAATCTTTTTGGGGTTTTTCTTGCTTTGCTGTTTGCTTTTGTGCAAATTGGCTTACATGACTAGGATATTTAGGGTATATATATATATAATATTATATATATATATTATATATAATATATATATATATATATATATATTATGTAGTGAAATAGTTTTTAGATCTTGCCGAATTGTACCTCATCCTCATCGGTTTCATCAAATTCTTCCATTTCCAATTCCAATTCATCGATCTGATTTTCGATATCTTTCTTTGCATGGCTTTCTTCTTTCGATTGTTCATGTTTTCTAGTATCTCTTTATTTTGCTCTAATTCAGAGTGTTTATCTGCGATATTTTCATATTCCTTTTCAATGATTTCAAAATTGACCAAGGCATTATCCCTTTCAATTTGCTTTTCATTTTTCTTTTCAGTCTCGTTATCAAGATTTTCCAATCCATCTCCACACTCATTCTCATTCTTGTTATCATATGCTTCGATAGACTTTCCGTTAACATTTTTAATACCCATTTCGTCTTTATCTTCAACTGCTGATTGTTCTTGTCCATCTTCTTCTTCTATTTTGTTTCCGTTTTGTTCTTCTTCTTTTTCTTTTTCTTCTTCTTTTTCTTTTTCTTTTTCTTCTTTTTCTTTTTCTTCTTCTTTTTCTTCTTCTTTTTCCTCTACTTCTTTTTCATATTTTTGTTTAACGTCTTCATCCTTGTCTTCTTCCTTTTTTCTTCGTGCTGATTATCTTTATGCATTGCATTCTTAGTTTCCACCTTATTTGTCTCGTTATGTTCTTCGATTTTCTTATCATATTCGTTTTCTTCTTTCGGTTCCCCTTCGCCATCTTCAACATCATCATTCTCAAAGCCATCATCATTTACGTATTGATCTTGCACAATCTTGTCGTTTTCGACTTCTTCGCTTAGTTTGACTTTGCTCCCATCTAATCCAATTCTCATTTCCGATATCAATATCGTCATTCGAAACCTTTTCCGCATCCATACCACCATCACCATTTTGTAAACTATCATCACCATCACGATCGCCATCACGATCACCATTAGGATCACCATCACGATCGCCATCGGCTGCACTCTCACGCCTCACGTCATGCTCGATTTTCTCACGGCCATCACCGTTTATTTCGACTATCTGATTCGCGATTTTCTGCAAAAGTAAACAATTGTGGACTGATTTCTTTCTGTTTTTTTTTTTTTTTTTTGTGTGTGTTTTCTGCTTTATTGAAAATTAATTTTGTATTTTTTGTTTGCTTGATTTTTTGTTGAAAGAAAGAGTTAAAGGAATTAAATAAAATAAATCGTTAGCCTCGTAAGGTACACCAAATCAACTCTATGGATGTATTTACATATGTTTTCCTCCATATACATATGTACATAAAAGAGATTAAGAATAGAGAAAATAACTTGGTGAAGAAACATTGAATATCAAAATTTGTTCAAAGTTCAAAGTTCACACAGAATGAAATGTGGAAAAGTATATAGATAGAGACATAGAGATATAGAGAGACAGAGAGCGAGAGATAGAGAGAATAAATTGTAATTTTCGTTGTCTAGAAAGTCACATCATGTCCGACAATGGCTTACTTTTGAGAGATTTTGGCTCCAATGCGTTATAAAATCGATAAGAGAAGAACTTATAATTTAGGGTGCAAAAGAAATCTGGCATAAAAAAAAATTTATTTACAATTTTTTTTCATCTGTAATATTTTATTATACTTATGTACATTAATTTATTCGTTTTTTTTTTTTTTTTTTTTAACTCAAAAACTGCAGCATTTGGGTTCTTTTTATTTACAGCGTTAGTGTCTTGAGAACTCTCCGAGTGCGCAAAATTGGTAAAAATTTCGAAATCAATTCTCTTTCAAGACTTACCTCCTTCGCTTCAGCGTTATCGACGTCATCGACGTCATCAATTTTATGCCTATCGACAATTGCTGGCGTACATGGCGCTGTAACATTTAAGTTCTCGTCTTCATTATTGCTTGCATTGACTTGCTCAACAGTGGCATCGACATTGGTATCGATCATTTCTGGTTCGCTTTTAGGCAATTCGTTTTCTTCTGTTGCACTTACGCTTTTTGGTATGATTGAATTTTGTTTGTTTGTTTGTTTTTTTGTTGTTTTTGATAAAAAAATGATTTATTGATTTGCATTATTTTCTCATCGAACTATTTATCTAACGTGTAAGCATTTCAAATAGAATGAAATCAAAGCGCCAAGAAACAAATGAAAGTTCAAACAAGCAGTGCTAATGTTACTCCTCTACCTATGTCCTACGTGTTCTATGTTATGTACTTTTTCTACGTTGCAGGCTCAAAAGTATGTAGGTTAATAATGCTTAAAAGGTTCGAGCTAGTTGTTGTTCCTGCCTGAGTTAAGACATTGTATGTATGTGTCAGAGCCGATGCCAGGGGGGTGCGGAGTGTGCTCAGCATGCCGAAGCCATCGCCTGAATCATATAGGGAATTCTATTTTCAAAAAATCATAAATACCATTGTTTGGATTTTGTTCAAAAAAAAGATTTATCTGGGAATATGATTTTGTTTTTCTGGAGTTTTTTTTTTTTTTTTTTTTTTTGTGGATGCTCAGCATGCCCAGGCTTTGCGTTCTGGCTACGGCTCTGGTATGTCTATATGAATCTCGGGACGTCCGAGGGAATTAAAATACGATTTAAATCGATAGGATGCACGACGATGTCTAATCGAATGGTAAGCCGATAATACTAGCTTACAACATTTTTTTCCCGGAACATCGAAATGAACCGAGATATTAGGTTTGCCAGCTTAAGACATCTATTCCGTAAAAGCAATCATCGTTTATAAACACGGTTTGGCATGCTTTTTTTAATGGTTCTTATATTCGGGGAATATTTTAGTGCGACTTTTCTGAAGATCTCATACTATATTAAGAGAAAAATTCAATCGATAAAACCAAATTCCAGTCCATCTAAATTATCAAAAATAACTCTAAGAAATACCAGAAGTGGCCAAGTGGGTTTTTCTGAGGAAACTCGAAATGGCAATTTAGAGGAAAAAAAAAGTGATAAAATAATAAAAAATGATCAGCAAGCAATTCGTATAGCTGTTTCCACTATAAAAAGAGCATTTCTTTGTTATCAATGATTAAATTAATAACAACAAAAGTGAGCATAACGCCGGGGCCTTCATTATCAACTATGCGATGTTCAAAGACTTTGAGTGCAGTTTGAGTTCCAGATCGGGCCGACGGGGGCGTTGAGCCATTAGGGTGCCAACAAGTCTAAGGCCGACATATAAATGTAAATTTGGCTTCCAACTGAATGACAAACTCTTGTAATATGAGAACGAGAATTATTTTGAAAAAGGCTCCGGAATTATTTATACTTTCTTTCATATGGTTTTCTTCGCCTCAAATGAATGTATCTATGTGTTTATGTATTTATGTTGTATGTATGTATGTATGTATGTATGTATGTATGTATGTATGTATGTATGTATGTATGTATGTATGTATGTGTATGTATGTATGTATGTATGTATGTATGTATGTATGTATGTTGGAGTGGATGCCACTTAGGCCGTTTACCACCCCCATTGTGATACCACGGGGGGTTCTCTTGTGTTTGTGTGAGTCTATGTCTTCTTTGGTAGTGTGCCGGGAATCGAACGCGGATCCCGAGATCAAGAGCATACCACGCATCCCCTACGCTATCCCAGAGCCACTGCCTCAAATTAAAGAACCAAAGAAAAACTGAAGAAAGAAAATTAAAAAAAAAATTTCCCTTTTTCTTCTTCAATTTATACCCAAAAATGATGAAAAGGCTTTTTTTTTTTTTAATAATAGTTTGCATGCTTACTTGTCATTTAAATCGGCCTCCGAGATATTTTCATCGTTCGTGCTATCATCATTGATGGTACGTCCATTGCTACCATTTGTCAAGGGTACCTTCGCATCAGATTTCTACAAAAACAAAGAAGAAAATAGAAAAAGGAGCACAAACACACACACACACACACGATGGCAAAAGCAATAGTCGCCGAATTCGAGTACAGTACAAAAAATTCAATTAAAACTACTTTCGAAAAAAATACTTAATAGAAAATTCGAACCTTATCACTGTTGGTATCATCATTCAATGCCTCCCAATCGGTGAGGATATCTGGTGACACGCGCGGTGCATCCGGCACGTAAACGAGGAATGCCCGTTCGATTTCGTTCGGCTTATGACGATAATATGAAGGCGTTTTTGATTTCTACGGAAAAGATTGCGAGATTGACAGATTGACAGATTGAGAGAATTTCGCTCTCGCATCAGAATTTCTTACATAATCGACGGCCTCCTCGTCGCAGCCGGCCTGCGTTAAAAGCGTATAGCAACGCATATTATTTTTGGCACTCGCTGCCCAATGTAACGGTGTCTTCCCGGTTATGTCCACCTCATTGGCGCCGTCTGGCCAAATACCAATAAGATATTCTAAAATTTTCGTATGCCCTAAGCCAGCAGCCTTATGTATGACATTCAAGCCGTTCGCATCTTTGCCCGTAACCAGAGCCGCCGGTACTGGCGGCTCTAATTTCGCTTGAAGTGTTTCCAAATTATTATCGATAACCGCTTGATGAACCTCCTTGATGGCATTCTATTGAGAAACTCATGATGAATATAACAAAATACAACAACAATTCATTATTTTTAATTAATAATATTATGCAATGCCCACCATCACGTAGGGTACAGCGGCTAAAAATCGCTTCACGCGCGGATTTGTGCTCGCCTGTTGGCGCAAACGGTTTCCTTGACCAGCCCATAATATACGGGCTAATTTCCCGATTTCCTTTTCGTGCATCCAAATGCGAATTGTCGACAGTTTTATGGAAAATTCTTCAAAATAGAAAATTGAAAAAGAAAAAAATAAAAATAAATGAATGAATAAAAAAAAAACAAAACACAAGAATAGAAAAATAGAAAATCGAATAAGAAAAATACAGGTACAAAGTGAAAGAAAATTGCGGAAAATGAAATTTCTTTTCAATTTTTTCGAAAAGTTTTTCGTCTTCCATCGCCGAATCTACTGCGCTGCAGTTCATTTGCAGACGATTATCGCATGCTGACATGCATAAAATTTGCCTTAAGTGAATTCAAAGTAGCACAATATGCAATGAAAGCAATAAGAAAGAAGTTGCTTATTTTTTTTTTTTTTTGTTCGTTTTTAGTTTTTTGATTTGTGATTTTTGATTTGGAAAACTCCACAAAGACACGAAAATCTACAAAAATAATAGTTTCAAGTGCAGACATAAAAGTGAAACCAATCAAAGTGTTTGCAGCAACTTTTTGAAGCTCTTATTACTCTTTTTGCGAGTCAACGGAAATAGACAATTAAAGGTCGAGGCAGAAGGCTTCAAACTTTCTCATATCAATGCCTTCACATCCAGCAGACCTTAAATGGGTTAAGTTCCTTTTTGGGCCGACCTTCACATTGATTGTGTGAATAAGTTATACAATTCCTATGAGCATTTGAAAGGCGAAGATTTCGTTTATTTTTTTGAGAGTTTTAAGTACGCTGAAACTGCTGGCGAATCTTGTGATAACGCGCTCCGAGGTATGGCCATCTCTTCTATTAGGGGGATGTTAACACTTTTCAAAGCTAATACGTGGAGTCCCCGAGTGCAAAGTGCTTCAAAATTCAGCGTGGAAAATATAGAACACCATTTGTCTGTCATCAGAGCTGCAGGCTAACTGGAATTTATTTAAAAACCAGGTTTCCGCAATTTGCCCGTAAAGTACCTCAAACAAAATCGATTCCTCTACGAGACACTACTGCCATTTTCTTAAAGAATAGATCCCCTGAATATCCCCTCCCCCAAAAAAAAGGGTTCAAAATTCTTTTGAATTTCATTTTGATGTCTTGACAAAACAAAAACTTGCTTTCCTTAAAGTTTCCCCCAAAGACTTTTCTCTCTTAACTTTTCCACACATAATTTGGAAATAAGTTGATGAGCAAAATTACACTGGTCGGCATCAAATTTGAAGCAAAGCAATATGTATCTGGAATTGATATATGTATGTATATCGACGAGCTATATATCTCTAAATATGAAATGAATATGAAATTTAAATATTTCCGATGGTGAGAGATCTATTTGTTCTTGTAGCTTTGCCAATTTAAACACATCTTCAGGAAGGGGTTTGAAAGATGTGCGGATATCTTTATCATTACTTTTTTTTATTTAAGCAATAACAAATTATTGCACAAATTTTATGAGAGCACTAGCTACAGGGCATTCGGCTCGGCTCGGATAAAGCCTTAACTAAGCTTCGTCTATAAAGGTTTAAGAAGATCAGGGCTCGGAATTTGTTGACTTTTATAAATTTAAAGCATACTTTATGGGGCTAAAAATGTTTCTTATCATTACATATTCCGAATAAGTTTAGCGAAGTTGAACTTCAAATCGCGTTTCTAAATTCAAAAAAATTCATATTGAAGTTAAAAATCGATTTGAATTCTAACTTAATGCGAGTTAAGCCAAATTTCTACTCCAATAAGTATGCTTTAAATTTATAAAAGTCAACAAAATCCGAGCCCTGAAGATGATATTAATTCTTTTTGAAATATTCGAATGCATACCTTTAGGTGTTGAATTGAAATATTTGCTGTTTCCCTAGCTATGAGCAACTTTCGTTTTCATTTGAATTATTTACATTTCTTATATGAAAATCTCGAGCCGTTGTGTTCGTTACCAAACTCCAACGAAATGACGGGTCCGATTTTTATGAAATTTTTGTGTGCATATCAATTTCGAGTCGCCAAAATCTCAATTATTAGTCCCATTGAGCAAATTTTAGTTTTTTCCCAGTTGTAAGTTTTATAATCTCCGGATTGATCATTTGACCATTCCTAAGCGACGAGATATCATAGACTTTTCCAATCACTTTTATACATCTACTTTGTTCGGGCATGGCCGCTTTGGGTAGGCCTTCCCTTCCCTCTTTGAACACATCACCTTTTCCCTGTTCAATGACTGCCAAGAAGAGTAATGCCTATTGACAGTGCCTGGGATACTTCAAGTGATGCATCGCTTAGTAGAGGACTTCCCCATATTTGCAACTGGGTGTGGTCGTCGTATGCGTAACGTTATTTCGAAAAAATGTAGTTGCGGACCCCTCAACATTACGTATTTCAAGGGAAAGAGAGGCAGGCGGATGGAAAGAGATCTGCGTATTTGAAGTTATTGATTTTTGGCTCATTAGTCTCTTGTGAGCTGAGGCACTATTCGCTGCGCCTCTCTCTCTCTTTACCTCTTTATCATCGTTCCCTGCTGTCTCTCAAGCCCTTATTAAAACCACAATGGAAAAATCGTTGGTGTGGACTTTCCCCTTAGAGATAGACATATAACATTCCGGTAATTTTTGTAAAATTTTTTAAGGAGCACAATACTCGTACTGTAGTAGGTTAATCATTTTGATCAATCTCGTAGGGTTATCATCATACTAGAAACCTCAAAATTATAAGTGTTTTTCTACTGTTTTATGCATGGAACTATTATAAACTTTCCTCTTGAATCACTCTGTCTATTAAACAAACCACATCAAATTCCGAGGTCTGTGTGTGTTTGAATAGCTATCTCCTAAACTACTTTCGTGCCCATTATGAAAATTATACAGTATGTTTTTAACATTTAAAGCTTTAGCATACTACATGGTTTTTTAAGAATGAATTTCAAGGCGTGCAATAATAAATTTCAAAACGCACGCATTTCAAAAAATACAAGGCAAGGCGTGCAATAATAAATTTCAAAATGCACGCATTTCAAAAAATACAAGGCAAAAATAAGCAGAGCATACTATGAAGTTGTATAATAAAGAATTTCAAATTATGAATCTGTCAAATCAAAATAAAAAATTTCTTCACAATACAAACAAACAAAAAACACGCTTTCTTAAATTTAGGTTAAAATCCAATTTGAAATCTTATTGCATAAAATATTGTTCGGCACTCGTGTCGAAACTCAGCTTTTTTCGCCCTCGTGGTATTGTAAAACTCGGCTGCGCCTCGTTTTACAACATTTACCACTCGTGCAAAAAAAAGCTTCATTTCGACACTTGTATCGAAAATATCTATTACATACCGTTACTTTTTGATTTTGCAAAAAACAAGTTTTTATTCGAAAATTTGCATGCAAAAAAACCTCACCTTTATTTTCGTCGATCTTTAGAAGCGTATATCTCGAAAACTAAGAGCAATACGACAACATTTTTTTACTCCTTAATTCATATCCTCTAGAGGTACAATTGAGCCGAATATGAACAATTCTCAAAACATCAAAATTTTTTCGTTGTCCCGTTTCACGTGGAATGTCCCATATGGGCATTTCCAGGTAATCGTACGCGGAATTCGTACGTAAATAGAGTTGAATAGATTTTACAAAAATTGGAGTGACTCCAAGAAAATGGTGTCGATATGTTCCACTCAGAGAGTTTATCATTTGAAAAAAAAATTAAGTAGATTTGAAATGTTTGAGTCGGAAAAATCGAGCGAAATAGGGCTATATCGTACGTGACCAAAAACGGAAGTACTTTTGAGGTACTTGTAAAAATGTGCAAAACTCTGCGAATTAATGGAGTTTATTTTTTTGTTTCTAATTTCTTGCACTTAGTGAAATATTTCTCCTTTTAAATTCGTTATGTTTAAATTAAAAAAATCTTTAGTTGATTTTATAGGGAACAAAGTTCATATATCTTACGTGACATATCGTACGTGACATAATTTCCCCCACTACTATTCTTCATTAATGACCAATAAAAAATATTTTTCCATTCAAAAAACAATATATTTATAACAAACAAAGACAGTCCCGGTTAAATTTATTGTTTTTACGGAATTATTCGGCGTTAAGTTTTCGCTGCCACCCAACCCTGTCATATACTTATTTAACTCTTATTTTTCCCTTGAATGAATACCCAGCTCATTTGTTGCTCATTCTAAGCTCATCTCTTGTTGCCTCGTAATGAATTTTAGACATATGATAAAAAAAAAAAAAAAATTTCAATTGGGCTCTCAACAAATCGTACCATTTTTAGTACTTACGATATCGTACGTGACCAACTTGCTTGGCTTATAAATTTTTTGTTTTACGAAATTAAAGAAAACTTTTTTTAAATCTATTATTTGCCCGATGGCCTTGATTTGGAAATTAATTTTCGTTCACCTGCGACCGACAAATAACAAATGAGGAAGAAAAACAATGTTTTTGGTCATCGTACGTGACATTAAAATAGCATCCAAGGAAAATAAAAAAAACACCGCTAATCGAACTCCTTATTTTCTCTTTGCTCATGAATCTACTTAATTGTTGTTGTAACAATAATTTGAGAGTAGAAATGCAATGTTACAAATAGCTGAAGTGAGTCGTTTGAAGAGAGGAAGTAGTTGAGCAAAACTGCTTAAAATGAATCAACGAGACAATTGACTTTAAGCCGTTATTTTTTGTCTTTCAAATTTTAATAGGCTGGAAATGCTTCCAGATAATTAAATTTTAGTATTTTTGCCTTCCATAGCCAGTGTTGGAAAAAAATTTCGAGCACTTTTATTTTTTCAGTCGTGGTTGACATATTCATGGAAATGCTTATATGCCAATATAAGTAATAAAAGCCCAAAAACTAGACGTGATAGAATAAATCTGAAAACACTAATTTCAAATCACATCAAAGTTCTCGCTGATGATTTTTTTTTCCCCCCGCCCCGGCCCTATATAATAAGGTATAAGCTTGTTTTAAATTCCTGATGACAGTTACACTTCCTGATTCTTCGGTTAAGGTCAGAAGGTTTTCCTTTACGGGTGGGATTTACCTAAGCTGGCAACAGTGCTCTGCAGCCTTATGACAAGTGGATTGTCCCACAATATGGCAGAGAAGCTAAATGGGCAATATTTCCTTCTTGATGGATAAATTCTTGATTTGAAATGACCAGGCCACAACAAAGGTCAATTTCATTTGACTGATATTTCTGTCCGCCTTTGGAAATATTAATTACATTCACGACAATTCTAAGTTATAATTTAAAATCAATAATTCCAACCATTAGCGAATTAATTCCCGAAATATTCTACCGTTCCGATTCTCCGATGGGAAAAGAAGGATGACGAGAAGGTTCTGATTTTATTTAAAAAAAAAAAAAAACACACACACATGTTTCCGAATAATTAATATCATCATGGGAATAGCCATTTGCGAAAGGTTGGACAGTCATTGTATATTGATATTCGACTTTGAATATTGAAAACGGTCGACTGCTCCTCCAGCTGTCATTAATTACTTTAGCTTTATAATATGCCAAACAATTATAATTTTAAAATCCCTCAATTATATACTCCTCCCGCCTCACCTTTTTTTCCGCACTCCCCTTTTCCCCAAGTTCCGATTCAAGCAGATCTTCAGCTGTTTAGTTACATTTAAAGTAATAGAAGCTTTTTATAGGTCATAAATAATTACAAAGCATTACAGGTGTTGTGTTCTTGTTTGGAATATTAAAGGCTATGTCCTTCTATGGCACAATAATTGAATACCCATCTACCTGGTGCCGATTATTCGTTGGACACTATTGATTATGGGGCACTCCTATTATTTTGTTCGTGCATGTGCATATGTATGTACATGAAATCCATGCTTTAAATTCAAATTCAAATGCGCGTTACACGAATTCTTTGTTCAAGTATTATTTAGGTCAACTTTATCAATATTTAATAGTTATTTCATGCATCGGCTTCAATGTTTGCATGTTCAATGTTTGCTACATACGAAGAACCACTTTATTCGTCTCGCTTGTGACTTGAAAAATTTTGAGTATTTCTTATTTTTCTAATTTTATTTTTTATTTTTTTGGTATTTTTTTTTTCTATTTTTCTTCATTTTATTGATTACTCACCATCGATATCGCGTCGCCGACGACCATTTTGATTTGCCGATTGATCGTTCATTGGTAGAACTGTAAAATAGAAAATTTGAAGAAAAAAAATCAAACATTTATTCTATTCGTTTCTTTCAGAACTCCTAAGAGTATGCAAGCGAATGAAAAATTACGTGAAAATTGTAAAAGCGACAACAACAACAACAACAGCAACAAGAGCAACAAATCAGAGCGAAGTGCTTCGAGCGCTGGTGACTGGTTAACAAACGATTTCTAAATGAATTTTTTATTCGGGAAAGCCAACGACGAAAGGTAAACTTTCGTCATATATTTTTTTTTATTTCTGTGCTTTTTTTCACTCCCTTGTTTTTTTGTTTTTTTTTTTAAACGTATCAAAGATTTCATTAATCGAAGTGCATATGAGCGCACAGGAAGCAAAGGACACTACGCAATTTCATGGAAATTGACGAATCGTTGATTTATACAAATTATATACGCTAGCCGACGCCTCATCGCTTTTATGGCATACTTTCCTTTTTATTTACTCACAGGAAGGACTACAAAAAAATATATATAAAAAATAAAAACAATAAAATAGCCGGAAAGGTGAGTGATGAGGAGGATATTATGGGGGCGAAAAATGAAGCTATTTTTTTTCCTTCTTCGAATGAAATGCAAAAATGGGCCATTACATAGAATTGTTGTGGTCTCATGCGAACTATGCAAGGACAAACATATGTATGTGTATGTAAATATGTATGCAAAAGTGTGTGGATGGTCTTTTGTTCTGTTGAACTTGACTTTCATAATAACTGGAATCGTAAATGGAAAACGATCAGAATGTTTTCCTCGTAAATTCGAGAGTAATGGGCTTCGGGTATTTCATTTGAATGCAGAGAAATAAATAAATGGCTACTTATTATGTATATTTCCGATTAGTTTGTTTATCTTAAACGGGAAATATATTAGCTCACATTCCGCAGTTATTTATCACAGCGATCAATGAGTGACAATACTTACTTTTGTGTTGTCTACTCATATAGACAAGACCTTACAGATAGATAGACCTTACAGGGGAATATTGTTTTCTTCGGCAATTCTTTGAGCGTTTTCAAAGGCGCAATCAAAGAAAAAAAAAAAAAAAAAAAGGAAAATAGTACGGCACAGATCCTCTTTTCTCCTTCTACCGTCATGTCCATGAAGGAATTTGAAACTCTAATGAACATTGTATTACGCAGTGGACGATATTAACTCGTATCTATAATTTTCTCCGCTTCCACACTTCTCTAAATTATCGCCAAGATATTCGATGAAATATCCCATCTATTAATAACACTGCTCAACAATAAAAATGCCTTTGACTTGAAACCAATTTTTTTTTGTAGTATTTGTTTCGCTGAATCTCAATATATGCGTAAAATTTGAAAGTTAGCTCGCGTTTTTTAAATATCCGCTAAGAAAGGTTTTGCGAATTTTTGTCAATATTTGTTAGTCGTAGCCCCATTATCGTTCGACCGTTTCAAAAAAACTTTAATTTATATGAAAGAAGAGTAAAAATACAACATATTCTTCATACATATGGATGAAATCGGTTCAACAGTTTAGGCGCTATAGGTCGATAAAGGCGAGAATTTTATGAAATTTTTAACAATTTTGTACAAAAACTTGATTTCAAACCCATATATTTTCCGAAAAAGGTCCGGTATTTAAGTTCAGGCTATTTTACGTAAAAGAGTGGATTTCTAAGAGCATTTCAAGCCCAAGACAAAAAATATCCGATGAATGGTTCATATTTTAATTGGGTTTTTAGAAAAAATGAGACGACTTTTTTTACGCCGGAAAATATGCCACAATTTTTTTATTTCTGTCTTTAAGTTATATTAATATATAAAAAAAATATGTGGCATATTTTCCGGCGTAAAAAAAGTTGTCTCATTTTTTCTAAAAACCCAATTAAAATATGAACCATTCATCGGATATTTTTTGTCTTGGGCTTGAAATGCTCTTAGAAATCCACTCTTTTACGTAAAATAGCCTGAACTTAAATACCGGACCTTTTTCGGAAAATATATGGGTTTGAAATCAAGTTTTTGTACAAAATTGTTAAAAATTTCATAAAATTCTCGCCTTTATCGACCTATAGCGCCTAAACTGTTGAACCGATTTCATCCATATGTATGAAGAATATGTTGTATTTTTACTCTTCTTTCATATAAATTAAAGTTTTTTTGAAACGGTCGAACGATAATGGGGCTACGACTAACAAATATTGACAAAAATTCGCAAAACCTTTCTTAGCGGATATTTAAAAAACGCGAGCTAACTTTCAAATTTTACGCATATATTGAGATTCAGCGAAACAAATACTACAAAAAAAAATTGGTTTCAAGTCAAAGGCACGCAAAAAGTTCGATTTTGTTGTGCAGTGTAATTTATCCATTCAAACGATTGATATGCAATCATTTTGCCCCTAGCCTATATTCACAAGCGCGTGTCCTTTATCCTTTATCTATGGTTGGCATAAATAAATGCCAATGTTGGCAAAACGCTCAACACTCACAGCATATCCGGCCATTATTGAAAGCTAATAGGCTTAAAGTGGTTTAATGGAAACATGCGCGTACCTGTTGATGTAAACAGTGGAAAGAAAGACGGAAAAATATGCGCAGAAATTGTTTTTTGACACTTTGCGGTCCTGTATTGATACATTTAACCATTTATGGGGTAAGCATATAAAACCGGATTTCATTCATTGGCACGCGAGGTGGCCATTTGAAGCCCATGCTCTATCTCTCTCTCTCTCTCTCTCTCTCTCTCTCTCTCTCTCTCTCTCTCTTCTCTCTCTCTCTCTCTAAGCAAGCACGCAAAAATTTGCCCATTTTGACTAAAAGTACATGGGCCAAATTGCGTGATGAGAAAGTAATTTTGTCGTACTCTGCACTCAAGTTCTTAATTGGCAGAATTTCCGTGAACCAGAGAAAAAAAAGAAAGAAATATTTCGCTATAATTTCGCCGACCCCTTATCAAATATTTTCGATTTGAAAAAAATATATATATACATATATGCACATTAGACCGTACCTCAAAAAAAAAGTGCGCCGTATACCAGCGAAAATGACGCATTCTTGTAAGATAATAACGAAAAGAAAAAAAATGTTTTTTTCGATCGAACCTAGAGGTCGTGCATTGGTATATTTCTTCATATCTCTGGTGTTTACAGTCGGATTTTAAAGTTTGATACATCATGTTTTTGTCGCAAAGAGACCAATATGGCCTCTATAGAAGTCATTGACCTCAGGCGTACCGTTCTAGTACTTACCCCCAAGATCTCAGTGCCTACCACCCTTATGTACCACCCTAATATCAAAAAAATAAAGCCCTTTAAATATCATCAAACTTCTCCTCAGGAAGTATATCGATATTTCCAACATAACTATTTTTAACTAAAATTTGAAAATTTTTTTAAGTTCTTTTGTCCACTGTTTGGTCCCTATCTATCTTTGAGTTTCATTTTGGTGTTCGAAATTAACATCAAAATGTACTTTGAGACATGCCAAGTAATTTTTCCCAAAACACTGTTGTGTTAAAATGACGCATTAGGGAACTATAACCGTTCAATATTCCAAAAAAATCAATTCTTCCTGAAAGTATGCTATTAAATATTTTATTTAAATGTATAAATATATTTCATATTTCTAAAAATTTCAAATATTTATATAGTTATCAGGGCTTGAAACCGGCACCAAAGCGAACTGATGTGTCGCTTCGATCCAAAGCTAAACTATAATTTCGCAGTGATAAGTCCGCCACTGCAAATTTTTTTTTTAACGTCTGTGATTCGCTTACGTTTTTTTTAAATTCCTCTTCGTCCTCACTATATGGCTCGTACCCAATGGAAGAGTACACTACATTCGATGTCAATGACTTCTATAGAGGCCATATTGGTCTCTTTGCGACAAAAACATTGATGTATCAAACTTTAAAATCCGACTGTAAACACCAGAGATATGAAGAAATATACCAATGCGCGACCTCTAGGTTCGATCGAAAAAAACTTTTTTTTTCTTTTCGTTATTATCTTACAAGAATGCGTCATTTTCGCTGGTATACGGCGCACTTTTTTTTTTCTCCATATAAGGTGGTACGGTCTAATGCACATACATATATCTAATGTATAGGTATAACTTATTTTGAAAATGTTTTTGTGATCATCGAGTTTTTTTGGGACCACGGTCGTTAGTCAAACTCTTCATTTTCATATTCTTCATATACCGAAAACCATTCGAAACCACATCAGTCCGATCGACAGTATGTATAGAGAAATGCACGCATTTTTGCGTTCCTGATCAAGAACACATAAAGTGAAGCTAGATCCTGCCTCTGTCGATTGTTCCCCAAGAGCAGCGGATGGGCGAATTTTAACGAAAATATATTTTCGCATTCAATTCAAGCGCGTTCAGAAACGATCGCTAGAGACTCGAAAGGATATAAATCTGCACATTTCAATTCAAATGATATTCAACTACAAAATGCAATGATTTGTGAGTGTGATCTTTGCAAAAAAAAAAAAATAAAAATAAAAAAAATGTTTTCAATACCAACCTTTTGGTGGTGACGAGTGATAATAAAGTCCTTGAAATCTTCGTCTCCGTTTCGGCGGCATTCTTCCTTATTGAATGATCTTTTTTCGTTTAACTGAGAAGGGCTTCGAATTGACCAAAAAAAATTGATCACATTTTCACGCATTCAGATTTGAGGCCTTCGGTTGTTTCTTTTATTTATTTATTTATTGTTTTGCTTCTATTTCTTTATTTTTATCACTTGTTTTGCTTAAATTTTTATGTCCTTGCATTTAAAATTAATTTGGAGCATTTTGGTTTTTTTTTTATTGGTTTCGGCTTTGCCGAAAATCGAAATTTTAAATAATCGCAATTAGAATTTTTCAAGTTTTTGAATTATTCCTTGTTTCAAATACTAGGTATCCGCTTTTAAGTTCGCAACACGAGCTGAAAATTCGAAATGACTATCTGGCGTGATACTCCAGAAGCCATCGTCGATGTGTTCCTCTGTGAAATGTCTATTGTCATTTCTGTGGTTTTCGTGTCCAAAGTTCGAATAATCGAATAAGGACAATACCGGTCAAAGTAATTGCACTCACACGCAACAAATTCGTATGGCCAGCCTGCAGAGTGTGGACGAAATTTGTACGGGAAGTGCTTTTTACTCTGGCTTTCTAAGCATAAATTGTATTTGACTTGTTTATTGTGTTTTACTAAACAAATTACAGCGTTTGAGCTTTTGTGTTTCCCCTTGGTTTTCCATCGTGTTTTCGTGCAGATGATGGATGTGCAGCCAAAGCGAACAAACAAAAAACAAAACAAAAACCAAAACGGGAAATGCGATTTATTCGAAACACAGAAAGCGTTTCTGGCCATTTCGATTTTTATTTTATTTTATTTTTTTATTTTTTTATTTTATTTTTTTTATTGTTTTTATTTTTGTTGTTGTTGTATTAAATCGGAAAGAGGAGATATAATTGGTTTTGTGAGAGTCGGTCTTGTGCTTTTAATATTGACCAGAGAGCGGAAATCATAGAGAAAGGAGTTGATAATGAGTTCTTAAGCACCGACCCAGACAGGGCGCAATTGTTTGTTTGCATTGGAAAGAACTAGAATCGAAATTAACTGGCACGACACAAAAATGGCAGAAAGGGTAGATATGGCGACAGGACATTTGCGTTAACTCTTTAAAGAATTGCAGCGCAAATTGGCATTTAAAATCCTACACGAATGTCAATGGGTTCAAAAGAAATTGAGTAAATATGAAATGAGTAAATAATTTGTGGGTCCATTAATACCTACATACCATGAAACGGAACAATTAGAACAATCAAGTCCAAAAAAATATTTAGAATATTTTCTACATACATACATACATTTGGTGGCTCTGGGATAGCGTAGGGGATGCGTGCTATGCTCTTGATCCCAGGGTCCAAGGTTCGATTCCCGGCACAGGCGAAACGGAGTGTAATGTTCCAAGCCTACCACTGGTTTTTCAAAAAATCGCATGTTAGGGGCACACTACATAAAAAGACATACACTCACACAAACACAAGAAAACCTCCTTGGTATCACAATGGGCCGATTAACGGCCTATGTGGCAGCCACTTCAACCTACCTACTTACCTACATACATTTGTATAGGCTGCATGCGCTGCGGTCACCATCCGTTAGTGTGATCGACAAAGTAAAAAATTAATCTTATAATCGGGCGCAAATTTTTTTTGTTTTCAGACTCGTGGACTAAAAAAAAAAGGAAATGGTCACGATACCCATGCCACATGCTCTGTAATCCAAGCTCTCACAGCATGACCGGAAACCTACTCAGCGGTGGATCGAAACTTACAACACCCTAAATGTATGCAATGATTTTCACAAATATCCAAACACTTTCGCCACGATTTTTCACATAAAAATGAACTTTATCGACACAGCCGCAAGTATTCGCAAATCCAATCGTTAGAAGAGACTCCTCCCTTTCATTTTTCAATAGCTGGAAGATGGAGCACGACGGATCACGAAGGAACACGACGGAGTATATATACATATATATATAGATTGCTTCTAAATCCCTATGAAATTTGAAGAGACCTCCCTCGATTCATATTTATGCATGCTCCCTCTATTATCAATGGCTGCGCTAAATGAAAAATTCTTTGAATTTACGGAACCTTACGAATTGACGAAGAATCAAGAAACTTGCCTCCGAAAATCCGCAGAAATCTACCCAATTGCAGTTCTATATATCATATCCAGTGTAATCGCTCTTAAGCAGACACCAACGGAACCGAAAAGTATTTATGTCCGCTTAGCAGAGTTGTCCCCAAGGAGAGAGTAATCTGTATTAAAATGAATGATGATTTAAGAAACTTTGAAGACCATCCAATTTTTCGGGTATAAGTATGTATTTAGTTAATGATCATTTCAGACTTCTAAGTTCAGAAAACTCAGCTTTTTAGTCAACTGAATTGTATTCAAAGTTAAAATATCGATGTTCCATTAATGGTGGCATTATCAATTCAACTCGGCCGATGTTTAACCAACTTCTTCTACCACATCTGCTAAGCAAAATATATCAAACGCCCCGATTATCAAAAATAATTTTAAAGGTACCAGCATAAGTACCACCGGAGCAGAAAAGAACACAGTAAAAGCATCGTGACCGTTGCCTATTCCAGTGAGTTGAAGGTGAATTCCAAAAGTAAGCCTCAAATCAAAAAGCTTGGTCAATTCGGTGGAGCCAACTCGCTTATGAACCGAGCCATGTCTTGTAGGTTAACAGAGAACAGCTTGGTGAGACATGTTAGGAAGAACCAGCCAAGTAGACGAGATATATCTACTCCTGGCCAGGACCGGGCAATGACATATGAGGTCGCTCGCGTCTTTATCTTCTGCCTCAGATCTGTAACTTGTACAGAAATCGTTGGAAGACACGTTAAGGCATGTTTCCCTATTAGTGCGGCATAAGGCAAGGAGTTTATTGGTGCTTTTATAGTCTATATCTACCCATACCATGAATGCTTGCTCCTAGAAATCAGATTTAATCATGAATTTCACAGAGGCAAAGTTCATCTGCAGGACAGTTCCCCTTGATGTATCTGTATCTAGGAGCCCACATTAGGATCATCGGAGTTTGCTCTGCCATCTACTGAAGAGATGAGCGGCACAACATGATTACTTTGGATACGGCTACCAAACATGACAGGGATTTCATAGCCGCCTGATTGTCCATTAGGGAGTTTCAGACTCGAAAAATAGTATTGAAATTTGGAGACAGCAGGGTCTAAAAACGAAGTTAAGGTAAAATGAAAAATTTGAGCTCTATTAGGAAGTAACTGGTCCGCTTCTGAAACTGTGGGCTTTGTCGAGTCCGGTTGCGAAAAGTTTGTCGTATCTTTTGCTAAGAAGCTGTGATAGAGTCCTCTTGAAAATTGCGAATACGGCTTAGTGGGAGTGATACCCAGCACTCCCGCTATCATTAGAGCAGCGCTCCTTTTAACTGAGCTTATATCGCTGGCCACAGTCGCTGACGACAGCTCCGTAGACTAGGATTGGTTTCACTACAGCTAAGTACAGTAAATTTAACCTTTGTTGGCTGGTTGATTGGTACTCCGTCTATTATCTTGACCTTTGGGACTAGAATCCTGTTAAAGATCCTAATAACGGCTACCGGGTCTATATTATGAATGGCCCCTTGAGTTTCTACAAACGCTGCTGGAGTGTACTCGTTGCAGTGAAGAGACCTATCTTTACAACTCCCGTTGATCGGCCCTTGATATTGTATGAATGTTAAACACTATTTGACGGACGCTGACACACTTTCGATGATTCCCTCGAGCTTCTTGAGAAAAATTTCTTGATCTGATTGGTCTGATATCCATTGCTGAGATTTTCCTGGTCTTTCACGCCTTGGAGATGAAGATCACTTTAGATTCGCGCCATAGAAAAGAAACTTTGTCAGATTCAAGGTAAGTTTTGAAGACGGCCCCCTTAAGCCAGGACATTGCCTTCAACACAGAGCTCTGTATATAGACAGGAATAAAACAATCAGGGCCAGACGATTCAAAAGAATGGAAAAATCTATTTACGGCTCCCGTCACCCTGGACCATCGAAGTAACGACCCGCGAGACATGAAATTGTAGAGGAACAGGGTCGCTGGCATACATGCTGCCTGGAAAGTGTACGTCGAGAAGAGTTCCTAGAGTTTTGGCATGGGACTCCGTCCACTTGCCGTTGGTAGTTTGAATTGACCCAATTTAGATGCTATTATGGAAAATTACCTTACAAAGTCTACCGGGTTTTTTTTTTTTTCATCAAAGGGGAAATTCCAAATGAATTCCGAAAACAAAAACAGAGAAAACGCAAAAATCAAATATTTTTTTTATCGCAAAAATAGAAACTCCTTCTTTACTACAATGTTTTCAAAACAAATGAGGTCAAGACAAATAAAAAAAAACAGCAATTAGTAATCAATATTTAATTCGAAAATTTTCCTAATAACTTCCCAGCAGCGAAATGGTTAATGCATGCCAACGACATCGACTCCTGAATCGACTACAAGGTAATGCAATTTCATTACCATTTGTGTGAAATTCTCCCTAATCTAATCAATTCTAAGTAATCGAATACCTCATCAACTCCCAATCAATATGCTCGACTTAAGATTAGGAGAAAATTTCGGAGAAAAGCGTGTGCGGCTAGCAACCTGGAGAGCTCGAGCACGAATCCTCAAAAGCAAAAGGGGGGCAAAAAGGTGTGGACAAAATAGCAAAACTTGAAAAAGGCAAGTAAATTTTAACGAAAAGAATGATCCACTCAGTGAGGAGAAAGCAAGTTGCCAACCATAAAGTAAAGTTTCCATTCTGTCTTCAATGGCTACCATGCCAAGTTTTATTAAATATAATTCTAATGTGATATTATTATCGATGCTGTGGCTCTGGGATAGCGTAGGGGATGCGTGGTATGCTCTTGATCCCAGGGTCCGAGGTTCGATTGCCGGCACAGGCGAAACGGAGTGTAATGTTCCAAGCCTCGCACTGGTTTTTCAAAAAATCGCACGTTAGGGGGCACACCACATAATAAGACAATACAATCACATGGCAAAGCAGAAAGGAGTCATATACCCTACCGCCTAGAAATCGAATGCTAAATGTAATGCTGATTTCATACAGGAGGTAATGGATTCTAGAATGGGATGTTCATAACCTCAAAATCGATGAGACATTCATGAAGAATGCATTACGTTCGCTGCTGGGATTATTGATAGGCGCCAAAAGCTTGCAGTAGATCAATGTATTTAATTATTACTGCAAATTAGAGCAATTGTTTTGCATGATACCGAGAAACAATTTAAAAAGGTGGAAGCGCATGAATGATGGGCGATAAGTGAGTGATACGACAATAATAAGTGGAAGTGGCACAAAGGTAAAAACAAAATCAACCAAAGGCGAGTGCCAGTAACCGTTTTAAGGAATTAGGACAAATAAAATTACCGATGGCGTAAACACAAAATAGTTGTCCCTATTTGAAGTGACGATTGCGTGTCGTCGAAAACCGAAACGGCTGGCCCCTCCCCCACAACGTTCTTCTACGAATCCTCAATTGGTCTAACTAGTATGAATGGCCAGGAAGTATGAATGATCTCATGAAACTTGAAGAAAAGTAAATTTTTTAGCGGTCTTTGCAGAAAATATTGCTCCATGCTCATTCCATCCCAGTCGAAATTTACATCATGTATGACAAAGTCATCAGTGAATAAGCAATGTCACTTCTATATTTTGACAGATACATGAGTGGTCTTTTCAAAGACAATCTATACGAATGTCCTAAATAACATACAATAGATCGCCAGAGTTGATTCCTTTTCAAATAAGATTCTAATTTGAAACAGGGTTGATTCCAAAAAATTTCCATGCGCATCTCTTGACCTCATATTTTGGTATTTTATTTATAAAATTATATTCGAGCATAATAAAAAGTAATAAATAACCAAGAAATATATTTAGGCAATTCACAAAGCCTTCTAAAATCCCTTTTGAATTTATCCCCAGCAAAAAAGAGTAACTTGAAAGCTAAATTGGAGGACTGGATTTAAATTGAAGCTTTCATAACTCCAAAAACATGGCATAGTAATTTAAAATATTAGGTGTAGTAAAAAGAAATCCATTATTTTTGCATTAAATTGAGGGCTTTATTTAAGATAGTTAGAATGACCCGATTTAGGTCAAATATGCGCCGTTTTGTTCGATAACTTGTTGCCATTTTAAAGGTAATTTCATTATGCCTCTCTCATAGAAGCCCTCGTTCCTATTAGCAAAAAATTGAGACAGTCGAATTTCAGAAGCCTCTCTTGAAGCGAATGTTTCACCAGCAAAATTGTTCGCCATGGACAGGAACAGATGGTAATCACTTGGTTCCAGGTCCGGACTATAAGGTGGATGCAGAAGAACCTCCCAACCAAACTCCCGGAGCTTCTGGCGAGTCACTATCAATGTGTGTGGCCTGGCGTTGTCCTGATGGAACACAATTCCTCTCCTATTGGCCAAAGCTGGCCGCATATGGGCGATTGCTTCCTTCAGACGGTCCAATTGTTGACAGTAGAGTTCCGAGTTAAGAGTTTTGCCGTATGGGAGCAGCTCATAGTAGATAATTCCCTGCCAATCCCACCAAACACACAGCAAAACCTTCCTGGCCGTCAATCCTGGCTTGGCCACCGTTTCCGCCGGTTCACCGTGTTTCGACCACGACCGTTTTCGCTTGACGTTGTCGTAAGTGACCCACTTTTCATCACCAGTCACCAACCGCTTCAGAAATGGGTCGATTTTGTTGCGGTTCAGCAGCGATTCGCAGATGGAAGTTCGGTCTATGAGGTTTTTTTGCGTTAACTCGTGTGGCACCCATACATCGAGCTTCTTTGTGTATCCAGCCTTATTCAAATGGTTCCAAACGGTTTTTTGTGCAATCTTTAGCTCTTTTGCAATCGAAACAGTGCTAACATGACGGTCGGACTCGATAATTTCCATGATTTTATCGACATTTTCGACAATTGGCCTTCCAGTGCGTGGTGCATCCTTGACATCGAAGTTACCGGAACGGAATCGACGAAACCAAAATTGCGCATGATTGGCTGTTACAGTATCAGGTCCATAAACGCTATTCACATTTTCAGCCGCCTGGCTTGCGTTATCTCCCTTATTGAAGAAAAACTGTAAAATGTAGCGAATTTTCTCTTTGCTGATGTCCATCTTTGACAAGCTCTCAAACAAAACTGAATCAATCAATCAAAAAAGTGTCAAAAAAGCTTTTTTAGTAGGAACTGTCATCTTTCTAATGCCCCCTAGCGGAACACGATCGGACTTATACAACGCGAGATGCAGATAAATAACGCCATCTATTGGAAAAATAATGGATTTCTTTTTACTACACCTAATATGTCATATCTCAGATAATAATAAATAGAGCTCGGAGTTTGAATATTTTGAATTTTTTGGAATTTTTTTTTTGCATTTAACTGTAGTAGGATTTTTTTTTGTTAATTTGACACTTCAACATTTTAATAGGCATATTAAATCAAAATATGTAATTTGGAATTTTTGACTGTAAATTTTTTGAATATTTTGAATTTTTTGCATTTTTGTTTGAATTTTTTTGAATTTTTAAAAAATATTTTTTTGAATTTTTTGTTCATTTTTTTACATATTCAAATTCCGAGGCATAATAATAAACATAGAGTGATGATTCAGAAGCCAAAATATAAAAAAATTTTCCCAAAAAATTATAAAATTACTTTTCAAGAAAATTTTCTAAGGGGCTGTCCATTAATTACGTAAGGGCGGTTATGACCATTTTTGACCCCTCCCCCTCCCCCCATGTAAGCACAAATAAGAATTTTCAAACTCCTCCCCTCCCCTTCTTACGTAAGATAACCCAAATTATTTTTTTAAATATGCTCTTTGGGCTTAGTAAACTGAAAACAGTTCAATTGTAAGTTTATTTAATGAAAAAACTTTCAATTTTAACTGTTGCGAGCCAATAGCACTGTAAATCAAATTATATTACAAAAAGAAAAAGTGGAAAAAAAGATATGTTCAGAAAATAACAGTCTTTTAATTAGATAAAATAACAAAAAAAAAATTTACACGAGAATATTTTCACACACCATAATATTACGTAAAAATTTTTAAGACCCGCCCCCTCCCCCATATAAGCGAGCGTAAGGTTTTTCGAACCCCCATCGCCCCCCCCCCCCCCCCCCCCTTTTATGCTTACGTAATTAATGGACAGCCCCTAAGACCAATACATACTCCTGTCGAAGGATATTTTTTCATGTCATTTTTTTCCCACCCCAGAGGTCATACTATATTACAAAAATGTTCGAAAATAGAGTTTTATGTCAAGATTAACTGTATTTATTGCAATGCATCCATCACTTGTGACAATGTCCTGCGTTGGTGAGAACGTATTTTAATTGAAGAAAACCTCAGCCACTTACAAAAAAAAAAAAAAAAAAAATTCAAAGAAATCCGGCATTGAAACGTTAGAAATATTAAGAAATCATGTGACAGTGACTTTTCCCACTGGGTGAGACTGAATAGCTTATCTACGAATGATGGAACCTACAAGTGGAAACTAGAGTTGAACAATCTACTGACCAGCTATGTAAATGTATAGGTATATATGCCCGGCTGGAAATTGTACCTCGGCGCTAGCTAGGCCCTAGCCCTAGCCTAGGTAGTTTATATCTTGGGCTTAGCTAGTAAAGTCTAGCTAGCTCCTTCCTAGTTTGTTAATGCTTCGGCTACCTAGCGCCCGGCTAGTAATTTCTGTCTAGCGCCTAGACCACATGTCAATCACTTTGTTCTACATAAATATTTATTTTCACGTCCCCTTGACGGGGTATTAAAATCCAATATTGCCAGAGCCCGATGCGAGAGTGCGCGACGTCACGAAAATTTTTGAATCAAGTACCAATCTAACGAGTACCGAGTACTCATAAAAATTATACGCTATCACTTGAGTTTAAATTTTATTTCAAAATTTTCAAAAAATTTTCAAAATGAACCGAAGCTCGCGAAATATTTGAAAAGCTCTTTTTCATGGCACAGTGAACAGTTTTTGTTTTATTAGTTTAAACGAGTACCCAAAAGCGAGTGGTCAAAAATTAGCTACATCATTAACCTGTCAAATTGCCTCGCAACGAGAAATATTAAATTTTTCAAAATTTTCTCGCTACGAGGTCTCGCAGTACGATACATTGGAGCTTGAACCATATGATTGAATGTATTGAAATTTGTGTGCGTCTCTCGCATCGGGCTCTCGCAATGTTGGATTTTGGGCTTGACGCTCAACACACAAAGTACACCCTTTAAATTTCCACGAATTTAAACTAAATGAGAATTATAAAAAAAGTTTTGTCCCAAATTTTCTTCCTCGGTTCTAGCTAGGCCCTCGCTAGCGCCTGTCTAGAATTAGCTAGTCGGTCAAATCTAGTTAGGCGTTAGCTAGGCCCTAGCTAGTAACTAGATTTCTCTAGGCAATTTCCAGCCGCGTATATTCAATAGAATTTCATTAAAATCCTCGTTTTTTTCCCCCAAAATTTATTATCCAAATACTAAATGCGGAAGTTAGAGTACTTACGTATCCCGCAAAAGAGACATAATAATCAACAAAAAACCATATTCCAGTCTTGTAGAAATAAGGAAGAGGAATGGCATGGTTTCTCACGGTCCTAGTCTTCCGGAAGAATCCAATATTGATGAGGAGTTTCGTTTGTTTCAATTTCAACATTTTTTCTTCGCGAGCCTTTGCCAGTGTCAGTCATTGTTTTGTCTAAGGAGAAAGATGAATAGCAGTGGTCGGTTGTTCGATTCACAGATGAAATTTTAATCAAAATAAATTCGATTTTAAAATGACTTATCCAATTTTAAATAAAATGAGGAAAACATCACGGTCATTTGAATTATTATTGCATAAAAAAAAATTTTTTTTTCATCTCCTTCCTACGTTGATCTCAGATGCGAGCCGATAGCATTCATTTCTAATGCCTCTATATGATTTGAAACTTTCACCTTTCATAAAAATTATCATTTTTATAGTATTATTTTTGCTCCTTTTTTTTTTTTTTTTTTTTAAATTATGCACTGGACTTAAAAAACTAACATCCATTAATAAAATTATATACCATAGAAAGTTTTTAATACTTTAAGCCTAAAATGTTCAGAGTTGTGAGAAAAATTATTCCTGTTAAAAATTTTTGTTTTATTTTTCCAAAGCTGCAAAGCTGCCTTTTACGCACCACCGTGGGCGCAACAATAAAATGCGTTCAAACTAAGAGGAAAAATTTGTTAAAATTTTTCTCATTCATACCAAAAAATTTGCACCTCACATGCCTAATTCTTTCGATTATCTCTTCAATGGCCACAGAAAAAGGAAATTCTCTGCCAGATTAACACGTTTCCTTCAATTTACAGCAAGAAAACAGAGAAAAATGTTCTCGTGGTTAAATTCTTTGTTTTATTTCTGTTTATTTTCTAGTCTTTTTTTTATAATTATTATTTTTTTTTTTTTGTTTTTCTTCGAATGCGGCAAACGTACACTTCGCGCAACCAGTACCGACTGTGCTATATCCTCTGCATTGTAGGTGTTTTATCTAACTCGCGAACTCAATTTGTTTTTTTTTACCGCTCAAACCAATCTACAGTACTTGACATGCCAGTGTACTTAGTATGCCCCACTTTGTGCCGCTAATTTTCGTGAACACACAAAACTATAAACAACGCTCGATTCGAAAAGGGTATTTCGATTCTCCTGCAACTTACTCGTATTAACGTATCGAACATATTTTACCATTCGAGCCATATGTGTGTAACTACCAATATGAATGTCTACATACACATATGTATGTATGTATACGGAGACTGATTTGTGTGTACATATATTTCAAATAAATGTTCTCCAAACACTACTATCTATTGTTGTTGCTATTTTCACTGAAGCTAATGGATTTTCAATGTGATATGATGCACTGTACAGTGTACACGCAAATTGACTTGAATGAAAGTGAAGACGATGCCGCCATCCATTTCGCTGGCATATTTCCGCTTTGCCGTATTTTCATTTACATATCCAAAAAAATTCTCATTTTTATGATGTGTATGCGCCGCCATCTACGAATGCACGCTTTAAATCACATTTTGGCAATTAACAAGGTCTTCTAAAAGTCCTTTTAAATTTATCCCCAGCTCTAAAAATACTCATTTTATCAGGGGGTTAATATTTAAAAGGGATTTTGATGACTTTGTGAGGTCGACTTTGGCCTTCTTAAAAGGAAAAAAAAAAAAATATTTTAAAATTTTTTTTATGGAAGCGTTTTTATTTTTATACTTATTTGTGGGACTTATTCAGCTTCAGAAACTTTATGAAACGATAAATTTGTGAAATTTTCTGTCAAAATTTATATGAAAATTCGCGATGGGAAAAGTTAAAAAGCATTTTCATAGCTGCATGAATCCCTATATGGACTTAAAAACAAAAACAAAATTTTATATACAGAACGCGACAATGCATCCGGTCATCCGATCATCGATTTGAATAAATTATCCTTCAAATTAAGGTAAATTAAGTCCTGTAAAACCATTTACTGTATAGTTTTGAGATCGAATTTTTCCTTGCATTGGTATAAAAAAAATTGATCCCAAGCAGAGAAAATTTTTTTTTTAAATTTTTCATTGTATGTAGGTATGTATTTAAAGTCGATTCCTTACCCAAGAAAATGATGCGTTCAAAATCAATGGATAAATACCAAAGCTATAACTTAAAGGAGACTGCGCGGTTGGAACCTAAAAAGCGGTTACTTTAGAGGTATTTTAGGCAATACTTTCTAATATCAATAAAATTTTAAAACCCCAGACAGAGGGCTGCACGTCTTCCTCAACCGGCAAAACTTTTTACATTCATTGATCCAGCAGTTAATAAAGAATTTAGAATAAATAAATACATTTAAAAAAATCGATTTTAGAGGTTTCGAAAGAGATCGGGTGCTTCGTTCGAGGAATGTGGAATTTTTAGTTGTGCCGATTTTTTAATTATATATTAATAATAAATCGATATTGTAAAGCAAAGACGGCCAAAGCAAAAGAAAAAATTCGTAAGCCAGCTTCGGACGGAAGTTATGGTCCCGCCCCATAGAGCAGAGTGAGCGTTTCCTTTGAAGAAAAATCAAAAGACATTTTAAATACTATAATTCCCATTTTAAGTCAGACAAAAACACATCGCATATGCTGGCTTCAGTGAAAAGTTGATCAAATAATTACACATTTTACGCATCAGTCTGTAGCATATATAATTTGGCACGACACTGTAACGTTTGGTGCACAATTTTCCAAAAAAAAAAAAAAAATCATTATTTGAAATTTATTTATTATAAAAATTCATTATCGAATTTAAACAAGCTTTAAGACCTTTTGTCTCAGATCTGTAAGTTAAAGTTATCAGGCATGCTCTAGAAATCGAATCCCCATAAAAATAAAAATAAACCAAAATACATTAGAGTTCTATTGAAATCACATCGATTTGGAATTTTTTTAAATTCCGATCCGATTTCTACAGCATGTCTTTATACTTATCTTATAAGTGCGTTTCCATATGGTGATTAATACGCGTTTAAGGAGGCTTTCGCGTTTAGCGGCCCTAAACACCATGTTTCATACATACCTGTTTGACCATACAAACGCTAAACACGAAAACAAAGTGTTTTGGGGATGTCTATTAATTGCGTAAGATTTTTATTACTGTTTTCACGTTCGCGAGGCCCTAAAAGTATGCACGTCAATATTAAAGAAAAAAGAAATAAGTATTTTCCTGTGGAACTTGGTTCCAGCTTTTCCATGACTCATAAAATTTCATAATACCCTTCTGAGGGTGTATATTAGGGTGGTCCAAAATTGTATGGGAAATTTATTTTGTGTCGGATTTTGCGAGTCACACCCCTCAAAATGTAGTAGAGGGCAACAGAAAAGGTAAATGAAAAGATTTAGATCGATCGGACATCATTTAGGGGATTCTCAACGAGGTCAAAGTTCAGAAACATGATTTTTTAAACTCATGCCGCTAGTAAAAATAACAAAATAACTGGCGGCATATGTTTAAAAAATCATATTTCTGAACTTTGACCTCGTTGAGCACCCCCTAAATGATGTCCGATCGATCTAAATCTTTTCATTTACCTTTTCTGTTGCCCTCTACTACATTTTGAGGGGGTGACTCGTAAAACCAAACGAACTTAGTAAATTTGGACCACCCTAGTGTATGTATATAAATAGGCGTGTTTTCAAGAAAACAGCGGAGTTCCAGCATCGGAAACATTTCAAAATATTCACATGTATATTTTCAGTGATCAATTTAATTATTTGTGATTGCCCTGACGAAAACGGAGGTTGAGTACCTAAGAAGAATTGTTTTTAATATTTTTGTGTAATATTTCGAAATTCATTTAAAAATGAGCCGTCAAGGAGTAATTTTAGTTTGAAAATGAAAAATGTCTCCAAGGACCTTCTCGCTATCCGTAGGGTTCATACATACATTTTGACCAAATATACTAGGCCTATTCACGAGACCTCGGTATTGTGGCAAAAGTGTAAAAATTTAGTTCAGCTTCCAACAACAACTTGTATTGAAAAATCTTCCACTTTTGCCACGATACCGAGGTCTCGTGAATAGGCCAACTGATTTGTGGGAAGACTATTTTATTTTATTATTTAGTGTTTTGAATTTCTTAAAATTTATTTTTTAAATAAATAGTAATATGTAGGTACCTACATAACAATAAATATATATAGATTTTCGTGCAAATGTATAGATTTTTCGGCTTTTGAAATAAAAATAAAAATGAAATTGAAATTACACGAACAGCTGTCAAGCTGAAACACGTTCGTGTTTAAGCTAAACACGTTCAGAGTTAAAGACCATATGGAAACGCGCTATTATTATATAATTTAAGTAAAATCAAATCTTAAATAAATATTATTAAACTATCAAGAAGGCAAGAATGAAACGAAATTTGAAAATTGACTTTGGAAGATTGCCTAATTAACGTAGAAAATATCACTAAAAAATCGCCTATTGAGCTTAATACAGGTGTCGCTAGCATATTCCTGAGTGCGCATTTCGCCTTTTCGACAATTATACATACTTATTATGGGTATTCATTCAGACCTCTCAGAACTTAGTGTAATTTGAGAACTTTTTTAAACAGCCGTCAAAGCTTCCATGTGTTTTGACAGTTAAAGTAAAGAAGTTCTCAGAGTTCACTCCTTCGAGGGTTCGAATGAATTCCCATATTAATAATTTTTTTTTTTTTTCTTCTTTCAATTATGTTTCGGTACGATTCAAGATTTATGCCCGCTTTGGAGAACTTGCGGCAATCTGGGTATTGTTCGAATTGTGGCACCGAATTCCGGAAACGCGCATTTGGGCATACGCATGAACTTAGGGGATGGTAACGCTGTTCCTTACAAAAGGAAGAATTCATATTTTAAAAAAAAAATTAATAATAATTTCTTTTTTCAAATTCTAAAAACGAAAATAAAAAGGAAAACTAAAACTATTCTAGAGTGGAACACAAGCACGAAAAAGCCATAATAAAATATAATTAAATTAATATTAATAAAAACCAAAAACAAAAAAAAAAAACAAAAAAAAAATCTCCTTTTTTTCTCATTAACTACTTCATACTCAGTTCGTCCATGGACATGTGTATGGGATTAGTAAATTCGATGTGATCGTCTGAATGCAGATCATCTAGAACAGTGAAGAAGTAAACAAAAAACGAAATAAGAAAATAAGAAACACGTGATCATTTGATCCGAACGAGGTCAAAAGCCGGGCATTGAGCTTACCTAAAAATTGCTTTCGCTCATAATTTATGATGCTATTCACAATACTGTTGATGAATTCTTGTGTGATAGTTTCGGTGATGTTGATGGGTGCATAATGCAGAAAGCTCCGCTTCGATCTTTTCCGCTCTAATTGGGGATAATCGGTCGAGCGTCGATTGCGATAGAGCGCAAGGCTAATGTGCGATTGCTGCAACGGTATATCGTCCAGTCCGAATTGCAGGCACTTTCCGTTTACGCAGTATCTCTCCTCTTCGGTGTTCGAGCATTTCGTGCCCAATGGGAAATGCCCGTATTTACCGTTAACAAGATAGAAACGGTATTTTATAAACTCATCCTGACAACCGACACGACAACTTCGATCGGGATCGTCAACGCTGGCGGCTATTTGGGTGCCATAGCCGGAGAGACCGCGTACCTTTAGCTTATACCGTGCGCAAGTTGTTTCAGCGTACTCCGATGGTGTAAGCAGATGATCACACGGCTTGAATGGAAGATTTGAAATTGTTTTTTTTTTCATTTTTTTTTTAAATAATATCTAGTTGAGGTCACCTTGATTGCATGTGTGCAAAGTTGTATATTGTTAGCACCGGTTCGTCGAGAAGTAACAACTTGTACGCCCTTGGATTTGGCCATGCAGCTGGAGTGACAGCCGGACTTGACAATCCAATCGGATTCTGGTGTCGATGGTGCGACTTTCAATGAAGCCGCAACCGGTTGATTAGCCGGCAAAGGATAATGGTCATTGAGCCGGTAATTATATTTGTTCCAATGATTGTAGGAGTCGGACTTAGTAGGTTTGTATTGATCATGGGACTGTCCATGGAAGTGACGCAGTGCGACCTCTGTTGAAAGGAATTTAGAATTTTTTTTTTTTTGTTTCTCTTTCCAAAAAATCAAGAGTTTGCAAAAAATGCGAATTTACCATTTTCATATTTACTGTGTACGGTTGTTGGTCCGTAGATACGGTTTGAATTTCGATTGAAATTATTATTCTCGCCATTGGGATTGTGTTCGCCATCACGGCGATGTATGGGCGGTGGTTGTATGCTGTTGTAATTATTTGAGCGCCTGCTCTCGATTTCCGCATTCGATGACGGTTCATTGTAACGGCAGAATTTCGGATCGATTTTATAGTAATTTGTGCTCGTATTATCACAGGAGAACTTTTCACAACGTCCACCGATACAGTAGGCAATGGCATCAGAGCTATAATGCTTCGAATGGCACGTGGTACCATCGGGAAAAGTCCAGGCTCGCGATTTCGTTTCATTGTTTTTAGTTCGACAGAACACTTTACAGGACTCCTCTGAAAACCATAGGCAATTAAAAGGGCGACAATTATTTGTCCTCATCTTCATGTTTGTTTGCTCTCAACTCTCAAATCTCAAATATCAAATCTCAACTCTCAAATCTCACCAATATCTCCAACAACTTGTTCGCCTCGTCCGGTTAAGTCGGCGTCGAACTTTTGAGCTTTCTCGCAAACGTTCGATGCGAACTCTTGGATCGTTGTTTTCTTGATGTTATAGCATTGCTTCGCAATGCAGGACTCATATTTCTTATCCCGTCCCGGGCAACGTCGGTGATCTAGACAGCGACGCAAATAGGTCCGCAGTCCTGTGCTGCCCTCCCTCAGACGGTTCGACGGTCCGTACAAACAACCCGAATCACATTCGCTGGTATCGCTCCATGCTCCCCAATTTTGATGCTTTCGCAAAAAAGCAAAACAAAAACCAGAGAACATTCATTTGATAAAAAAAAAAACAAAAACAACTTGTATGTACATGCTTGAGCAACAGGTACCTCCACACTAACCTTATTTTGATTGTATTCATGCAATAGATGTTCCCTCTTGTTGCTCTCATAGAAGCCAGCTTTTTCATAATTTGATTTCGATGGTCCTACAGGCTCCCTTGGTATATCATTGCGCTCGCGGACATTCGGACGTGAAACGCAGCTTCCACTGCGACACCACTGAATGATTTAAATGAATATATCGCGATATGTATGTATGTATGTGTAGAATGGAAAAAAACACTACATTATCCGATCAAATATTTACCATATTATCCCCACATTCGGTGCCATCTAACGCTGGATGTGACGTCCATGTATACCGATCGCGTTGGCAATGCAAGTCGCGGCATATATCGGGCAATGGTTGGTTCTTAGCACGCAGCGAATCGCGTCCGTATTTGAGCATACATTGTTTATCGGCATTGAAGCGCTCACCGGGCAATAGGCCCTCAGCTGCATGATCCAGATTGCTATCGGACTGAGATCGATCGAAAAGGCAATGGGCTTGATTGGTTCTAAAAATTTTGTAAATAAGGGAATCGCTTTAAAAAAAAGAGCCGCCGTTTTATCAATTCGAAAGAATTCTTACTCCAAAAAAGCCTCTAAATATGTACGCGAGCATTTTGACCAAGTAATTTTACCAGTTCCCAATGTGGGTGACATAATATGCGATGTCGGATCGCAACCAGTATCGCTTGTATCGTGACGCATACCGAGACTACAGAAGGCATTCCCGAAAAAAAAAAACGAAAAAAAAAAAAAAAAACGAAAACAAAAAATAACAACAAAACCAAAAAGAGAAAAATTTGCAAATCAATCAAAGTTAAATGGAGAATCGCTTTTCGACCTACTTGTGTCCGATTTCGTGCGCCACAACAAAAACGCTTTCAAAATGTTTACCCTCGTTGATAGTGCACGATGATGTTGGTGTGCACATGCCAGCCACTGGTGCGAGACCAACAACTTGGCTAATCATTTTACCATTCTTAACGATCACATACAGATCGAGACCTTCAATAAATCAAAATGAAATGAAAATACAAAAACAAGAACAAACGCGAAAACAAGAACAAAAACGATGAAATTGTAATGAGTCCAGTCATTGAATATACTTCACCATAAAGGTATGTAGGTACATACCTGTCAGAATCACCGCATGGTCATAATGCAACGGATCGGCGTCTGATGACGGATTGGTTTTCCTTTGCCATAGGCAAAAATTATTCAAATAAGTGTCAATATCACTCGAGCGACCCAAGTCTGGCGGATCTTTATAGAGGATTTCTAAACGCTTTAAAACGAAGTTAACACGACGACCCAATGTCGGATGATGATACAACAATTGTACGCCATTAATGATCGCCAGTACGAAACGCATCAACTGGCGTTCGGTATTCTTTGGAAAATTCTTGCTCATATGATCGACAAGATCGTTGTCAACAAAGATCGCTGTCTCGATATGCAAAACTGATGGAATCGGCCGCTGACCACCACCGGATGCTGAAATGTAACGTCGCCTTCGATTGCGATTGCGATTGTGATTAGGATTGGAATTGCCATTTCCATGATGGCCATCCTGATGTTGATGATGATGTTGATGATGATGATGATGTGGATTGTGGCGATGATGTGAGTTATGATAATGATCCGTTGATTGGAATTGAACATTTCGTTCGCGTTGGTAATGGTGTTGATGATAGTCATGCTGATGCTGATTCTGAGGATGTTGATGATGGTGGTGTTGATGTTGATGGTTGCTCTCAATGAAGCGCGGCTTGTAGCTCAAATTCAAATTGAATGGCAAATGATTTTTACTAGTTGTCCCATTTAAATTTCCATGACCATCAATTTCACCATAACTCATATCAATATTCCTTATTGTACGTTGTAGTTCATCAACATCGACAGCGGCTGCGGCGGCGGAGATTCCATCCATTGCATTCACATTGTTGAAATCCTCCAAATCGGGTTCAAACTGAAAGTTCTCATCGAGCGGTGGTAAATCAATTGGTATCGAGGTGGAAGCTTCCGTTTCGATACCTTTTTGCGCTGCTGGACGAAATTTGTCCGTCTCAACGATGACATGTGTTGAATTACCGAAACGTGTTGGCAACGGTTGTATAATGAAATCGGTGGAATTGTGTTGAAATACGCCACGCTGCGAAAAAAAAATTAAATTTTTTTACCACTAGATTGTTTCGTTTTTCGGTCACATTTTTCGCTTCAACTCACCACCGTCTCATCGTCGCAGAGGTCAAGTGCTGCATTTTCGCTGCTATAGAAGCAACGTTCATAGGTCGCCGCTAATTTATGCGAATCTTCGATGAACTGCGTGAAGTTCGCATAGCGGCGCAGGTAAATGAATGCATCGTCGATCAGTTTCGGTGTCGGCTGCAGCTTCAAACTGACCGTTTCATTGTTATCTGTGAAATCGAGAAAGAAAGCCAGCAAGAGAGAAGGAGAGCATGTGAGAGCGAAATGAAAACTGTGGCAATCGGTTACGCTTAAGTTTATGCAGAAATAAAAATTGCGATGAGAGGCAAATTTATTGCATCTTATGGCTCAATATAGTCGGCCTCCGTGGCGTAGTTGGCCGAGATGGCAACTAACAATGCGAGAGGCTGTGGGTTGAACTCCCAGCTCGGGTGTGCATGTTATAGGTAGCTGTGTCGTTTCTATTCTCCATTAATTTCTCATTTAGTGATGGTATGACAACGGGCCCATGTGAGGCCTAAGTGTACCAAACTAACCAACGAACCAATCATGGCTCAAAATAAGTTCGGGCCAATATTTGAAAGTGAAAGATATGGGAATCTCTACCAAAATGAAGGGAAAATTTCTGCTTTTTAGCAACAGAGACTTGAAGAGGAGAATTCTTTATGGGTTTCAAAATCAAATTGAAAGACATTTAGGAGTTTTTTGCAATATTTGGCGGATACATAGATAAGTATGTTGGTATGTCTCCTTAAGAAACTGGAAATAGTACTAACAATACTCAGTAGTATATATTTATTAAAATATCTAGAAAGGGAAGATCTTTAACATGCAAAAAAAAAAAAAAAAAAAAAAAAGCTACGAACTTTTTGAACCACCTTTAAAATATTTTTTTTTTTTTGCATAATCCAAAAGTAAAGGATGAAACCTTACCTTTTATCTCCACTGAAACCTCATGATGGAATGAATCCGCTTGCTGCTGCTGCTGCTTGGGAGCATCGCTTTGCCGCTCTGTTGCACTCTGCGCTTCAGTTTGCTCTTCGTTGCCAGCCGCACGTTTTTTGCGATATGGCAGATGTGGCTTCTTAACGGAATGCCTGGAGTCAACATCTGTTAGATGTCTTAAGTGCACCAATTTTAAAGCACGGGGCGCTTAGATGAAAATCGAACAGAGAAAGAAAAAAGATGAATACATTTCGTTGACTTCGCTGAGCTTGTGTGTTCCTATGTATAATGTGTGTACATATATGGACATATCGGCGGGGCTTGGGGACGTCGAGAGTCGAAGCGAAGGAGCAGATTCTTTTCGAAGCTCTCTTTTCAGAGGTGAGGCAGCAAATTATAATGGCATTTGTATACAATAGAGTTCAAGTTTACTTTGGAAGTGATAATTGTGGGTTTAGTTGTATGAAGTTGGCATTGAGCGGATGCGAATGAATGAAGCTTGAAGTGGGGTAAGAAGTTTGACATCGCTTCTCGGCGGTGTATGGAACACCTTCATTTTTGTTTTTGCTTTTATTTGCACTTATTGAAGAGCTCGCTCAAACGAGCAGAAAACTTCGTAATTTTTTTCAATAAAGAAATTAATGCTCCACAATTTATGCAATTCGCGATTGCATTCAAAAATATTTATTATTTTTATTTTATTTTTTTTTTTTAATTAATTACGCTTGACTTCAAGCGACGAAAATGATTTCGCACTCGAGAGCTTCAACAACAACATCAACAACAACAAAAAAAAGAAACGTTTTGCCATCGTCAACTTTCCGCATCTATTTTCTCATTATGTATTTCTGAAAACAATTTGACGCATTATGACGTCGATGTCGAAACTTCATAGCGAAATGGTTGCGCTTTTCAAATGTTTTACATACCATGCGTGCTGGGATTTTGCTGGTCTAGTGATGGGGTTGATTTATGGGAAAATCGTTGGAATTTCATTTTTAAATTTCGTTTTGACAGCCGTTTGGGAAAGTAAAATGGAAAAGGAAGTTGAATCTCTCTCACTCTCGCTCTTCTCCCTCCTTCTCTCTGTTTCTCTCTGCTTCTCTCTCCTTCTCTCTCCTTCTCTCTCCCTCCTTCTCTCTCCCTCCTTCTCTCTCCTTCTCTCTCCTTCTCTCTCCTTCTCTCTCCTTCTCTCTCCTTCTCTCTCCTTCTCTCTATTCTCTCTCCTTGTCTCTCCTTCTCTCTCCTTGTCTATCCTTCTCTCTCCTTCTCTCTCCTTCTCTCTCCTTCTCTCTCCTTCTCTCTCCTTCTCTCTCCTTCTCTCTCCTTCTCTCTCCTTCTCTCTCCTTCTCTCTCCTTCTCTCTCCTTCTCTCTCCTTCTCTCTCCTTCTCTCTCCTTCTCTCTCCTTCTCTCTCCTTCTCTCTCCTTCTCTCTCCTTCTCTCTCCTTCTCTCTCCTTCTCTCTCCTTCTCTCTCCTTCTCTCTCCTTCTCTCTCCTTCTCTCTCCTTCTCTCTCCTTCTCTCTCCTTCTCTCTCCCTTCTCTCTCCTTCTCTCTCCTTCTCTCTCCTTCTCTCTCCTTCTCTCTCCTTCTCTCTCCTTCTCTCTCCTTCTCTCTCCTTCTCTCTCCTTCTCTTTCCTTATCTCTCCTTCTCTCTACTTCTCTCTCCTTCTCACTCGTTCTTTCTTGTTCTCTCTTGTTCTGTCTTGTTCTCTCATTCTTACTCCTCTCACTCACTCACTCACTTTATTTCCTTGCCTCTAATCCGTTGTACTGTCATCAATTTTTCTCTGCCTATACAGTAGGATCTCTTAAGCTTTTTATATGTATATAATAGACCGCTTAAAATTTTTTCTGATTTCCTACGGATCATATGACAGTGGCGTAGCTCGCACGGGTGGCACCCGGGGCGATAATATTAGTATCACCTTAAAAATGTCAAAGCAAAAAGAACACTGCGGAATATGACTGACAAAAAAAAAAATAATAATAATAAGATTGTACAACGAAGTAAATATTGAAGTTCACCCCTATAAAGTTGACACCCGGGACGGACCGTCCCTCTCTTGCATATGGCAGCATGATATTAATGCAAAAATAACTTTAGTAAGTTGAATAATGCCGACGTAGACCAACCGCCGTAAAAATTGTAAAAATTTTGGAAATCAAACCACTCCAATCCCCACGCCCAAATATAGGGGGACCCAAATTTCGCTTGCTGTTATGCTCTTAAATATTAGTGTGCTGTACATTTGTTATGGGTACATATATGGGCAATTCCATGAATACGGTCCTACCGTACCAATCACTAAAAACCACGTGATTCTCAAGGATTTAATATTTTGAAAACGTTTAACAATTAAACCCGCGTATCGAATAATTTTATAAAAAAGCAAAATTTCATACATTTTTAAGGCAACTTCAAAAGCTTGTTGTGAGCTCAAAACCAACGACATGGCCTAGAAAATATACAAAGGTACGATTTTGTAATACAATTAATTCTTTAAGGATCTGCAAAAACAAAACCTTAAAAACCCGGAAAACATCGGTTAAGAAACACTGATATAACGAGTTCTCTTAAAAGCGATCTATTTCATTTGGAAAAGTTGGACTTTATATGTTAAATTGATAAATTAGTTGAAATATTTGAAAATGCAATTTTTATACATCCACAATAACAAGGCTTAATTTCGTCAACGTTGTTCTACTGACAGTTTCAATAACAGAGATATCCATCCTATATTTATATTAGACGTATAACGTCTTATTAGTATATAAAATTAAGATACATACGGAAGATAAAATCATTCATAATTATTAAGTGTCAAAATGTCGCATTCTTGAAATTTCTCAGACTTCATCAGATGCTGAACTGATAAAAAAAAAATTGTAAAAAAAAAAAAACGAAGAGCAGTCAGTCTGTCGACTCATGGGGAATTGCAAGTATTGGAACAAATTTTTCTTTTATCAGAAGACTGACATACTTATTTTCATGTTTGTTTGTTGCCTCTTAATGTTTATAGACTCTAAAGCTTAGCTACATGTTGTTCTCGCTCAGTTTGACACTGATTTATTTGCCAAATCTAAATATGGCAGCGCTAGCAGAAGGATGTTATTTTAATAGAACAAGGAAATCGATTTGATACTTTACACTTACGTTTATTATCATTTCCAAATATTAATTTTCTCTCGTGATCTTCCAAATGGTGTACCAAGGAATTTTCATCGATCTGAAAACAATTGAAAAAAGAGAAAAAAAATCTTAATAAAATTAAATTCAAAATGAACATTAATAAAAAGAAATAAAAAAAAAAATAAAAAAAATAATAAAAAAAAATAAATAAATAAAAAATAAGAAATTAAATTTATTTTATATATTTTTTTAAACAAGCCCCAAGACCACGCCCATTTGAACAAAGTATTCTTCAAGACCATACGGTTCCTCATATGGCGAATTTCTATCGAATATTTTGTATAAAACCGATTTTTTTTAACCGCGCTCACTTTTCAAGTTTTTAGAAATTCAATAGAAGGGTTAAAAGTAAACTCAAATTCTAAGGGCCAATATTACCAAGCATATTTAAAAAATTTTTTAAATTAAAATTAAAATTTTTTAAAAATAAATTTCATTTTCAATATCGTATTTTTTGAAGCATCGAAATTTACGGCAGCACCGTCTACTTCCAGGGCTGTGAGTACATTTGACAGCTGATTAGATCGTTATTTTTAAAATGGGATTCTATAAAGAGCCATTCTAACGATTGTTTCGTACTCCTAATTGCTGCGCTGTGACTCCAAAGCTTTTAGTCCTGTCTATCGTATTGTGTACTTTCCAAAACTGCATTTTTTTGAAAATTATTTCTTTGAATTTTTCCAAACAGCTGGTTGTTGAAAATCGAGCTCAAACTTGATGTCATATTTAAACGCAGTGCCGAGGTGAATTAAAATATTTTTAAAATTTTTTTAAAAATTGGAATGGTAAAAGCCAAAAGCGGATTTTTATTTTAAAAATTTTTTAAATATGCTTGGTAATATTGGCCCTAAATGTCATTGAAATTTTTTGAAATTCTTAATAAGACAGATTTTGTAATTTTTTTGATACATTCTGTTACTGGAGGTACCTTTAATAATTTAGATACCGATCAAGCAAGTTTATATAGAGGATGTTTATGGCTAAAGAAAATTTTTTGGAAATTACATATATTTTTTGCCCCTAAAAATTTGCTCCCATATCGATTTCTTGATGACAATATTTCAAGGAGTTTTTATGATTTTCATAGCAGACCTGTGTTCTGGCGGTACCTACCCTTTAAAATAGTCTTATCTGATCCATTGTGGAGCTTTATTGTGCTCTTATCCCCGCCAGTATGCATACCAGCTTTCATCAAGATAGGCCAACTTCTTCGATAAAGAAATTATATACAAACAGACACACAGACAGACGAATAGGCGGATTATACTGGTGACGCTAATACTTCTATATACTTATATTTTGTATGGTCCCTGCAGTAATGAGCCGGTCAGTTTTCTAAGAAGGACTGGCCTTTGACCGGTCCAAGCCCTATCGGTTACATTACGGCAGTTCGCTCCATCGAATTTGGCTAGCCGGCGGTCGGTAATAAATGGGTTGGTTTATGGGTAGTCTGTTAATGACACTTTCATCAACTTAGAATATATATAAGAAATTTGTTGTTTATTTTCCTCATTTGACTATCCTAAAACCAGACAAAATTACGACAATTGACCCAAAAAAAAACTGGCCTTTAATCAGCCGTTTTGCGGACTAGTCCCTCCCCTAGGACAGGCCCATGTTAAAAAGGTCAGTTGAATACATTAGAAGTGGAATTATGAGGGGACTAGTGCTGTTAACAAGAAATACTAACCGAAGGCTACACTTGGGTCAGTCCATATTACTGCAGGGGTCTATCTCGACTGGTTCTGGGTGTTACACACCCACCACACAAACGCAATATACCCTCGACACATAGAGTGTGTCGGGTATGAAAAGCGGAAACCCGGCAAATGTTGCGGTGGCTGACTTCGGTGAAAATGTCTCACTCAAAGCCTCACTTTCACTTGAATTCTCCTCCGGCTGGCTTCGTAAAATTTTATGATAATGAAAAGTCAAAAATTGCGAATGAGCACGAAGCAAAGGGCAAAAAGAAAAATTATGCATTATGTTTTATGTAGGGCAATGCCTTTGAATGCCTGCAATATTTCGATGTCTTTAGCGTGAACACAGATGGAAATGAAATTTCTCCATAATTTTTTTTTCTTGATTTTTTTTGGAAGAGACTACTTTGAAGTGCAAAAGGTGTGAAAATGAATTACATTAATTTTTTGTTAAAGGTGCTTCAATATGTAAAGAAAGAAAATTCTTTCATTGCGTGTTGTGATCATTCGCAGCTCTACCGCAACACTTTTCAGCCATTCAAAAAATCATATCAATTAAAACGAAAGTGTTAAAAGTGTTGTAGCAAGCACATAAGTAGACCGAAAGTTGGACCAAAATATTCTAAGCGAAAAATTCCACAAACATTCATGAACCATTTTTTGTTGTTGGGTTTTTTTTTTTTTTTTTGTTGTGCACTCACGCAGACACATGCGAATTAAAATCGAACAACCAAACATACGCAACGAGCCATGAAAAGCTATATTCTAATGCTCGGTGCGCTCGGATCTGTTCGGTAAGCAATTTGTAAGCGATGCAACAATAATTCACTTAAATGCCACTAATTGTCCGCAAGGGCACCGAAGGTAATAACACAATCAAGCGTCAGCAATGGCAGACAATGGCAGATGCCAAAAGTGCCGGAAGAGCAGGCAGCCAAATAAAAATCGGTTATTTTGATTTCATAGGCTGACTGAAAAAGGCGGTAGGCGGCAGGCGGTAGGCGTTTGATGGCACCCGCCAGGTAGTGGGTTAAGACCTTTTTGTGTAGGTGGATGGCAGACCAACACCGCACGCTCTGGAAAATCGTCAATGTTTCCGACTAGCTAGCTTTTTAGATAATTAATAAATTCATTTTCATAGCGATAGAGAAACAAACTTCCGTGTTAGCTTAAGCTCGTTCTTCGGCTTCTGCGATCGTTTAGTTGAAAACATTATGTTTACAATAAAAATAATAGTGATGATAATAATAATAAACTGGCTATTAAAATTGACTAAGACATTAAGACTCATATAAATGAGCGCTGAAGATTTTTTGATAACAAAAAAAAAAAAAATAAAAATATTTTACTTCACTGCAGCTGGAAGTTTTCGGTGTAATTGTTAACCAAAGTTTCAAGCTGTAGGCCCAAAGAGGCGATTTCAGGATACAACGCTTTCCGTGCCTCTCATTAGCGTCGGCCTCAACTCTAGACGGAAGCTGTTCTTATGCTAAATATGGCTACATGAATCTTAAAATGCCCATCACCAACAATTCACTAAAGGCATTCGGGACAGAGGCTCAGACGGCATATTTTATAGGGGTCGTTGTAGAATGGACGAGAGTTAATAACTATGTAAAGAAATTTTCAGCATCGCCAGGAGATTCGATTTCAACATGTCCGTCTGTCTGCCTGTCTGTATACAGTGGTCTTATCGAAGAAGTTTAGCTCATGAAATTTCGTATGCGAACTCACGGGGACATGAGTAAGAACAAGTTCGAGAATCGACCATTTTTAGGCGTACCTCCAGTACTACGGTCCGTCATAAAAATAAAAATAAAAACTTCTCTAGAGTCAGAATATTTCGAGACATTTCAATTGAATATGAATTTGAGCTTATATTACTTTGTCTTAATAATCGTCTTCTTGGCGGCGCCTGTCCTAAAAATGTCAGTTGGATCTATTTCAGAAAGCCAGCAACTAGCTTTTCTTCTTGAATAACCCCCGACTTTTGAAGTAGTGAAAAACGGCGGCCATCTCCTAAGAAACTTCATTAGAATTAAAGGTCGCAGGATGCAGTTTCAGCACTTCGGATGTAGTTCAATTTCCGTCTGGGATAGCTCTCTCATGTATAGCAGTTATTCCAAAGCAACCAACACTTAGCCATTCCCCGCTAAATTTGTACATCGTAAACAGCTAAAAAAAAATGAGACTCTTCGGACCCGTCCATTTCAAGGCATTAAACTTCGGTCAGATTTGCCACAACATGACACAACATGAATGGGGAAGAGGGATGGGCCATTTAAATTACAATTTCTGCCATTCAAAGCGATCGCGTCATCTCAAAAAAGAAAAAAAAAAAGAAGAAAAAATAAGTAAAAAGCTCTGCCTCTCCAATTTTGTAATTTTCTATAATTTTTCCTTTGCTTTTCCCATGCTAGGTTTTTCATGCCCTAACATTTTTACACACTTGGCAAATCACATAAATATGAAGTAATACGTCTCGATTCGCATTAAAATGATGGCGGAACTAACTACTTTTCAAATGTCGTTCACTTCCGTGGACTATGACTCAAAAAATATTCCATAGAAGGTCAATAACTTTCGATTTTAAGATAATCAGCCCTATTATGATTGTCGACTACTGATAGAGAATCAAAAAAGTTCTATCATCGACAAAAATTTTTAATTTTCCACATACTAGAAAATGAAAAAATTTAGTCGACGATAGAACTTTTTCGATTCTCTATCAGTAGTCGACAATCATAATAGGGGTGAATGAAAAAATAAAAAAAATTTAAAAAAAAAGAACAAAGTTTCGATCATTTCAACTGTATAGCATCCTTACTGAATTTTTTTCCCTTCATTTTTTTTTTTCGTTTCCATTTCTGTGAAGTCCTTGAAATGTGCTTATGATGCCTAAAGTTTGGTATTTTCTCATGGGAAATTCTCCTCTTCTATCTGTGGAATCGTGCATTCAAAGCTTTAACTTGAAGCGTGGGCAGTTCGTGTGCGAAAAACGTGCTTACAAAGGGAAACAACAACAACAACAAAAAATGCATAGATGCTTTCAGGGAACATGAATGCATGGGACCCGGAACATCTGTTCATCGTCATCGTCGTCGAAATAAATTCTGTTCTTCTCAGATTCGATTTCAAAGCCTAAGAAATATCTCCTTCTGCTGACGAGGCATAATTGCTTAAATCAAAAGTTTTGCCATTGGCTTTTAAAATAACTAAAGCGGCATCTTCATTCGGGCTCATTAGTTTCGTTTGAATCTTGTAATCGAAGCAACATTCGCATGTTTATACACTAATATACATATGTATTTGTTTATGTTAACTAATGAATATTCCCAGCTATCATTTGGACGACTGATCACACTGTGTGTAATTTTTTAAGTCACGGCAAAATAACCATATACGGACACCACTACGTGATAAAAGACTAAAAAAAAAGACCCGTGTCTCCCAATTTTCCCCAAAGTCATGCACTTTTTGTTTTATGGGCCCCCAAAGATTTGGGGCCTCGGTATCATTTTCGTAAAAATGTGATCATTTTCTCAGGCTCATATCTTGTAAACCGTTCAGAATTTCGATTTACTCTCTGAGGCAAAATTGTAGCTCTTGTCATAAGGAACAAAAATTGCCAACATATAAAATCCAAAAAACTTCACCTTCCAGGTCAAAATCGCAAAAAACTTAAAAAATTTCGATTTTTTTTTTACCTTTTTTCCCGTGTTCAGGTCCATAGGTAGCAATCTGACTCTGATTCAGAAATTTTTTTTTGCAGCCTACCGACATAAGCAAACATCTGCATTGAATTCACATAAACACAAGCCAAAATATAAAAATACCTGGAAACATGAAAATGATCATTCAATCTATTCCTATGTTATATTTCACTCAATATATGGCCCGTTTACTTTGAAAGTGGTGTAACTTCATTTTTCTATTTTCCGGTTCTGAGCGGCTTGGAGGGAAAATTGAAGGCCGTAGGTTAATTTAGTTTTTGGATTCGTGTTAAGCTACCCATTGTAAAGACTTCGCAGTTTTACTGGGTGGAGGCGGATGCTGCTTAATGGACATGCACCACTTAATATCTCGAAATAGAAAAATGAAGTTACACCCCTTTCAAAGTAAACGGTCCATATGTAAGTCTCAAAATTGAATTGAATAGAATTTGAGTACAGGACTAGAAAACGAGAGTTCCCAAGTTCAAATCCAATTCAAATGGAAAGGAAAAAAACATTATATACATATATACATATAAACGTAAAAGCCTAAAAATCGGTATTGATATATGAATGTTTTTTTTTTTTTTTTTGAAAGCAAACGATTACAAATATATCTCAGAAAAGACTCGAAATCGATATCAAATACGGATCAACAACGACTCGAAAGTGATCACAAATATGAGTCAAAAAGACTCGAATATCATAACGAATACTAGTCGTAGAAGACTCGAAACAAATAGGACTCGCAAATGACATCAAATTTGACTACCCAAGAAGAGTCGGGGCAAGGGTTCCATTTCCTGCCGACAAAAATATCATTTCTTATAAGAAAACGAGCTCATACAATGACTCGAAAACGACTCGTTTTTGATAAAAAAAAACTTCAAAAAATTCTAGCTGGGTCATCTCAATTCTTAATATTCCTGAGGAATTCTTCCGTGTGGATTCGAAAAAAGTCCTGCTATCCTTAGAAAACTGCGAAGGTAATATAGAGGGAGCAAGAATTTCAATCATTTTTTTTATCAAAATTGATCATATTCTCTTTAATTTTCCGCAAAAAAAAAAAGCATTTAGGGAAGAAACTCCCGAGGAATGTGCATTTCGAACAGAGCTGTATATTCTTGAACGAAAGCGTAGTCCCTTCGGAAATGAATATTCGTCCAATTTTCCCATTCATCTGCCCGCTTGTTCGTTTATGATGGCGGCACATTAAATAAAACTTCTGAACCAATGAGAACAACATTAGGAAATGTTGAATACCAAGGATTTATCCTTAGCTGCGACTCCTAACCATATTATTTTATTTGCAGAAAAGTCTTGGGCACGTAAAAGGCCAACAACGATCAAAATTATGTATAATATATCTCGAACGATATGGTGTGTATTAGTGGTGCCACGAATATTCGGCCACTATTCGGTATTCGGCCTATTCGGCGTCATTTTTCAGTATTCGGTATTCGGCCGAATAGTTAAAATATTCGGCCAAATACCGAATAGTAGAAATAACTTATTAAAAAAATCAGCAGTAACTACAAATTAAAATTTTCTCATAGTAATGTAAAAAAAATGTAAACAAATTTAATTAACGAGATCTAAAAATACAGCAAATTTGCTTTTTATTCTTTAGAAATATTAAATGTACGCTAGCTTCTTCTAAATTTTCTTCGAAAACATTATAAACAGTGGGCAAATTTTTCAGCGGCAGTTTTTGCCTTGACTCCAGCTAGTCGCGAGTAGGCTCAAGCTGTCTTTACTACGTGCCGAATATTCGGTTGCCGAATATTCGTTATTCGGCTGAGAGGTTGACCGAATATTCGGTATTCGGTATTCGGCCAAATCCACTATTCGTGGCATCACTAGTGTGTATATACGAGCCGGGCCAGACCGACTTATGCTTTATTTGTTAATTTTTTCATTTTTATTTTATTTGTCATTCAATTCGATTTTTTGAACTTATGTATGGACAAAGTGTAGTAACAATATTGTTCCACTTTTCGGATTTCCCTTGGTATGCAATTTATTGTTGTTTTTTTTTTTTTTTTATTCTCAGTCATTGTTTCTTTTGCTTATTTTTTTTTTTTTTTTGGGGTATGTATTTTATGCTTGTACCTTTAATTGGAATTAATGAAATTTGGCTTTAGAATATCGCGTGATCATTGACATTCACCCAATAAGCTTTTCGAGAATTAAGCATTTTTTCTATATATTATTATATATTTTTATTTCTTTAATTGTCTTTAAATCTGAACGTGCGCAAATACAGCTGTGCTCAAAATAAAACGAACTTCAATAGCGATAATTTATAAGTGTTCCAATTTCGAATTTTCAAGTACCAGATTTATGTAGATTTTATGGCAGGCCTGAAGTGTGAGGTGGAAAGGGAGAAGGTTAAATACCTCACCCTCGTCTACAGACGTTTTCAAGAGGTCCGAACCTTATGTCCGCAATTAATCTCACATTTTACAATAGCCACAGAAGCGGCCCGAAAGAAGTATGTAACCTCTGGGTTATCAAATTGATATGTACAGTGGCAGTCACGTAATTAGGGACACCATAAAAAATGCAAATTTTTCACTGCGAAAATTATTTGTTTTGAATTTTATTATTTTCATGTAATATTTAGCAAATTGATTTTCTGTTTTTCTATGTTTTTTCATACATTTTTCATCAATAATAAAAACTCAATTTTCTTTTGACTGAAACTTCTGGTTAAGGCTTGAAATATTTTTATTATGATTTTTTTTTTTACAAATTTTGGAATGTTAAGAAAGGCTCAAAATAAAGAAAAAAAAAACAGCGAAGTTTTCTTTTTTGGTATTTTTACAGATTTTTAATGAAAAAAAGCGCTTTAAACTAAAACTCAGTGTGCTGTTCAACAACATGACGCGCTTTATCTACAAGTGCAAAAGAAGGGATCACATTTCTGAATTTAGTCGACTTATCTACGGAGTCTCTTTTGAAAATCTTTTAAAGCTGAAATCTCTTCAACTCCTTCATAAAATTGTGAATAACAAATCTCCTGAATATCTGCAGCAGCGCATACGTTTTACCCGCTCCACTAGACACAATAAACTAATTATTCCTATAATATATAAATCATTAATCTCTGAAAGACAGTTTTTTGTTCCAACCATTCGCCTTTGGAATGCTTTACCGCCCGAATTTAGGGCTATAGAAAACGTTCATAAATTCAAAAAAACAGGAAGCGACCTTTCTTAATAGGTCTGAAAATTTATTTGTTAATGAAATTTAAATTTAAATTTTTCTTAGTTTATAGTTTATTTCAAATCATAAAAGTAGTTTGTATCTGTATACGTTAAATAATGCTTGATATTCCACACAACACTCTTGTCACTTTCTTGAGTAGAGCTTTGAATAAGAGATATCCTCTTGTCCTCTACGATGTCATAACAATAAATAAATAAATAAATAAATAAATTTGTACTGATGTCCCTATTTATGTGAACAAGGCAAAATATATGAAATAATTTTTTTTGTTGGATATATATTCAGAAGTCTTAAACTTTCTTAATTATTTCGAAACATTATTTGCTAAATATTAAATGAAAATAATAAAATTCAAAATAAATTAATTTAGTAAAGAAAAATTTGCATTTTTTATGGTGTCCCTAATTACGTGACTGCCACTGTATATAGATCTTGTTCTTATTTAGATTGTTGAACTTTCAATCTTACAAATCGCACTGCTATTTTATTAAACATAACATAACTAGGTTAGGTTAGGTTAGATGGGCCGCCCCCAAGGGCGTACTTAGACCAGGAAGGTCGATTCTGATACCCTATATAGTGTATCTTAATCCATAAAGTTATAATAAAAATTGAATGCTCTTCTCGATGGCGATAAAATTTCGTTTAAAAATGTGAAAACAAAAATAATCGAAGACAATAAAAATAAATAAATAATACTTAATAATTAATAGTAAACAATTTATTAACCCATTGAAAAAGATCTGCTTCTTCTTTTCGACGACCATAAATAAATACAATAGAAATTTTAATGAGCCCAATTTATGTACACAACGAATTCGTGGAATTGGCCGACTCAAATGCTCTTGGCGCAGCAATTTTTCAAGCTTATTCAATTCTCCTCCATTTATATTTAAATTTCAATTCTCTAATGTAGTTAATTGGCACTAAGCGTGGCAATTCATTTAAAGCACTCCTTGGACGTGGTGGCAAGTGGATTTTCGCTAGGTGTGTTACACAGCGCAATATTTTTCGCATATTTCTTTTTCTTTTTTTTTTTTTGGTTTTTTCTTTTTCTTAACTTTATTGTTCCTTCGAAGTTTTGATGCTGTGTGTCAATTTTGCTGCAGAAAATCTGGCATGAGGGCATAAATTTCGAATGAGGCATTGCGAAAATGAAAATTTTATGACTTAATCGTGCAGAGATCTTAAATGTTGTCATGTTTAGAATTCCGATTTGTAGTCATAATTCAATTGTTGACCTTAGCAGCAAAAAAAAATAAAGAAAAGTCAGAAAGCAAAAAAATTTTTTTAAAAATTGGATGCTGAATATTTCAAATCGAAGCTCGCAAGTAGGTCAGAAGTTGTAAAAGCGATTTTTATGTGTACACCCACCACAGATGAATTGATTATTGTGTTCTATTTTATTTGTTTTTTTTTTTTTTTTTTTTTTTTTTTTTTATTAACGACGCTGACAAATTTCCTTAAAAATTTATGTAACAAAAAAGTAAAAAAAAAAAAAACATGTCGAATGAAATATAACGAATTTTATAAGGGGATATGATAATGACTAAACGCAACGTAACTCAACTTATTGGATCACATATCAATCACTCTGTTGAGTACCTAAGTTTTTTACGTAGGAAGTTTTTGTAAGTATTTTTCTTCTTGAACTTAAGACCTTTAACATAAGTTCTAAACCCTTTGAGACACGGCGTCACTCATAAGGGACAAGATCTTATCAGATTTCCATTTGGGGAGCATGTCTGAAAGGGTTAAGGAACTAGATCATAATGTATAGTTTAACTAAGTAAAGTTACTTTCATTCTATATTAACTGAGCCTTAACCCTCTGCAGCTGACGTGGTCTAATTTTAACATTACAACTGACGTGGTGTCTAGTATGTGATCTCATCTCAAAAGGGTTTTTAATCTTGAATTGGCTGACTGGCGTGTTCTTGGCCTTGTTTCTTATAAAAGTAAATATTTTTTCAGCGAAAAAACGATAAAAATTTGTAACAAAAGTCATTTTGTTAAGAGAATGCAAGGATCGTTACTTGGGATTTTAAAAACGTACGCTAGATTTTCTATTTTACGGGGTCTGTCAGACTACGACGTCAGCTGCAGAGGGTTAAATCAATGCTATTTTTTCTTACTCAAATGCTCTGTCTGACTAATGACGTAATCATTCAAATGCACAATTCACTTTATCGTAGATCTCAGTTCTTACTCTGCGTTCTGAAAGTTTCCAATGAGCAAACACCGGGGGGCCCGATCCATCTTTTTTGCCGCTCTATGTCAAGCTGCCGCCCATCAAAGTACCGCTCTGGGCATTCATCCCCACTTGCCACCCCCTAAACCGAGGTCTGGTAAAAGCTCAAGTAGTCATAAGTTTATATGTTTAGTACCATTTGTATTGACTTCATCCTAGGACCAAGACACTCTTGCACCTACACTTAGGGAAATTTCTCGTCAATAGCAGAGATTTAGGAAAAGTTTTAGGGGACCCGGTTTTTGTTTTTAGAAGATTTAAGCGAATTTCGGTCTTATTTTTAAACATTCAGGGGATAGATCCCCATCCCCTCATCAAAGAGAACAAAAAATTGGAACAATTTATTAATAAATTTTCAATTATTCTTAGTCAACACCAATCGAACCTCTTAGGCTCATAGTCTTCAAATTAGTTAAACCTTTTTTGAGGCTTAAACTTTCAAATGATTAGGGGTATTCACAAAGGTGTCGGAAAGTAGGAAAATCGGAACATTTTAAACGCTTAAAAAGTGGTGCAAAATACAAAAAAAAAAGTTTAAAAAATTTTAAGAAGTCGCAATTTTCCGATTTTTCGACTTTCCAACGATTTTAACACGCCTTTGTGAATACCCCTATTGTCTGCAGGAGAGTTTAAATCAGATTTATAAGTTTTGTATGAAAATTTTTGCAATATTCAAATATAGCAAAGGGATTTGATTGAGTTAAACTGGTATGAAGACTAAAAGAATATATATTCGGGAATTTCAACCTTCGAAGTTCTTAAGCTGGGTTGAAGACTACGACCCTTTATGTAATAGAATTTAGTTTCTTCTCCATGGACTAGGCCCAAATTTTTATTCTCATTTCTGTTCAAAGCAGCCCTGTTGAAAGCTGTTGGGCAATTTGCCTAAAAGAACTAGTACTTTTACCAGTACTAAAAGAACAAGTGCAATGTTTGGGTAAGTTTGCACCATAACTATACTAGTGATCAGTGGAATAATTGCATTCATTGAGGAGTTATAAATAAATAATTAATACACAACCGAATGGTTTTCTTTTGTTATAAATATTTATTTCCATTATGTACTGAAAAAAAAATCAACGATTCTGTTACCTTTATTCCCGCAAACATCACTAGTATTTAACTGGTGCAAATTTACCCAATTGGATCGAAAAGTACTAGAATAATTCTGGTGCATACTGTACCAGTGCTTTCCTGTACAGATGTTATACTGATTTTCGACAGAATTTTATATAGACAGGGATATAGAAAAGAACTAGTAATGGTGGCTTTTGCACTAGTAAAGTACTAGTACGGCACTAGTTCAAATTCCTACAGGGAGGCTTAGGATCTTTTTCTAGTCGAATGTTTTTAGATCCTCAAAGAAAAGTCCTTCTCTTCACGAGTCTGCTCGCTTCAAAATGGGCTAACTTAATGGAACTTTTTGGTAACTTGGGGTAATGCAGTCCCTTGCCATATATCTATACCTAAGTAATACTGCTAATCTATTTTTTTTTTTTTTCATTTTTCTTGTTGTTAAATGAACTTTTTATGTACATAGGTATATGTGTTGGTAGAACTTGGCGTCTTTAAATATTGCGAGTGTTTTTTTTTTACAGTTTTTCCAACTCTCATAAGATTAGTAATCGATTGTTAATTTCGTTTGTTCATCCATCGAATCTTTGCTGAGACATGTTATAACTTAAGAAAACTGCATTTTTGAGCATGGATCTAATAATATGGCAAGGGACTGTATGTATATGTTTATCGCTTTATGCGCATGAGCTTTTATGTGAGGAGCAACAATGCTTGCCAGTGCTTTGGTAACGGCTCACCCATGAGCTTTATTGATTCAACAAACAAAATATTCAATAACTAAATCGGTGCTTTCACCTTTATTCCTAAGGCCACAGAAATCATCTTCAAATAATAAAAAATAAAGAAAACCAAAGAATCAACCCAGAGAGAGATGGAGTACACGTATAAGAAAGAGCGTCGCCTCTTTGGGCAGCCAGTGAAATTCGAGGACAAGGATGAAGTTATTTTCTCCGAGCACACCAATCGTGACCTCTGCAAGGATTATATACTGAAGAATCCCGTTGATGAGGTTACCTACTGCGGACGCCAAATGTCCTTGAGTGTGGCTAATACGGAGCGCGCTACCTACAAACACATTGGCATAACGCACAATGAGGGCGGCTGGCCAAAGGATGTTAATATGCAGGACCCCGAGCAGACTGTACGCTATAAACGAAAGATCGAAAAGGATGAGAATTATATAACGCAAGTTCTAAATCTATCCAAAGCAATGGAGCATAATATTTTTCAAAATAACGCCGTCAATATCTATGAGAATTATTTTGAAGATTCAGAGCCAGCACCGCTGCCCGAGCCATGTAAATCGCGTACGGTGAATGTGTATCGCGATCCGAATCCAATTAAAGTGCCCGTTACACATATTTCATGGTCGCCCGATGGTGGCATTAAAATGGCTGTCAGTCATTGTGATAGACGGTTCCAAGGTGATAAGACGGGTCAAAAGACGCACTCATACATTTGGGAAATTGAGAATCCGAATGAACCGTTCTTAATTTTGGAACCGAAAGTTCAATGTGTTTGCTTAGAGTATAATCAAAAGGATCCAACGAGCTTGGTGAGTGGTATGTATAATGGTCAGGTTGCCGCATGGGATACACGTCATGGTAAATATCCGGTTATGATAAGCGAACGTGAAGTTTGCCATCACGATCCGGTGAATTCGGTACTTTGGAATAATTCGAAAAGTGGTACGGAATTCTTTTCCGGCTCCTCCGATGGCCAGGTATTATGGTGGGATACACGTAAACTAAACGAGCCACTCGATCGCTTGCTCATGGATCCAGTGCGCACCGATACTCAAGAACTTTCGCGTTCATATGGCATTTCCGTATTGGAATATGAGACAACCATTCCAACCCGGTTTATGGCCGGCACGGAAATGGGAATGTTGTTCTGTTGCAATAGGAAAGGCAAGACCCCAATGGAGAAAATACAAGTGCGGGTAGGTCTCTCAATCGAACTGAACTGAATTAAATTGAACTGAACTGGGCCTGACCTGGGCCTGACCTGGGCCTGACTCTGGGCCTGATCTGGGCCTGACCTGGGCCTGACCTGGGCCTGACCTGGGTCTGGACCTGATCTGGACCTGGGCCTGACCTGGGCCTGACCTGGGCCTGACCTGGGCCTGACCTGGGCCTGACCTGGGCCTGACCTGGGCCTGACCTGGGCCTGACCTGGTGCCTGACCTGGGCCTGACCTGGGCCTGACCTGGTGACCTCTGACTGGACCTGGCCTGACCTGGGCCTGACCTGGGCCTGACCTGGACCTGACCTGGCTGACCTGGGCCTGACCTGGGCCTGACCTGGGCCTGACCTGGGCCTGACCTTGGGCCTGACCTGGGCCTGACCTGGGCCTGACCTGGGCCTAACCTGGACCTGAGTTGGTAGCGATCACTTAGCAATGCAAAATCATTTTCACTTTCAGATGCAGTGCCATAACGGCCCAGTGCAAGCTATAATGCGTAATCCGGCTTTTGTTAAAAATTTCCTAACCGTTGGCGATTGGTGTGCTCGAATTTGGTCTGAGGACTGCCGTGAAAGCTCGATTATGTGGACGAAAAACTGTTCATCAATGCTTACCGATGGCGCATGGAGTTATACCAAGTTGAACCGAACAATTTTCATGCTATAGCAGCAAAATGACTCTGAATATTCTACAATTGAACTATTTCCCCCTTATAGGGTCTCGCAGTTCTTTGTCACACGCATGGACGGCGTCATGGATACTTGGGATCTATTGCAGCAGCAAAATGACCCGGTTCTGACCGTTAAGGTCTGCGACGAGCCGCTGTATTGCGTGCGAACAAATGAAAATGGAAAATTCGTTAGCTGCGGCAGTAAACTGGGTGCAACGTTCCTAATTGAAGTCTCGGAAAATATGGTTATGTCGTCAAAGAATGACAAGCCGCTACTGACAGCTGTAAAAAGAAAAAAATTCTATTTATCTTTCATCGCTGACAATTTTAACATTTCGCATGTCATATACATATGTATGTATTTTCTTTTCTTCTTCTCTTGTCTTCGCTTCTCTAGATGTTTGAGCGTGAAAATAGGAGAGAGAAAATTCTGGAAGCCAAGTCGCGTGAACTAAAGCTGAAAGTCAAGACGAATCAAGGCCAGGAAGCAGCTGATCTCACAATGCTCAACGGGAAGATCAATATTGAGCCCTTTAAAGCTGCTTGTGATCAAGCTATTGCCGAGTACTTTGCCGCTGTGGAGCAGGAGCGCTTGCGACGTGCAGCCGGCAGTAAACGTGGGTGAAAAAAGCATGGAAACCGAAAATATTCGAATTGGCAAAATAATGTTTCATTATCGAATTCCAGAAGATGGAGAGGAAGTTGAAGCATCCGATGCTGAAAGCGCAAGAGGTTGAGGAAGGAGTTCTTTCCCTTCGCAAATTCAATTGAATATTTGACGATTTTTCGTTATCTCTTTTCCTATTCATGGAAAATCCAAAAAATTACGAAATCATATATTGGTCTTAATAAAATTGTATTGTATTTCCACAGTTTTTTTTTTTTTTTTTTTTTTTCATTTTTACCCAGTCCATTCTGGGCTGTTAAGCTAAGCTAGCGCAGTTACTTTGACTCAGATTCTGGTTGTTTTTCTTTTTGGACTTTTTCTTTCTGAATCGCCAATATTTATTATCATATCCTCATTTATGTATTTTCGTTTCCGTATTATCAATTTAAATTCTGGATTAATCTCTATTAAGTCTCAATTGAGAAAATCCCCTTTTCAAACTGTCAAACTTTGCATTGATGAGTTCAATCAGCTGTTCTTGACTTTGATTACAATCAGTTTTCGCCGGTTTTAGCGCCATGGGCGAGTTTTTTTTTTTTGGCGAATTATGTACTGGTGGATATAGATATGGCTAGGGTCCGCGGGTTTGCCAAGCCCGTAAATCATAAATGATTTCCCCAGCGGGAGTTGATCTACCCATTGGGTCATCAAAATATGAAATGATCGCCTGCCAGACTTTACATGAGTATGTCAATTCAATTAAGCACAATTTCCTAGCACACCCTTGAACTGGAGGTACCCTTAATAATCGACCGATTAAGAACATTTTCGGAGAGAATATTTATCACTATAGAGTTATGGCAATGGCTAATAAATGTTCATTAAAAACTTATAAGAATCCGCGGGTTTGCCATAAAAGATTCCCCCGATTTGCGTGAACATCAAAAATATGAAGTTTGTTAACATTGAGCGTCCAGCGATTGCAGAAAATATGATGCAATAATTTTGAATAAATTTCCATCTTGCAGCAGTACCGAAACATAAAATAAAACTTAAGAATTTAACACTATAATTCTTATTGAAATAATTTCTGCATATGTCGATCAGATTAAAAGCACCACAGAACCAGCTCACAAGCCTTACAGCTGCATCAATAAAATCTAGTCATACGGAAATGGGTCAAAACGGTTTTGAGCCTTGAGCGTGACCTCAATTACGACCGTTACTATGAAAGGTTCAGATCAAAAACTCGAAATTCTTATCTCTCCCTTATACATATACCTATGTATATATGTATTCTTAAAATCCATTTTTTTGTAAATTGTTTCTTCAATTCAAAAGCAAAAGACCCTTGACAAAAAAAGAAAGAAAAAAAAATGCAGCAGAGAAGGTGAAAGAACATAATGAAAACCCCCCACAACTTCGCGGTTTTAAATGTCATCACATTAACCGTTGCGACACAGTTTCGATTTTAAAATTGCAAAAAAATAATAATAATAATAATGATAATAATTTTGCTGATCAACGCATTTAATTGCATCGCATTTGCTCTTCGGCTTACCTCGACACCATTCAGATGAACGCTCTGCTTCCGCGTTATATCGATGCGTAGCCCGATGCGATCGTTACCGTCATTTCTCCGAACATGACTGTTTAAAGTACTGTTGCTATTTATACCATCGGCAGCAGACGTCATGGAGGCGCCCACAACGCAATGCAAACAATTAAAATGTAAACTCACGATTATCATTAAGATGAAGCCACTAGGCAAACACATTACGGATTTGATGTCTGTGCTTTAAGCGCCCGCGATAACGAAGAAAATTAAAATTGAGAAAATTCTTCTTCTTCGTATTCTTCTTGGTTCTTCGTTGTCTTCTTTGGTTTGCCTTGTGATTTTAAGGAATTCTTTCTTCTTTTTTTAATGCATTTTCGCAATTGAAAATTCTTTTTCACGCTGCCATTTCGCGCGAATGTGCTGCTGCTGCTGCTGCTGCCCACATGAAATTCGGAGTTCTCGTTCTTTTTTTTTTTTTGCTCTCTTTAATATCTTAATATTTTCGAGATTTCAAAACGTTTTGCATTCATCCTCAAATGAAAGCTCCTGGAAAATGATTTTCTTTTATTTTTCCTTTTTTTTTAATATACTTCAATTGTTGTTTTTTTTTTTTTTTTTTTATTAGTTAATAAAAATATGATGTGCAAACTTGAGTATTCATAAAAATCGGCAAAAAAAAAAGTGAATGTATTATTGCCAAATTTTTCCTTCGCTAGAAACTTTATTTAAGTGGAAATCACGAAGCACCCACACTAGCGTAAAAATTTAACGGCAGTTAATTGCGTTGTTTATGCACTATTTAATTAGTTGTATATATGGTATGTATAAATAAATATATACATATATATTTGCTTTTGTTTTTCCCGCGAATGTTGGCTTTAGGTTTTTCTTCGCGGTTGCACTATTTCACTTTTCTTTCTTTTTTTCCTTTTGATGGTTTTACTTCTTTCATCAAAAATAATAAAAAAAACAAATAAGGGTGTTATAGTCAGGCGAGCCTGACAATAAAATACCCGACACAGACACACATGTTCAAATAATTTTTAATATCAAGAGGTGTTTAAGACCATTGGGGGCCCCATATACCGACTTTTGTCAAATTTCTTTATGAAAACCGCCCTTTTGCCACGCCCAATTTTCCAATTCTTTTGAATTCTAATTGGAGGCTTAAATATACGTTCAAATTCTAAGTTTCATCGAAATATTTCGAAAAAGTCCGTTTTTAGGGCAATTCTGGAGTTTTGTGACAGACCCTAGTACTGGAGGTACCCTTAATAATGGACCGATCAAGAAAATTTTTGGGCAGGATCGTTATGGCTACAAAGGAAGCATAAGTAAGTGCTAAATTTTAAGTCCCATTTGAATTTCGGGTGTCGGAGACAATTTTCGAAAAACGCCCTTCTGCCACGCCCACTTTTACAATTTTTTGAAATCATATTACTTGCCTTGAAAAATGTTCAAATATCAAATTTCATCAAAATATGTTGAAAAAATTCAATTTTAGAGCAGTTTTTGTGATATTCGTAACAGACCCTAGTACTGGAGGTACCCCTAAAAATGGTCCGATCGGGTCCATTCTCTTTACTCATGTCACCGTGAGCACGCATACCAAATTTTGCTCAACTCCTTCGATAAGATAACTGTATACAGACAGACGACAGACAGACAGACAGACAGACGGACATGTCCAAATCGAATCTCCTGGTGACGCTGATCATTTCTACAATATTTTGTATGATCTATCTCGACTAGTTCTGGGTGTTACACACAACCACACAAACGCAATATACCCTCGACACAGAGTGTGTCGGGTATAAAAAGTGAATAACTAAAAACTAAGGCTTCTTGCTTAAGATTTTCGCCGCAAGCTACATTTAAGTAATTTGGTAGTTTATTGGATGAGCAAATTTCTTTTGTCTATCTCTTTCTTTTAACTTTTACTTTGGGGGTTTTTTTTTTTGTTTTTGGTCTGACTATGTGTATGTGCGAAGAATTTTCCCCTATCTTAAAGGAAATACATTCCAAAAATGTAAATATAGTAAAACCAAAGAAATTATTCGAATTATGCAGACTGGAATTTAAAGAATTTTATATATGGGCATTTCCAGAAAAAAGTCAACTTTTTGTCGCGTCCGTATATAGCTGATTGCCATTTGGGACTGCATAGAAACTTTGAAAAAATATAAAATTCCGCATAAGCTGCACGAAAGTATTGAGAAGCAAAAGTACTATTTACCGCATACTTGAAGTCGGGACTTAAAATTGCTCATTTAAGTGTCGCGTCCGTTTGGAAATGCCCATATGTAACACTCAAAACCGTTCGAGTCCGTTCAAGTAATGGATGTTCTTCTTACAGAAACTTTACTATGTACGGATCTTACTAGTTTTAATTGTAGTCAAATAGAACTCTCGAAAGCTCAAACTAATCAAAACCATTGCTGTTCAAGTTAACGAATTGTATGAATTCTCAAAAGTTGAGTGCTTTTTTTTTAAATCAAATTATGCCTTTAAAACCAACACTACGTTCTACTAAAATCGAATATGTTATATTTAGGCAATTCATAAGGTCTTCTAAAATCCCCTTTTAAATCTATACCCAGCTTAAGTGACTATTTTTCGAGCTAAAACACTCATTTTAGTAGGAGATCAATTTAAAGGGGATTTTAGAAGACCTTATGAATTGTCAAATCATTAAGTAAAATTGTTTAATTTATGACTAAAGCCCAAACTACAAGTGTCATTTCTTGAAATTGTAGCAATTTCAATCTGTTTGATGGCATATAATAAAAAGTGTAATATGTTCATACAGAACGAATGTTTCAAAAATTTCGAAATTGCTGCAATTCGTCAAATTGTCAAAATTTTTTTGGAATTTTTTTTTTTACCTTAAGCTCGAAAAAAAATGTATTATTTCTACAGAAGAAGAAAAATTTTTTGAAATTTAGCAATTTCGATCTACGTGTGGCAGGCATATAATATGTTTTGTAATTTGTTTCATATCAAACAGTGTTCTCAAAAATTTCGAAAACTGCCACTGCCGACGCGTCATTGTAATTTGGGCCTAAGGGGCTTTCTCCAGTTCTGTCAGAAATGAAAAACTTCATATAAAAACACACTTTAGAAAATTTCTGATTCATTTCTGAAGCTTTTTTTTTTTTTTTTTTTTTTGTATGAAGTTTTTCATTTATGACAGAGTTGGAGAAAGCCCCCAAAAGGAATTGAAAAAAAGGAAGTTTCCAACGGGTTTTCATGAAAAGCCACTGAATATTTTGTTCGGACTTTAGAGTTATTAAGTTTCGTGTTAGTTCTCGAATATGCAATGGAAAAAAGAGGTTTCATGTTTCTAAACGTTCGAGCTATAGTGTATTTGAGTTTGGGAGAGTTCACCGGACTTTCAATCATTCCTTGTACACCCTAGAACTGTCTAAAATGGCCTTTTTTTTGCAAGTGTTTTTTTTTTTTTTTTCTTATGAAAACATTTCGTAATATATTTGGCTTTAAAATATTGGTTCCTATTCATAAAGATGAGGTCTGACTTTCTCGAATTTTTGAACAATTGATTGATTTTGATATGCAAGAAGAATAATTGGCCCATGAATTTCAAATTAGAGCAAATTATTTCGATTGACTCAAGTCAAAGATTCAGCTCATTTTTATGCATACGAGAGATTGTCCTTCCATCGGATAAGCGATTCATTAAATACATGATAAAAGGTAATGCTGTATGTGATGGACACGCCTACACGGAAACAAAAATATCCTGTAACCTCCTAAATTTGAACTGTATTGTCCCATCTATCGCATGCGGAAAATTTCTAGTCTTTGGAGTCGCCAAGGACGATGCTACGGAGAAGAGAACTACCGCATTTACTTAAAAAAAAAAATATATATAAAGTCATTGCTGAATACTTTATGAATCGAATAAAATTCTTTGAGTATTTTTGAAACGAAAACAAAAATATTTTCCAATATCAATTTTTTGACAATTTTATTGTAAGTAGGTATGAACGAAAAAGATTGTTGACATTAACACAAGAACGCACTTGAGATTTCCCATTCATTTGTTTAATTTTTTTTTTGCTTTTTTTCGGCCACAATTTCAATTTTAAAAATATAGAACACGCTCACATCGTTTCCACGCGTTTTGGTGGCAAAATCATTAAGTGATTTTATCTATTCAATATGCTTATTTCATGCGCGACAATTACCAATTTTTTTCCTTCGTTGAACAATTTGAATTTTTCAAAAAATAAAATTTTTCTCTTGTTGCTTGTGTAGATTTATCCTCCTCATCCGTGACGGATAACAAAAAAAATATAAATAAATAAATAAATATATATAAAAAAAAAATAAGAAACCGAACGATGACAGAGTAGATCAATTGGATTTTTTATCAATTAAAAACTTCATTATTTTAATCGAATATTTCGAATTAATTCTTATGGACGAACAGCACACTAGTTGACTCTACGCACGCGCGATACTGATGAGCGCTGTGTGCGGGAAATTCAATTCGATGCAGCAACACTGAATGGCGTTCGGAGTTTTCCGCAAAACGCTTGAAAGCACTTCGATGGCTCGTGCGCGAATGAAAGAAAAATCACAGCTGGAAAATTGTTTAACCCAGCAATGAGTAAGCGAATGCATGAACAGATGAATTGGTATTACCATACGACCGCACATCGTACATCGTACATCGCACATCGCCGATCGGCAGAGTCAAAGTGAATTCCGAATTGGAATTCTAGCTTTGGAGCAGGCAGAAAAGGCTCTGTGCATTTGACGATAGCGCGTTACATTCGGAGCGCTTCGGCAAGAATGTGCTTATGTATGACAAACGGTAGGTGATCGTGATATATCGCCAATTATGCACTCACTGCTCGTATATTCTTTATTTCTTTTTTTCCTTTCTTTTTTTTTTTGTTTTTCTTTACTGAAGTGTCATCATTGTCTGGTGAGGTTCGTTGAGACCTCTTACAGTGGTGTGGTGTCATTTGTTTACATTGAGTTTAAAGACCCTTGATGGCTATAGCTATAATATTAATTCGCAATTAACTTGTATTTTTAATAGTTTTGAGTTCATTTAGATGGAGATTTTTTATTTATATTTTTTGAATTTAGTTTGTTTTTTTTTTTTTTTTTTAATGGTATGATAATCGTTTTAGGACGTTAAATATGAATAAATTACGTTCAAATGGGTTCGCATTCAAAGAAGCATTTTTCATTTGATATCCGTTTAAGGCAGATATTTTCTAGGAAGAGATGGCCGAAAAATGAAGCAGCACCTGACACGAGTGGAAGAGGAAGTTGGAACACGCATCCTAAGCCAATTTCTCGAAAAAAATAGTTTTCAAATAGAGATATTAAAGACCATGAGAGAAGCCTCATTTCCCGAATTTTTCTTCAACCCATTGAATTAATAATTCCGTCCTTTTTCCACACCCAATTCTCACAATTTTTGTAAGCCCAATCGGACGCCCAAGTCAATTTCATTATAAAATTCGAAAAATCGAACTTCGTAGCAGATTTTGAGAATTTCATAACAGATCCCAGGACTGGAGGTCACGGGAAGATTAAGACAATTTGATGTCCTAGGCAGTTGCAATTGAGCCGCCTCAGACAGCAGCCTAATTTTCGCATTTTCTTTTACTTATGCATCGATGGTGAAAATTTTCCGACCTAGGCAGCTGGCTATGTTGCCTTTTCGCCACTCCGCCACTGCTGGAGGTCCCCATCCAATACGCACAATTTCTTCAATATACATACAAAACATAACTCCTTCGATAAGAAGATTGTATACAGACGGTTAAATTGGTTCTTCTGTCGAGGCTGATCATTTCTCTACATACAATGGATTTTGTATAATCTCTCTCTTTCTCTCTCTTTCTCTCTCTTTCTCTCTCTTTCTCTCTCTTTCTCTCTCTTTCTCTCTCTTTCTCTCTCTCTTTCTCTCTCTTTCTCTCTCTTTTCTCTCTCTTCTCTTTCTCTCTCTTTCTCTCTCTTTCTCTCTCTTTCTCTCTCTTTCTCTCTCTTTCTCTCTCTTTTCTCTCTCTTTTCCTCTCTCTTTCTCTCTCTATTCTCTCTCTCTTCTTCTCTCTCTTTCTCTCTCTTTCTCTCTCTTTCTCTCTCTTTCTCTCTCTTTCTCTCTCTTTCTCTCTCTTTCTCTCTCCTTCTCGCTCTTTCTATTTCTCTCTCTCTTTCTTTCTTTCTCTATCTATCTCTCTCTCTTTCTTTCTTTCTCTCTATCTCTCTCTTTCTCTATCTCTCTCTCCCTCTCTCTTTCTCTATCTCTCTCTCTCTCTTTCTATATCTCTCTCTCCCACTCTCTCTCTCTCTCTCTCTCTCTCTCTCTCTCTCTCTTTCTCTATCTCTCTCCCCCTTTCTCTCGACCGGCTGTGCGTGGTACACGCGTGCGCATTAGGGCTGCTCTTAATTCCCGAAATGGAATTTCAATCGGTCTCAGGGTCCAGAAGTGTTCCATTGGACATGGAGGAGAAACGTGAGAAATTTGGAAGCAATCGGATAACGGGAACCCGTGGCAATTTTCAATTGAAGTTTGGGAAATTGGCAAAAATAGAGAGGAAACGGCCCTTAACTCCCCACAAGGCGCCCCTACGGATATATAACATATGGCCAACCCCCATTATTTTTTTACTCCGAACATTTTTTCTGAACAAACTTACCCCCTATCTCCCCTCCTTAAGGGGGCTCCCATACAAAAATAATTTTTTAAAAACTTTTCCCCCCATCTTCCTAACTAGCCCCAGAGTGCTCCTAGAGGAGTCAAATGTATGACCGACCCCCATTAACTTTGTCCCCCTAACATTTTCTCCCAACATACTTAACCTCTATCTCCCCCCCTTAAGGGGGCTCCCATATAAAACTACCTTAATTTGAGCAAAAATTCATACAAAATGGCCGTCACTACAGTCAAACCCCTCCTAGGGGGCTGATATATATGACCGACCCCCATTATTTTTTTACCCCAAACATTTTCTTCAAACATACCTACCCTCTATCTCCCCTCGTTAGGGGGGTCCCCATACAAAATTAGGCTTAAATTAAAGAAAAATGCCTCACGAACTTCAATCTATAATATAGATGCCGTAGGAACAAGAAAGAGCATGTTCAGCATGCATATTCGAAAAATTTACAAAATTACCCTTTAAACCAGCCTAATACGAAGAATATTGGATTCGTTTTTGGTATGTTATAATAATATGTTATAATTATTACCTTTTTTTAAAACTGAATTTTGGGTTCCATCCCCTAACTGGCCAAATAATGACCCTAGTACAAAAAAATAAATGTTCGAGTCAAATGCCGCAAACCTCAATCTATGACGACTTTTTTGAGACTATAACCACTAAAATCGGTTAGTGGTTTCTACTCATAAAATTAATTCAAAACAAATATTTTTTGAAACGCATTATTCACTGTTTTCACGTTCGTTTCTTAGGTCTTCGCATGTCTCTCTCGGTCTGTACGCATGGCTCTCTCGGTCTGTACGCATGCAAAGACTCAAGAAACGAACGTAAAAAACAGTGAATAATGCGTTTCAAAAAATATTTGTTTTGAATTAATTTTATGAATAGAAACTACTAACCGATTTTAATGGTTATAGTCTCAAAAAACTCGTCATAGATTGAGGTTTGCGGCATTTGACTCGAAAATATATTTTTTTTTCTACTAGGGTCATTATTTGGCCAGTTAGGGGATGGAACCCAAAATTCAGTTTAAAAAAAAAGGTAATAAAATATATCATATTATTAAAACACACCAAAAACTAATCCAATATTCTTCATATTAGGCTCGTTTAAAAGGTAATTTTGTAAATTTTTCGAATATGCATGCTGAACATGCTCTTTCTTGTTCCTACGGCATCTATATTATATATTGAAGTTCGTGAGGCATTTTTCTTTAATTGAAGCCTAATTTTGTATTGGGACCCCCCTAACGAGGGGAGATAGAGGGTAGGTATGTTTGAAGAAAATGTTTGGGGTAAAAAAATAATGGGGGTCGGTCATATATATCAGCCCCCTAGGAGGGGTTTGACTGTAGTGACGGCCATTTTGTATGAATTTTTGCTCAAATTAAGGTAGTTTTATATGGGAGCCCCCTTAAGGAGGGGAGATAGAGGTTAAGTATGTTTGGAGAAAATGTTAGGAAGACAAAGTTAATGGGGGTCGGTCATACATTTGACTCCTCTAGGAGCACTCTGGGGCTAGTTAGGAAGATGGGGGGAAAAGTTTTAAAAAAATTATTTTTGTATGGGAGCCCCCTTAAGGAGGGGAGATAGGGGGTAGGTTTGTTTAGAAAAAATGTTCGGAGTAAAAAAATAATGGGGGTTGGCCATACGTTATATATCCGTAGGGGCGCCTTGTGGGGAGTTAAGGGCCGTTTCCTCTCTATTTTTGCCAATTTCGCAAACTTCAATTGAAAACTGCCACGGGTTCCCGTTATCCGATTGCCTCCAAATTTCTCACGTTTCTCCTCCATGTCTAATGGAACACTTCTGGACCCTGAGACCGATCAGAAACTCGCTACAAAATTTCTCCATACAGTTAAGAGCAGCCCTAGTGCGCATAGACATTGTTGCCAGATTTTTAGGGGAATATTCCCCCGAATGTCTCAAGACAAGGCCAAAATTCCCGAAAATTAAGTTTTTCAATTCTCTTATAACTAAATCTTTATCTCCTTAGGCCCCATACAGTTTTCCCTTACCTTTTTTCTGCCCTAAGACTCCGCCAAAGATCATAAATGCCTTATAATTTAGTGGAGATTCTCCTAAAGCGGCAACAGTGCGGCACAAACGCAATACACTCTAGACACAGAGTTTGTCGGGTGGACTTTATAACAGTTTAAACAACTCCGTACTATAGTGCTGACTCCTAAGATTATTCCGACCAAGTTCACTCTGAAAATTTTTACCCTATTTAGAACTTATTGGACGCACAGACCAACTAACATTGGCTCAATCAAATTTCCTCGTGGTCTTAATAGTTTCTATTCATAATATCATAAAAATATACTTATTATATTATAAAATATACATAACCAACTGAAGTATAAACGGCAGGTACATACCTTTTTTTTGGGAGCAGAGCTTTTCGGAATAATGTCCGGCAATGAAAGGGTACCAATACTGGAGCTCTCACTGTTTTACGCAGCCAGAAATGGTTATTGACACATGTAAAGGGGCTATCTCAAGCGATGTTATAAAGATTTTAATTCTGAAATGAAATAAACAAATAAATAAGTATCTATGTACCTATCAAAATTATGTAAATAATAAAATACGTATATAAACAAATAAATATTATTCTTTTCTCAGATTACGTCTAGATTGATATATAACCGCCAAAGCAAACACATTTGAATTTCCTATACAATTTTCCCTCCTCAAAAACAAAAAATGGGGGGGGAAATGCGTCCATTGTTCGTAAAAGAATTATGATCGGCGAAGAAGGTAAAACGAACATTGTATAAAGAAGAACAAAAAATAATATTAAAGAAAGAACTAAATCGAGCAAGCGTGAAACGAAAGAACGCCGCAAAGAAGCTGGCCAGCGTCATTTCGAGTGGCCACTCAACTGCAACTCATACGGCCCCCAGTCCAACTGATCTATCCAAATGGACGAAACATCGTACGTCAAACTTGACACTGATCATCACACTAACTGAAGATAACGATATGTACAGATGCACTATTCACATACAAAAAAAAAAAAAAAAATTGTAATAACAAGAACAACATAAAACAAATAAGAGAGCTAAGGTCAGTCAAGCTCGACTTCGATATACCCAGTGTCCCGACAATATTGACGCACTGTTTTTTTCCTTTCCGTACGCAAACCTGCAGTAATGAGCCGGTCAATTTCGAAACAAGGACTGGCCTTTGACCGGTCCAAGTCCAACCGGTTATATAATGGCAGTTCCCTCCACTAATTTCGGCTAGCCGGAAGTCGGTAATAAACGGGTTGGTTTACGGGTAGTCTGTAAATTACACTTAATTGGTATTTTGTTTTCCTTATTTGGCTATCCTAAAACCGGACAAAATTACGATAATTGACCCAAAAAAAACTTACCTATGGTCAGCCGTTTTGCGGACTAGTCCCTCTCCAATGACAGGCCCATGTTAAAAAGGTCAGTTGAATACATTAGAAGTGGAATTATGGGGGGACTAGTACTGGTAACATGCAGGACTGACCGAAGGCTACACTTGGGTCAGTGCGTATTACTGCAGGGAAGTTACACAAAATAAATGTGTGTGGGCTTTGCAATGGGCGGACCACATAAAATTTTTTCAACACTTTTCATTCGTCTTGGTCAATCTATGTTTCGAATTCGAGGCTTCTACGCATTTTACTTCGGAAATGATGAGCTGATATCGCCTATTTTTTTTACTTAAGATCATACCGTCTGCCGAATTTTGATGCGATTGGTCCCGCCGTTTCGAAGGAGATCTAACCCCAAACGGACGGATAGACGAACATATCTTAATCGAGTCAGTTTTCGATCCTGATCAAGAATATATATACATATTTATTTGTTTATATCTAAGGAGCATAGTTGGAGCTGTTACAAGATCCGCACAAAACTAATATACCCTGCCTACGCTGGGTATAAAAATTCCAATGTAAATATATTAGCGAAGAAAAAAACATGCATGCCAATGATGGGGTCTTTCGGTCAGCAAAAACTTAGAGCCTTTTCGAAGGGATTTCCGCTTTCAAGTACATAGCTTATATATGATAATTAGTAACTTTTTCGTCTGTTTAGCCGTTTAAAATGCTTTAGCAGCTTCTGTGGAATATTTTTCCCCCTGGCGCCATAAAATATTGGCGCTGCAAGAATGCAGGAACAATAAAAACAATTATATCTAACGGAAGCAGAAACCTCTAGAACAAAATTTTCTGTTCAATTTTACAGTATAATAAATACTTATGTATGTATGTACATACAGGTCTATCCCAGCAGAACATTTTGTCGGCGATGGGCGATGAGTTCTTAAGCCTTTAAGATTGGACACCAGGGCGAAATGCTCAGCGGTTGAGTGTGAGGTTATCAGGCGCAGCTTGGTTTGACTCGAGCGAGACTCTTAAGAGGCGTTTGCTTCAGCCTGTTTTTTTTTCGTTCAGATGCTACGTAATTAAAGTCTCTATATGAAAAACTTGCTCAATGCAAGATGAGAGTCCGGAAAGACTATGGACACCGAATTCGACAATGTTGAATTTTTGTCAAATATTGAAGAATTCGACAGCATCGCCAATCACTTTCTCGCTCTCTCGCTCCTTCCTCTCCTCTCTACTTTTCTCCTCTTTCTCCCTCGTCTCCTCTCTCTCTCTCCGCTCTCTTTCTCCTATCTCCTTTTTCTCTTTCTTTCTCACCGCTCTCTCTATCCTCTCTCCTCTCTCTCCTCTCTCTCCTCTCTCTCCTCTCTCTCACCACTCTCTCTCTCTCTCTGTCATATCTCTTCTCTCTCTCTTCTCTCTCTTCTCTCTCTTCTCTCTCTTCTCTCTCTTCTCTCTCTCTTCTCTCTCTCTTCTACTCTCTTCTCTCTCTCTCTCTCCTCTCTCTTTCCTCTCTTCTCTCTCTTCTCTCTCTTCTTCTCTTTCTCTCTCTTCTCTTCTCTTCTCTCTCATTCTCATTTCTTTCTCTCTCTCTTCTCTCTCTCCCTCTTCTCTCTAACCCTATCTAACTCTATCTTCCTCCTCCCCCTCCTCCCTCTTTGACCGAAGTAAATCGTGAACAGTTATGCGGCTCTTGCCCCAAGTGAAACATAATGAAACTTGAACGGATAATTTAACGCCCGAATCCTTTAGGGGCTGTCCATTAATTACGTACGGGAGATTTTGACTATTTTTGACATCCCCCAAGCATATTTAAGGATAAATCATATTCCGATCTAAGCGAGCATTAGAATTTTCGAACCCCCTTCTTCCCCCCTTTCTGCTTAAGTGGCCCATCTACATTCGAGCATGATCATGCGAGCGGCTTGGATCGATGCAATGCTCGATCGTAAGTGACGATGTTGGTTGACGAATTGGCTCGCCAAACTTCAACACTAACGATCGAACATTGCATCGAGCCGAGCCGCTCGCATGAGCATGCTCGAATGTGGACAGACCACTTTACGTAATTAATGGACGTCCCCTCTTAGAAGGTCATTCGGTGCGGCACCCCATTTTCATTCAGAATTCTTGGAGGATTTTCACATGACATTTTCTACTGGGTACATTCTTTGTTACATACATTTGTGCCTCTGTGTGCGTATATGTGCATCAAATATTTTTATGATTCCTGTCTCGTTTGATTTTATTGCTTTTATTGAAACAAAATACCGTTTCGATTATTTCCTTCAATAACGATTAACGAGCGAAATCAATTAGCGCTGTCAACTTTGAGTTCGAACGTAAAAGTTTTTGAACGAATGCCGCAAATTGCATCGCCATCTCCCCCTGATTGTAATACATATGTACAGTATTCCCCGTATATAAGCACTGTGAAAAATGCACGATCGTTCAGTGCCTGTGATGGACCGTCATGATTTCCTTATGGAGTGCAAAAGTTCTTCGAATGTCATATCAAATGCGTTTTGTTTCAAGTGTCGAGATCGCAATTAAATGCACTTTATTTCACTTAAAAAGCATATATGCTAACATGCAGCCATACATATGTACATTCGTATGTGAAATTAGATGGAGTGGAATTTCTGTGCTTTTTTGAAGAATATCGAAATGGCAAGTATTTCCACTTCAAACTGTTCCAATAGAAGATCGTAATGAAATGGGGTCACGAACAAAATTTTAACGCATACATGGATATTTGAAAAGTCTCCCTTCAGTAATTGGGACCCACCCCGGGTCGACCCGGGGTCGGTCCAAAAGAGGTGAGGACCGGTCGCGTTTTCATACGTTCAACTCACCCGTTTTTCCACAGCGCTGTCATTGAAAAACAACCGGTCCATTTTCAAAGCTTTTAGGGTCGGTTGTGGGTGGGTCCATATGGCCTTAAATGAGGGTGAGTTCTTTTTTTTTATATTTATTTTGATATGAAAAATGAAAAAAAAATTTTTTTTTATTTTGTTTATTTTGCCTTTTTTGTTTTTTTAAACCTTTTTGTTACACAACATTATATAATGTCCTTTTTGATTTGCCCGCCTCGGCCGAGCCTCGAACCGCAGAACTCTGGGTTGGTAAATTGGTGTCTTAACCATTACGCTAAACAAGCAAGTTTAATGCTTTGATCAAAACGCTGACTTGAGTGTTTGGTTGCTCAAGTTTTTGGGAAACGTGCGTAAAGAATTTTTCACTTTCACAGAAAAAAATTCTTGAAAAATAAATATTAAAAACAATTAACATGTAAAAAACGACTTTTTTTCTTCAAGTTAAAAAAAAAAATTAAATATGAACATAAAAAAATCTTAGGTAATTGAAATAAAAATTTCTTTCTAAAACGAGCAAGGGCTTGAACTCCCACCCTCTCGGTTGCGAAGCGAGAGTCTTAACCATCAAGCTAACTTGCCTTTGGTAGCACAACGATCAGATTGAGGACTTAAAACAGACAACAATAAGTACAAGTTTATACGAACTCACCCCACCTACGCTTATTTTTGGACTAGACGAGGGTGAGTCCAATTGAGACTCACCCCGGGTCGGTCGCAGTGCATATCATTTTCAGGTCGGTTCTATATGGACTCACCCAGGTCCGGTCCATTTTACACCGAAAACATTTCATTACTGCAGGGCTCTAAGTCGATCCCAATTTCGATCGGACACATCTATCGTTCTAAAAATCTTAATTATAATTGAAGTAAAAGTTAATTTTACATAAAGATTGGATTACACAGCATGTTTCACTAATCTATGTAAATGGCGACAAAGTTTAGGCCGATTTAGACTATTTAGGCAATTCGGGTTGAAGAGTTGCTCGCGTTTATGGACAATTAGGCAACGCTGAGTGATATCGACCACACTTTCAGTCCCCTCCTTGCCAAAATGAAAATTTCATTTGAAGATGGGTCCGTTGTAGCCATGATATATTTACTACAAGTACATTGGAAAGAGCATCAATTGGTCTCTTTGTCATGCATGTGATAAGTTCCGCCTGGGAATTGTGTTTTTTTTTTTTCTTTCTTTTTTCTACATCTGCTTTCGATAAATTTCGATAAGAAATTAGGGAAGACACCGATTCTTACTTAGTTCGGATCGTAATTCAACGCAGTGATGCCAGATTGTGGGTTTTTCCCCATATTTTGGGTTTTTTCACTCAAATATCGTGACATGGGGAAAAGTATGGGTAATTTTATATCGAAATTTATGCACTACGTTTAAGGTATATTTACTACTTATGAGAATGAAAATCGTGTTTTCCCTCTTCCAGTACCATGCATGACTCTTTTTGCTGTATCTAGTCGCGTGTTCCCTAAGTGTTGTAAAGAAACTTGGTTTTTTTTTTAAAGTCATGAATAAGACTGCAATTTTAAGTTACTTTTATTTTTGTTATATTCTTGATACTTTTATTAAAATATTAAAATAATTGTGTTTAAATCCAATGTTCAATTTTGAAATCGGTACGCCCATATTTTCAAAAAATCATTCTGGGTTTTTTCGTGGGTTTTTAGTTTTTGAAAATGGGAAAAAGTGGGTTTTTTTCCAATATATGAGGGTTTTTTTATCGATAAAATCTGGCATCACTGATTCAACGTTCGAATGAGGTAATTCAGTTTGTCAACTTTTTTATGGCAAATTACGTAATTCACAACGAGTTACGGCTCTAAATTACGAATGAGGGCCGAGTCACGTGCATTGTGAACATAGCATAAGAAAGGAATTCGATAATATGTTTAACGATATTGACATACGTGTAAACGGCCGCATTATGGAGCGACTGTCGCCCTAACTTACTGTCTCCACGTGCGATGGTTTAAGGCTCAGTAACTCTTGATTGAACGTAACTTAACTCAACTTATAGAAATCTGTTTTCCACAAATTCCTATCTTAAGTCAAATTAAGTTTTCAGTAACTTCGACCATACAAAGTGTACTAGACATATCAAGTCAGCTGATTAAATAAGTAAAGTTAAGCTACGTTCAATCAAGAGTAACTGAGCCTTTATACGTACATATTGTGCTATGGGAGGTATGCGATATATCGCAAATGGTAACTGCTCGTACTTTATATTCATTTTTGCTCTTCGTCGTACAAATCTTACAGATGTTTCAATTTTTTGCACTTTAATGCAGCGAGACTTTTTCTGTTGAACGGCATCTCAAAAGGCTCATGGCATACTCAAAAAAAAAATCGCACTGCAATGTTAACACCGACAAAGTGGCAAAAAGGCACACACCATACAAGCATTTGCACAAATCCATAAAATATTCGAAAAACCTTCCGACACACACGGTACAAGCCATGTACGTGCATACATGGATTTTCAGTCAATTTTTGATCGTTTTCCATTTTTTATTATCCGCACATCCGCTCTCGATAAAAATGAGCCCTCTGTATCTACACACTACGCAACATGTTTGTACAAACATGGATTTTTGCAAATGCTTGCAATGGTGTATTTGAGCCATAGCGCGGTCCATAGACAGTGATTCTGAACTACCGATCAGCTTGTATGCGTTAGTGAAACTAAAGTAGTATGCAGCACACTGACACGAATTTTCGTGAATCGCCGATCATTCCGTGATGATGAAAATCTTAGAAATTATGGCATGAATCGTGTATCTGCGACGTGTGTATGTGTGCAACTCATTATTTTGAAATTTTCGAGCAGTTAACATGTCCGCGGATGCAAGCATTCAAGTTTAAAAATATATAAAAATTTAATATGAATTATTTTTTATGGGTTTCATACTTTGGGTTGAATGCTTTTGAGCATTCTAATGCTAAGTTCATACGGCAATATGAATTACGTGATTCGCCCTTTGAATTACTTTCGCGAACTATCCTGTTCAGACGAGAGATTCGTAATTCGTTTTTTATGTTTTGTGTAAAAAGCAACATCCCAGCCGGAATTTTCAATAATACGGCACTTTGCCGAAGTAGTGAAACTGTCTGAAATCAAGTAAACAATTCTTTTACAAATTCAAATTTCATTTAATATGCCTGCCACACGTAGATCGAAATTGAGCAATTTCAAAAAATTTCAGAACAAATTTGACATTTGAAATTGAGGCAATTTCAATTTTGTTCTGAAATGGAGCAATTTCGATCTACGTGTGGCAGGCATATTAAGAAGGGTCTGTCGAAGCCAGCTCTTCTTTCCTTGATTTTTTTATTACAAGTAGTGATGCCACGAATAGTGGATTTGGCCGAATACCGAATACCGAATATTCGGTCAACCTCTCGGCCGAATAACGAATATTCGGCAACCGAATATTCGGCACGTAGTAAAAACAGCTTGGGCCTACTCGCGACTAGCTGGAGTCAAGGCAAAAGATGCCGCTGAAAAATTTGCCCACTGTTTATAATGTTTTCGAAGAAAGTTTAGAAGAACCTAGCGTACATTTAATATTTCTAAAGAATAAAATGCTAATCTGCTGTATTTTTAGTTCTCGTTAATTAATTTTTTTTACGTTATTGTGAGAAAAATTTAATTTGTAGTTACTGCTGATTTTTTTAATAAGTTATTTCTACTATTCGGTATTCGGCCGAATATTTTAACTATTCGGCCGAATACCGAATACTGAAAAATGACGCCGAATAGGCCGAATACCGAATAGTGGCCGAATATTCGTGGCATCACTAATTACAAGGTCATTGTTAAGAGCACGAATTGGTCTCTTTTGTCATGCATGCGATAATTTCCGGCTGGGAGTTTGGTTTTTGTTTCTTCTTCTTCTTATATGCCTGCCACACGTAGATCAAAATTGAGCAATTTCAAAAAATTTCAGAACAAATTTGACATTTGAAATTGAGGCAATTTCAATTTTGTTCTGAAATTGAGCAATTTCGATCTACGTGTGGCAGGCATATTACTCTGTTTTCGATAAAATTCGATAAAAAATTAGGGAAGACACCGATTTTGACATAATTTGGATCGTAATTCAAAGTGAATTACGTTCAAATGAGGTAATTCAGCATGCCAAATTTTATATTGCGAATTACGTGATTCACAACATGATTCGGCTGTGAATTACGAATGAGGGGCGAATTACGTAATTCATGGTGCCGTCTGAACATGGCATAAATGTTTTATATTATTTTCATAAATTCTTTTCAAAAATTGGCCTATTCATTGCTGAAACTGAAAATGCTGCCGAAAGAGACAGGAGAACCTTAATCCATGACAGTAACAGAAAAATGAATGAATACAGGAATTTGAATCGAATGTGTAGCAGAGCACCGATCAAACACGGTACAGGACGGTAAGACATTTCGATAATGAAACAAATTTTCGATGGCAAAGGAGGCAGGGGGAAGAGAGAAAAACGCTACCATACCACATTCCCGTGCGTCCCTAGCCCACAAAAAGTGTGTTTCATTATCGAAATGTCTTAACGTGTAAAACGCTATTTACACGTTAAGCGAACCCGACACGGTACTGAATTCAGTACTGAACGCTATATGTGTATTAGTGAAATAGATGTGTATGCGTCTCACTTACAACGAGGGAAGCGATTCAGTGCGCAAAATCCAAATCGTTTTGATTTTGCGTACTGAATGGCTGAATTCAGTAACGCGTATGCGCGACATACTGAATTCAGTAACTTAATTCATTTGAGAGAAAATTTTACGGCGAGACGACGTGATGGCGGACAACGATGATAAATCATTTATTTTGCAATTCATTGAATTTTACCTGCGCTGTGGGATATAAAAACTTATTTTATGTATAATATATAGTTTTTAAATTATTTTTTTAGTTTATTGAAAACTTAAATTAATTTTTTTATTTTCTTAAAAACAAAAAAAATACTGAATTAATTTTTTTTTTTTCTTAAAAACCTATGAAGACTGTTTTTATTTTTTTTATTTTTTAAAAAGAAATAAAGACTGAGTCTAAAAAAAATTTAAAAAAATGTTTTTCGTTTTCCTTTTTTTTTAATGCCACTACAACAGCCGCCAAAATTATTTTGTCCGCGTTTGACATCGTCGTCTGCACTCGTTGAGAACAAGCGACAAATAATGAAGTATACTAAATTCAGTAACGTGTCGACGCAAACATACTGAACACGTATGTATGAATTCAGTAGGCTATTCAGTACCGTGTCGGGTTCGCTTTAAGACATTTCGATAATGAAACAAATTTTCGATGGCAAGGGTGGCAGGAGGAAGAGAGGAAAACGCTACCGCACCACATCCCTGTGCGTCCCTAGCCCACAAAAAGTGTGTTTCATTATCGAAATGTCTTAACGTGTAAATGGCCTCTAAATGGCTTCTATGGACCGCATAATTAAGAATCGAGTAAAGCCAGCGGCTATCTATCGATATCGATTCTCATCGTTTTTCATGCAGCCCTAGCACCAAGCGGCAGTTTTTGAAAGCGCACATAACGGCCGACGCTTGGAACGGATCTCGTATTGCGAGTCGGATAATAATTGAAAGGAGATGTGCAATTAAAGTGATAAAGAGAAAATTATTTAACAAAGTAGGCAGTGCACGGTTTTAAATATAAATTCGAATCGGACGCTATAGAATATTAATTATATTTATTAAAGAGATTAAAGAGAAAATCAAATAATCCAAAGGCGTTGCAAGGAAACTGCATTAAAATGAATACCCTTTTGAATACCAATATCAATTGCCATGAGGATGAGGTAAGCGTCCATTTTCTTAATTTGATTGTTTTTGTAATGCAGTTGCAATTGTTGCTGCAAATATGTGCTATTGATTTCCCGCTTAATTGTTGTTGCAATAAAAGAATTAGATGTGCAATAGGAAACAAAATGGCGGGCGCGAGCCATTGATGCCGATTAGATTTAAATTTTCTTTTTCTTTATTTTTTTTTTCTTTTCTTCTATCAATTTTCTAATGTACTTTTCTCGAATCGTAGAATGATGCTGATAAGTATAAGAACGCGAAGAAAATTGGCGGTGAAAATGTAAAAGCCGAAATGCCAAAGCGTGCTGCGTTTGGTGAATTGCAAAATCGTGTACTTCCACGCGCAGCGATCAAGGATCAAGGGGCAGCAAAAAAGTGAGTATGATATCGGTAGAGGGATGCTTGGTTAGAATTTTTGTTTTCGAATCGAACTATTCCTGTTATCCAGCTTGAATCAGGCCAAGCTGCACTCTATATGTGCAACAAAAGCACGCGTGGACACCCGTTGGAAGAAGGATGCTGTCCAATCCGAAAATTCAACAACCAATAATGCAATAAAAACAACTAGTACTAGGCCGACACGTGGATGTGCTGCTCAGCCGGCTTCGACGGTGTTAACTCGTGCCAATTCATTGCGTCAGGGGATAACCAAAACGAATGCGCCCGGTACAACCACCAATGGTGTATTGCGGCAAAAGGCAGTTCCGAATCAAACGCGAGAGATTAAGACAGTGACCACGAAAATGGTTGAAAATAAATTGCAAAAAGCTAAGAGTAGGCACTTGATCATACTTTACCATCCAAAAGAAATATTTATAATTGGACTTTTTTTTGTTTTATGTTACATAGTCATTAACAAGGATAAGCCGATTGCAGTCGAAACGCAACTACGCCGTGAGGATAGCAATATTTCACGTAAATCATTGAATAAATTAAAGGAGGCTCTAGCACAAGAGGTTAAAAATGTGACGGCTAAGACGGAAAAATATGCAGCGGTTGAGATCAAAGTTGAAAATGATACCAACGATGAACCGATCGATTCCAACGCCAAGACACATGACAATGCAGCGGTTGAAAATGATAGCAAGGCTCAAATTAAGGATGGGTCAATCGATTCCCAAGCTGATGAAATTCGTAACATTGATGAGGGTGATAACGAGATGCTGATTTTGGTCTCCGAATATGTGAACGATATCTACGAATATCTCTTTCAACTTGAAAGCAAACATACAATCCGTGAAAATCATTTGGCTGATCAGGAAGAAATTACACCAAAAATGAGAGCAGTACTTCTTGACTGGATTAACGAGGTTCATTGTCAATTCCATTTAGTCGCCGAGACATACCTTATGACCGTTGGCATCATCGATCGGTACTTGCAAGAGGTGAAAGATACACGTCGGTCATATTTGCAATTGGTTGGTGTTACGGCGCTTTTCATAGCTGCCAAATATGAAGAACTCTACCCGCCAGTTATTGCTGATTTCATTTACATGACCGACAAGACATATAACCAAGATCAAATCTTGGAAATGGAAATTCAAATATTAAGATCGCTCGACTTTAATTTGTCTCGTCCAGTTTCAATTCACTTTTTGCGTCGTTTCTCTAAGGCCGCCGATATTCAGGATAGCCAGCATGCTATGTCAAAATATTTCTTGGAATTGGCTTCGATTGAATACGAATTGGCATCATGTAAACCCTCTAAGGTAAGCTTATTTACTTCTCTCTTTCTCTCTTTTTTCTCTCTCTCTCTTTCCCCCTTTTTCTCTCTCTCTTTCCCTTTTTTCTCTCTCTTTCCTTCTCTTTTCCCTCTCTTTTTTCTTTCTCTCTTTTTGCTCTCTTCTCTTTCTCTCTCTCTCTTTTCTCTTTCTTTCTTTCTCTCTCTCTTCTTTCTTTCTCTCTTTCTCTTTCTTTCTTTCTTCTCTTCTCTTTCTTTCTCTTCTTTCTCTCTTCTTTCTTCTTTCTCTCTTCTTTCTTTCTCTCTCTTCTTTCTCTTCTCTCTCTCTCTCTTCTCTTTCTCTCTCTTTCTTTCTCTTTCTCTCTCTTTCTCTCTTTCTCTTCTTTCTCTCTCTTTCTCTTCTTTCTTTCTCTTTCTTTCTTTCTCCCTCTTTCTTTCTCTTTCTTTCTTTCTCCCTCTTCTTTTTCTTTCTTTCTTTCTTTCTTTCTTTCTTTCTTTCTTTCTTTCTTTCTTCTCTCTCTCTCTCTCTCTCTCTCCCTCTTTCTCTTTCTGAAATCGACCTTAGCTCCAAACATTTTACGTATTTTAGTTTCGTTAGGAACATATGCTTCATAATGGTGATACAACTCTATCTTAATTTTTTTACAGATTGCAGCTGCATCGTTGTTCCTCTCTTTGCATATGAGCCAGGGAGATCCTAAGAAGGCGAGTGGCTTTGATAATTCATACTGGAATACTACACTGGAGCACTATTCGCACTACACGGCCGAGCAATTACGTCCGATTACACGTAAAATAGCAACAATTGCACGCAATGCGCCAAAAGCGAAATTAAACTCAGTCTACACAAAATATCAATCGTCGAAATTATACAAAGTTTCACTGGGTTCAGTGTTGTACAGCCCACTTATGGATTCTCTGATAGAAATTAAAGCTTAAGGATGCACTACTTCTCTTGCATTTTATTTTAGCTGTGTTCATGTCATCGTATATGTATATGTATGTGTGTTGCACTTTTTGTGCGGAACACTTCGCAGCATAATTTAATTATTATATTTTTATTATTATATGTCTAAGCTTCAAATTCATTCTCGTATATGCATTAGTGGGTTTTATATATATATATACTTCTGTATGTCTATAAAAATGTGTTTTTATAAAAATCAATTTCTAATTTTAAGAAATCAATTGTATTTTGGCAGCGAAATTTATTGAACAAGTTGACTACATATATGAAAGAAGCGCAGTCTCGGAAAAGAACGTTCTGTTCCTGCCTTTTTTCTGTATTTGAATCCAACAAAATTTGTTACAACGCCGATTTGTTTTATAATTTTTTTTGTTTATAATTTTTTTTTTATAATTTTTTTTTTTTTTTTTTGCGGAAGAGTAAGAAGCACAAATGCTCGGTTTTACGCGCAAACTGGATTGCAGACAAAAAAGCCTATAATCTTGGTTTAAGAAAATTATTCGTTTTGTGTAGACATAAATTTTAATAGAAAAATATAAGCACATCTAAGAACTGTGTTGCGTGGGTTCAAAAGAGAAAATAAAAACTTTAAAGTCAAAATAGAGCATTCATATTTCCATGCTGGGACTGAGACATGTAGGTATACTGGATTTAAAGAGCTTCAAGTGCAGGAACTTACTTTGCTTCTGCTGAATAGATTTTTCTCAAACCAATTCGATGGTATGACTCAGATATCCACAGTAATACTTTCTACTCTTAAACTACATCCTGACTAGTCACAATAATACAAGGACTCTACTCCCTAATATTTTGCCAACCAATGCCTTAAACTGTCATTGAAAAAAAAAAAAACCATTCCCGAATTTTAATACTCTACGATGTAGACCTACTGTGGTCAAATAAAAGTCAATTGTCTCATATTTACCCGTTAGCCTTTGAGTGTTTAAATACGCCACAAGTAGACCTTCTGGTAAGTTAGAAGTGAATTGTCCCATATGCACCAGCTGGTCTAATTTTTTTAACTAAACTTCTAGACCACTCGGTGCTACTCAAGGTTTAGTCAATTTTCATACAGAAAATACTTAAAATTTTGACTAATCATATTGAAGTATGTCCTCGTTGTTGGTAAATTGAACTCTTCATTACTGCACCGAGAGAAATAAGAACTGTTAAATCAACCACTTAGAACAGTTAAAGTAAGAGTGGTCAAATTAACTGTATTCCCCGTTAAATGCACTGAAAAAGGAAGTCAAATCAACAGTTGAAAAGTAGTCACTTTTTATGTTCAAATTCGCTTTCGTTCACTTAGACGTATAAGTTCGCATTCTGATCAACTGTCTCCGGAGTTTTTCAATAGCTCAGTTGTCTAAGCTGTGACTTGACCGTCGTGAACTTCGGGGTTCTATCCCTGCTGGCGGCGGAAATTTTTCTGGATTTTTTTTTTTTAATTACAGTTTTTTTTTTTTGTTTCAGAGTGTAGTTGTTTTTTAAGGCAAAAATTTTCTCCTAAATTTTTAAGATTTTATTTTATTTAATTTTTTTTAATGGTTCATTTTCAAGCAAAAAATTTTGCAACCATAAGCTCAAGTGAGCGTTTTGACAAACAAATTAAATTCGTTCGTTTAGCGTAATGGTTAAGACGTTCGCCCAGCGAAGTGGTGGTCTGCGGTTCAAGGCTCGGCCGAGGCGAGAAAATTTAAAGAGATGAAAGAGAAAAAGATTTAAAAAGAAACAAATAAATAAATAAAAAATATAATAATTTAATAAAAAAAAAAAAAAAAATATTAATAAAAGAAGGTAAAAAAAAGTCAAAGCAAAAAATAAATTTTTTTTCCCCAGTCGCTGGTGACAGTTGATTTAACCGCGAGACAGTTATATCAACCATCAGGTAGTTATATCCCTATTGACTGTATTTGTACTGTTGAATCGACCGCTACTACACATAAGCTAAGAATTAACGGTGAACTCGGTTATTTTAACCTGCTTTTTCAGTTAATATAACTACCTTTTTCTCTCGGTGTGGAGGGCTTTTATATACGGGCACAGATTACTGTTCAATTCTACCTACATTGAGGCTTGCCTTATGTGGTACAGTATACTCTATCCTCGCGGAAACTCCTCTTAAGCGGACACTTTTTGGGAATGCTCTAGTGTTCCTGCTTTTCAAATAGTTTCGTCTTAAGCGGACACATATTTCAGTCCTGTGGGTGTCCGCTTAAAAAGTAGTACACTATGCATCACACGAACGCTTGATAATATCTACTAAGAATATCGCATCCTTAATGGAATACTGACCTATTCGTACTTAGGGAACGTGTCCAAACTACGTGACCCATTTTTTACTACTTTTTACCCCCTCCCTCCCCTCGGTGACAATCCGTAGTACATTCCAAAATATAGCCCACAATTCGAGCAAGTCCTTCCAGTAATTTCATCTTTAATAGATGGGCAGTACATGTCGTAGGGTATTTCTCTACCCTGTAGATCGGGTCGCAGTGTAATACATTCCCCCATAAAAATTTGAATATAGCTCAAAAAAGGGAAAGATTTTCCCAGAGCAAATTGACTACGTGATGAAGACCTAACCACCCCCCCTCCCCCCTGTGAGCAAGTGTAGTACTTTCAGGACCCCCTCCCCCCCTAAACGGGTCACGTAGTTTGGACACGTTCCCTTACGTCAAATTTGAGTTAGGCATAGATACAGGTTTATAATAGCGCCATCTATCGTCTAAGTTTGAAATTATTTGGAAATTAACAAGAAATCATCATGTTTCATTAAAAGGTACTTCTGATTTTATTCGTCAATACGTGGACTATGTCGTAATTGCAAGTAATTTTTTTGTGATTTCCCAAAAAATCGACTTTTTTTTGAGTTAAGCCATAAGTATTCCATTAAGGGTGCGATATCTACAATAGTTCAACTAGTATACATTTCAAATCTACAAATGATTGCCGTCAAAGGTTCTTTTCATATTTTTATCAAATAGAAATTTCCCACACTGGAAGGATAATTCCTAAAAATCTTCAGCACAATATTTTCCGAATTCATTCGAAAGGGCATTTAACAGGCAAAAGAAAAAGAATTGTTAGAAGGCAATAATAGGAATCTTCTTCCTTTTTTTTTTTCTTCTTCTGCCAGGTAGATTCTCTTTTGTCTCTTTAATAATGTATTTATGTGTATGAATACGACTGGCGTGTGTATTTTTGCTAGGTCAAAGGTCAGCAGCTACACCGTGAGAATTGATGAAATTGTCTCTTAGATGATCAGTTTCAATGCCATTTTCTTCACGACGATGGTCTAAAATTCTTAAATGTCCATTTGAAAAGCGTATCTTTCAGTTAATTAATTTTTCATATCAACAGGGGCCTACCCTAAATATTCTTCATGTGCATATCGCACATGTACGACAAGAGTGTCACAACTCAAAATTTACAATTTTTCCAAAAACTCAATTTAACCGATGCAGTCTAGGTACATTTGTATGACGAAGAGACTGACATACACTATTTTTTGCGCTGATTTGGAATAACAAAGACGCAAATATGAGTGTGCGTATAGGTAGACAGATGACCTATGAACACATTTCATTGCATTAACATCAATTTGACAAATTTTGAGTTGTGACACTCTTGTCGTACATGTACATTGAAAGTTCATACAAAGCATACAATCATAAAAAAAAAAAATAACATGAACCAAAAAATAAGGTCATAAAATGAAGTTCCAAAGGAATACCCTCAAAACTGACCTCATCGACAAATTTGAGCACTCAACAACAGCCGATGTAAGAGTTAGTAGTATCGTAAAACTAGACGATTACGAGTATATTCACATGCAGATGGTATCTTAATAAAAAAAGAAAAAAATGAAGTGCAACAATTTTCCATACCATGAATACTTGAATAGCGAGCATTTGACCCTACTGACGGGTCTGCTTCGTTGGTAGGTACTTGTTCAACTTTTATGTTTCGAATTGCTCGTAAAAGTGTCCGTCTTAATTGCCCCATAAAACCGTCAAACTTGGTTTTCGACTAGGCGCACAGCAAAATGTGGAGTATACCATGGTTTTTTGATAAAAATTCTGCTTTGCAATTCTTTGGCTGTTTTGGGGTTGCTGGAGCTCAAGCTCATTTTTGACGTAGAGTGGCGTACAACAATGAAAAGTACGCATGTCAGTTAGTAAGATGGTGCGTGGGGCTGTGTTTGTTTGTGCTCGGATAACAAAATTTCTTTTTACAGCTAAATTTACCTTAGAAAGAGAAAATAGGTTAAAGACGATGTGAACTTATGCGATTTTCGATTGAAATTCGATTCTACTTGGGAACTGACCTTACTTACAAACATCAATCCAAGCTTTTTACTCCAGCTTTTATGGTCTTTAGAACAAAAATTTTCAAATTTTTTTTGTAGATATGTATATATTATAATATATGTATATCGATTCCTTTTCGCGAATTCATCGTATGTTTACATATTTTACGAAATTGACTTTTTTATGCAGATTTGTTCTAAAGCCTTCAACTCATCTCCTGGCAAAATATTATAACCAGAGTGAATAAATGCTTGTTTTTGCATACGTCATACTATTTTTGCATATTTTAGTAGTGCGAGCTATTTTCTTGCCAAAAACTATTTTTTGTGCATATTTCCGATATTTTTGGTTAATTGTACTATTTTAAATGCCTTTTCCTACCTAATTTCCGAAAAAATCAACAATGTTGCGTTTTTTCAGCTGATTTTATTTCTGCTTTATTGCTTTCCTTTGCCAATGACGCTTTTAAGGGCTGTGTCCAATGCTGGCGTATACGTTCGATCGCGTATTTACGTTTGAGTGTGTTTTAAAATTTTGCCGCCTTACCTCTTCAGGCGTTGAACGATCTTTTTCATTGTATAAAAACCTTTTAAGCAAGAAGCGCCAAAATTTTTTGTTTGAAAATGTAAAAGTCATATATCGTCGGCTTAAAGTGTAAACCTGCTAAGTCCACTAATAACCGATTCCGACTTTTCGATGTCATTCGAAAGAAAAAAGCACACTGCATCGTCAGGCAAAAAAATCTTTTTTAATTTCAAATTCTAAATCCAGAGAAATTGGTGATGAGTAAAACTGCTAAGTCCAACTGTGGTCAAAGGTCACAGCTAACACCAACAAGTGATTTCAAGTAGACTTTGTATGGTGCACATAATCGAATTTAGAAGAGACTTCATATAGGAACAAAATAAACCATTAATATTTTGGGTCTCCTTCCCTACTTTGAAGTCTTGAAAAAAAGTGTCTTTTGTTTACCCTGTAAAGTTTTGAAATTGTTAGTTAGCAGGCTTATACTTTAAGCCGACGATATTTTAATAAGTCCACTGAATAAAAAATAAATTTTAACTGCATATATTTTGGACTATTTTCCTTGTTTTTTCGAGCATTTTATAGCGCTTATTTTTGGGTTTTTTCGGGCTTTTTTTACTCACTCTGATTATAACCCTTAGCACTGTAGTTATGGAGATAATGCGGATATATATAGTTTAAGCTTATACCCAGTTGCACATGCAAAGTATAATAGAAGAAAGGCTTTCCTCTAAAATTTGGTTCTTATAACATACGATGAATTCGCGAAGAGAGGTCGCTATGTATAGGCCATGAAAGATTTTCACGAATATAAACTGTCGATTGGGTTCAACACGATGTCTTTGTAGGACAACAATTTCTTCTCGATAAATTTTTCTACCCGAAAAATGAAGTATTCTGAGCATCCTTGAAAGGGAGAATCTAATGATATTTACTTGAAAATATTCGAAATTCTTGCTGCCTTTATAATTACTTACCCATGTGTTTAGAATAGGATACATTTTTTTTTTAACCCGGTAGCGCCTGAATTGAAAAAAATAAATATTAAAAATAAAATAAAATATGAACCGGTTTTGAAGTTTTGATGACAAAACACGAACTTTTTTAGTGATGCCATATGGCATCGCTAGGCGCTACCGGCTTAAATCCGCTGGAAAAAAATTCCTGGGAATATTTAGAAACGGGGTGAATATAATAAAGTTCCCTTTATTTCCTCAATAGCTAACGGCTTAAAAGGTATGTAAAACCTTTTGTATAGTCAGTTTTGTCCGGAAATGTCTCGGCTAGGGTGTATGGCGTATGGGAATAGAGAAATCTCAAATCGGGAATGTGTTGTCAAGTCCTATTATAAATGAATATTCCTCGGAATTTTTTTTCCTAGAAATTTTTCTTCGCGGAAAAAGGACGTATTCTAAGCGTCAGTTAAAGAGAATCTGATGACTTTTGCTTAAAAATTTTCAAAGTGCTTGGTCCATTTATATTATTCAGCCCGATTGTGAATATTCCCGGGGAATTTACTTTTCTCAAGAGTAAACTTCTTCTTTTTCAAATATTTGGGGGAATAAATTTGATGGAGAATGGGTATTTGACCCATACCCATAATTTTCCTTACCCTATCTATTTAAAAAAGGAGAATTTTAGTCTCAATAAAATTAAATTCCCCGGGAATATTCAGAATCGGGCTGATTACCTTTTGTAGTGTACTTAGAATGGTAGAATTTTTTTTTTTTTTTAAATCCTCAGGGAATTTAGAATTGGACTGTATATGGTCCATGACGAATTTAATTTTGCACCGTTTATAGTTGGGACTTGTTTCATTAGATTATTAAATATTTGAATAAAATTTATTTAAATCTCAAAATCTGAATGTCAGTAGTTTAGATTACCCATGTGCATTTACAGACAAACTGCCATAATTTGAATTATCATTAACCCTCAAATTCCTGGCTCGAACAAATTCTAAAAGAAATTAATAATAATAATTTGAGACTCGTGGTTTTCTAACTAAAATGAGTCATATATGAACTTTTCATTGACCAAAAAAAAAAAAAAAAAAAAATAATAATTGTGTTAGAGGGTTAAACTAAACATTTTTTGGCCTAGTGGAAGACTTTGAATTAGAGAAGTTTTTGTAAGAGACTCTTCTTAGCTCGAATGTCATCTCGTTGAGTTCGAATTATGAAATTTTGACTACATCGAGCCCCCTTTTCGCGAATTCATCGTATGTTACAAGAATTAAATTTTACAGGAAAGCCTTCCTTCTAATATCCTTTTCACATGCGACTGTGTATAACACTGTGCGACAGCTATATTAATGAAACGGGTGCTTTTTTTTTTAGAGCCCAGCTCTTTTTCCACCAAAAACAACTCCGAGTTTTATTTGATATAGAATACATGAAATACAATCAGTTAAATTTGGTTACACTTTTCTCAAGTAGATTTAACCCATAGGTGCTCAATGTCTTTGACAACCCCCAGTGAAATTTTCCAAGGAATATTTTTGTGGAACATATTAACCCTTTAATACCCAGTTTAAGAAGGCTTTTGAACAGTTTTTGGAAAACTGGGTTAAATAGTCACATAACGGTGGGATTTAACGGGTTAAAATGTTCTACAAAAAAATTTGTCATTGAATTTTACTAAAATTCTTCTCAGACGAATTTTAAGAAAAATCAATATTTATACTAGATTTACCATATTTTTTAGTATGGTATATGACCAATATTGCGAAATTTTAATACACTGTAAAAAAAAATTGTAGCCTGCCAGACTAAAAACCAGTTGAGGTTTTACTATTCCACATGTGTACTTTCATTTGCAATTGGTTTGGTTTGGGCCCGAGCCGATGACCTGAAAATTGTCGCACTGTGTAATCTAAAACGAATTCCGCATTATCTCCATAGCTACAGTGCTTAGACTTATAATAATTTGCCAGGAGATAAATTGAAGGCTTTAGAACAAATTTTTATCAAAAAGTCCATTTCGTAAGGAAGGGGGTGTCTCGAAGACCGGGAGCTAAAGCATAAACCTAGCGTAGAACCATTGATACTGAACCTAAAGCCGCAAACTACTCTGTCGTGTTGCTTCCAATAGAATAACATTTAGATATTTTTTTTTTAGAAGCTACACAAATAGAAGAGGACAGCAGTAATTAAGTAATTACAGGCGAGTGACCAATTTTATTCGGAGAACTTAATTACGGAAGAAATGTCGGATTATACGAAGAAAGTAAGACAAGGCATTTTTTTTTGGTTTTTTTTTGTTTTATGATCGAATCGATCGGTTATCTATCAGTATCCTTTATTTTGGGTGAGTTTAATCGTTTTTCGTATAAGTCACAATTGAATTAATTGTTACAATTAATTTTGGAAATTCTCAACAAATAAATAGAATAAAAATGTGCAAGACTCCGTCAAGTGATCCAAAAACTGCAGATATACATTCGAACTTTGCGGCGCTCTCTTTAATTCTGATTGTTTCGATGTTATTGAAACGAACGGATATCGACAGCAGTGGAAAGTTTTTCGGTTCCGATGCGGTCGAGAAGATGCAATTGCGACATTTTTAACAAGTAAACATAAAAAAAAAAAATATATATAAAAAAAAAAATTCAAAATTTCTTTTCACTATTTATAATTTTCGCACAATTTTCATAAATTCTCACAAAAGATGACGACACTGAATTCTCCCTTCCTTAAATTGTTTTGCACGCTTCTCTTTTTTGCTATCGATAAGAAGCGAGTTTTTGCTTGTTTTCCTGTCTATGTGTAATAACTACTACTGCTGATCAACTGTGTTTTTTTCTTGTTGTTTTTTTTTTTTTTTGTAGTTTAACCTTGGAAGGTTGACATGAATTTTGTAACGACGTCCTTAAGTTTAGCATCGGCAGCCTGAGAGATTTGACCCTCTTGGGCGATTTGGCTGAGTAGACCTTGTTCGGTGGTCTTGATGTGTTGCAAGAACTCCTTTTCGAATTTTGTGATCTTTGAGGGATCCATTTTGTCCAAGTGACCACGTACACCGCAGTAGATGACAGCAACCTTTGATCATGAACAAGGAGTTGACAAATCATGGCATATATTTATATTTATATATATATATATATGTATGTATATATGTATGTGGATGTATCAATATATGGAGGGTGGTTAGAACCTACCTGATCTTCGATGGACATGGGTACGTATTGACCCTGTTTCAACAATTCGGTAAGACGGACACCACGGTTCAGCAATTGTTGAGTAGCAGCATCCAAATCAGAACCGAACTGGGCGAAGGCAGCGACCTCACGGTATTGAGCCAATTCCAGTTTCATGGAACCGGCGACTTGTTTCATGGCCTTGGTCTGAGCAGCTGAACCGACACGCGATACAGACAAGCCGACGTTGATGGCTGGCCGAATACCCTTGTAGAACAATTCGGTTTCCAAGAAGATCTGGCCATCGGTAATCGAAATGACATTGGTTGGAATGTAGGCGGACACATCACCGGCCTGTGTTTCGATAACGGGTAACGCGGTCAACGAGCCACCACCCATCGCTGGGGACATTTTTGCGGCACGCTCCAACAAACGGGAATGAAGGTAGAACACATCACCGGGATAGGCCTCACGACCGGGTGGACGACGCAACAATAGAGACATTTGACGATAAGCAACAGCCTGCTTTGACAAATCGTCATAGATGATCAAGGCGTGCTTGCCCTTGTCGCGGAAGTATTCACCCATGGCACAGCCAGAGTACGGAGCCAAATATTGCAAAGGCGCAGCATCGGAGGCTGTAGCCGACACAATGACTGAGTACTCCATGGCACCGGCATCAGTCAAACGCTTCACAATTTGAGCAACAGTCGAACGCTTCTGACCGATGGCAACGTAGATGCAGAACAATTTCTTCGATTCATCTTGTGCATCATTGAAACGTTTCTGATTGATGATGGTATCAATAGCCAGAGCAGTTTTACTATAAAAAAAAAAAAAAAAAAAAAAAATGTTGAACGGTTGAAAATCCATTCTTTCTAATCGAAATATTTCTACATTTGATCTGCTTACCCAGTCTGTCTGTCTCCAATGATCAATTCACGTTGACCACGGCCAATGGGTACCAAGGAATCGACAGCCTTAATACCAGTTTGCATAGGCTCACGCACAGAGACACGCGGAATAATTCCAGGTGCCTTAATACCAACACGGAAACGATCCTTGGTGTTGATGGCACCTTTACCATCAATAGCATTACCCAAAGCATCGACGACACGGCCCAAAAGTTCATCACCAACTGGGACATCGACGATAGCGCCGGTACGCTTGACAATATCACCTTGCTTGATCAATTTATCGTTACCGAAAACGACAACACCGACGTTATCGGGTTCCAAATTCAAGGCCATACCCTTGAGACCAGAGGAGAATTCCACCATCTCATCGGCTTGGATGTTATTCAAACCATAGACACGAGCGATACCATCACCAATACTTAGCACGCGACCAGTCTCTTCCAAATCAGCCTTTGGGGCGACACCCATAATTCTCTCTTCCAAAATGGAGGAGATTTCAGCGCTGCGCTGTGTGCTGGACACATGCAGTTTGCGTGCAGCCAGAGTTGTTGCTGGGTAGGCTGCTTTGCAGGCAATCTGAAATTAAGAGAGATAGAGAGTGAGAGAGAAATTCAAGTCCTAATTGAAATCTGTTCCAAACACATGTGGAAGTTGGCCGCTCCGCAAAAGGACTGCTGCTGGCAAACAAACACACATGAATATTTGAGATGTCTTCTTTAGCTTCCTTTGAATTCATAAAGATGTGATCATCATCACATCCCTACATACATACATATGGCCATCGATTAGATCAGAGTGAAATGATTGAAGAGTGCCTATTCTATGCTTGGAGTCATTTTCCAGACATCGATTTTCGACGACATCAAGGATCGTATTTCATAAAAAATTATTTCAATTATTCAAGTTTTCTAAGCATGAAGCCAGTTCCATTCTAGAACCAAGTGTACCTCTCCTCTCTATTGTCTCGTTAGGTAAATCGTATTGAAAAGTTTATTCATATCATAGTGCAGAAGACCAATCCAATGGATCGCATGAAATGCGAAGTTTTGAAGTTTGTTGCAATCACTTGCAATTGATGAGGTACATTGGACCCGATTTCATCAAAAGATAATTGGATTGCGAAGTTGCTTTTAGCGATATTCAAATCATGCCAGTGTAATTTATGCTCACTGATATAGAGTGCAATCGCTGGTTCTCAGGTCGAGTCCAGAACTCTTTTCGATTCAATTTTGCCGCAAACAAATTCCGGAAAGAATAAGCTATTTGTTATTGAGAGGAACTAACCCTGCTTTGAAGCGAAGTTTGCATGGGAAACATTGAGTTACTACGGGGTGCAATATGGGTCCTAATTGGTGGCATAAAATTTTGGAATAAAATCGTTGTTGCAATCACTTGCAATTGATGAGGTACATTGGACCCGATTTCATCAAAAGATAATTGGATTGCGAAGTTGCTTTTAGCGATATTCAAATCATGCCAGTGTAATTTATGCTCACTGATATAGAGTGCAATCGCTGGTTCTCAGGTCGAGTCCAGAACTCTTTTCGATTCAATTTTGCCGCAAACAAATTCCGGAAAGAATAAGCTATTTGTTATTGAGAGGAACTAACCCTGCTTTGAAGCGAAGTTTGCATGGGAAACATTGAGTTACTACGGGGTGCAATATGGGTCCTAATTGGTGGCATAAAATTTTGGAATAAAATCGTTGTTGCAATCACTTGCAATTGATGAGGTACATTGGACCCGATTTCATCAAAAGATAATTGGATTGCGAAGTTGCTTTTAGCGATATTCAAATCATGCCAGTGTAATTTATGCTCACTGATATAGAGTGCAATCGCAAATGTTTTTCGAAGAGTTCCGACAGAATCTATCATGCCCCTTTTATTGGATTCCTAAGCATGTTTTTTTTTTTTTTTTTTTTTTTATAAATTTTTCAAATTATTCGCACAGATATATCATGATGTTCTATTCCATGCTTCGCCATTTTACAGAATCTTCTTCAGTTGACTAAAATTCCGATTCCGTCAGTTTTCGGATTCTAATACATGTCTGATAATTTTTATCTTCAAAGTCCTTTTTTTGTACCTCTAATAACCGCAGTTTTTTTTTTTTCAAAATACTCAGTTTTCCTAATGGAAACCCTTCGGCAGGCAATACCGATTGCCCTTGCTTTTGTGCGTACGTGTGTTTATGGAATTGATCATCAACAGGAGATTCGATTTAGCCATTCGTTTGTCTATCTGTCCGTATACAGTTTTCTTATTGAAGGAGGGGAGCTATACATATTTGAATGTGTGGTATGCATGTTGGCGGAGACATACCATAAGTAAAAACCTTAGCTGAGCGTCATCGCCACTGAACTGAACTTTAAGAGATACTATTATGGGTTTAAAAAAAAAAAAAAAAAAAAAAAAAAGGAAAATGCGATCATTATGCAATACCGTACGCCAATCAAGTTAGCCAGAAAAATATATCAGCCATTGTCACCCGGAACGTAGAAAATGTGCAAAAACACCGCCACAATGCATATGGGCAATTTCACGCAAAATGGTCCTACAGCTCACACCCGTCACATCCATTCTGAGCAGAAATAATGCACAAATTTCATTGCCTAACTGTTGTTAAAAGTTTTCAAAATTTCAAGTCCTTGAGAATCACATATATTATTTTTTTTTTTTTTAATACAGTCTAAACTCTCTAAACGAACTCCTCCATAACGAATCATCTAGAGGGCTTTTTCGCCTTTTTTCTCCTTAGGGGCTATCTCCAGTTCTGTCAGAAATGAAAAACTTCATATATATATATATAGGTATATAAAAAAAAACCTTTCAGAACCGAATCAGAAATTTTCTGAAGTGTTTTTGTTATGAAGTTTTTCATTTCTGACAGACCTAGAGATAGCCTCTTACAACTAATTCTCTCTCTGTAACGAACTGTTTTCCCGGTCCCTTGGGGTTCGTTATATGTACAGAGTTTCGACTGCATTATGAGTTAAAACCTAAAAATTTATCCACCATCTCTCTAATAGTGCTGCGTAGGATATAACTACCTGTACCTTTGATGGAATGATGAAAATCAATCGACGTATTTATGCGTGAATGCATTGATTGATGATATATGGACCGAAAAATATGCGATTAACACAAAACTAATATTTAATTTCAAAAAATTATTAAAAGAAATCTTTTTAATTTTGTAATATTCTTTTTTTTTTTATTATTATTATTAATCTACAAAAAACATAATTGAATAATGCTAACGTTATAATATAGTATAAACTTAAGACTTTTTATTCCCTGCATTTCTCGTAAAATTATCGAAAGTGAGAAAAAAAAAAATAAACAGTTAAAAAATAAGTCTTCTCTTTAGTGGATTACAACACCACAAATGTTTTTGGATTTTAAAAATAAGTCTCAGTTGAAAACCAAAGCAAAAGACTCGTCTGCGCTGGCTGAAACCTTTTTTGTAAATGGCGGAAAAGTTAACCTCCGGAGAAAGGCAAAATCTTCAAAGCGGTCGGACTGTAATTTCGAGCTCTGGTTTTGCATGTTCCTTGATCCCCACAGGCGCAAGACCGTCGGCGGTGGCCGACGTGAATTTGGTCTCTGCTTAACGAAAACACGAAAAATTTTTTATTTTTCATTTGTACTCAAAAATATTAAAGATAATTGTAATTATTTTTGGGTTCTCATTTTTAAAATCCAAAATTAAGGGCTCTACCCAATGCGTGTGTTTGGGTTTTACATAAAAAAAAAAAAAAAAATAAAAAAAAAATATCACATACAAACGCCTCATATTCAAGAAGTTTCAACCAAATGCAGACGAACGCATTCAAAACTCTTGAAATGGAAGATTTTTCTTCAACTCTTCCTCATGTGTTCTTCTCATGGATGCCTGATTTTCAAATGGAGCAGCAACATTCGTGCGCATCAATTACTGCATCGAATCAGGCATGTGCTAGAATCCTCTGTGCTATTAAGAACCAATATGAAATCTATCAGGGGTGTCGCAGAATCCGACAGCTGCCGGAATCGGAATTAACACCGATCGAAATTTCATACAGAATTTAAAAATTTTGTTGTTTTCGGTTTTGAATCGGAACCATTATCAGTTCTCAATTGCGCAGAACCCTCTTTTATCCGGATGTCTATGAAATATATATGAAAATTCAGTCGATTAAAATTCCAATTCCGACAGCTATCGGATTCTGTGACACCCTTTTATATGAAATTTTGGTCGATTTTAATTCCGATTCCTTCAGCTTTCGGATTCTAGCACATGCCTCAATATGTCCAAGTCTCAGTATTAGCAGCGTAATAACTCTGAATACAAAAAGTTTCTCTGTGGGAATTATGGGCGTGTCAGCAATAGCTTCTGAAGTACCGAAGTTGTGGTCAAATTCTATCTCAAACCATAATGAAAAAAAAAAAAAGTAGAAAATGATTCGTCTTCATTGGGAGAGTTCGTGTTTTGAATGAAACTATGATTGTTTCTTCCTCCTCTCATCTCCTGTTCTGCCTGTGTTCACCTTTTGAGTGAAACCCCGATGATACGCAAGCATTGGACAGAACCCTCTTAAGACTTATTTTGTGATTATTTCCAAAATTTCAACTGAAAAGCAACTGAATTTTAATTAAAGGACAATTATTCATATGAAATAAGGCAGCAAAAGTAAAAGCCAAAGCAAACTATTTATAAACAAATTTAGGTTAGTCCATCATGGTTTTAGATCAAAGAAATAATAATGGTTTTTACTTTTGGTTTTCAAAAATAATTACACAAAAAAGCAAAGGATTTTTATAAACATACATACATACATACATGTGTATATCATATGTATATCTGGCGGAATTTTCATTTTCCTATACACTCGGTTCAAGTAATGGCAACTCTGTATAATCCCTTGCTTATGTAAGCTCAAATAATGAAAACGACACAAATGCTCAATTTCTATGATGCAATATATAGAGATTTATGAAAATCCAATGCAAGTATCAACCTTTTAAATATATTTTATCTTCAAGCACCTGAGAGCCTACTGAGCAGTGCACATTGCCACATCCAAGTTCAACATAACCTCAAAACCATTTCATACTAACGAAACGAAAAATCACTCAAAATGAATCTTTCCTAAGTTACATAACGAAAAAAAAAAAATGCTCTAACCATCGCAGTTGAAGTGAATTTTTGTATAAAATTCGCATTTTCCCCGAACTCTTTGGGTTTGAAAAAGAAAAAATTGCCCAAAAAAAAAAAAAATCACCGAAAAAGTTGACTTAATCTCTCAAAAGTCCAAATTCAGTTAGGCGTACCGCCCCCATGGGGATCGAGAAAATTTGCCAGAAACATTAGGAACACAATTTTGAAAGAGGAGAAGCGCTATATAACCCACCGGCTTAGAGAATTATTATAAAACCCTATGCCACCATGGTCGTTACGTAACATCAGCAAGTGTTTTTCTGCTTTTCGTAAATCCACATTCTTCGTTGCATAACAACTCATTCGATTTAAAGGAAATCCAATCACCCATCCCGAAATGATAACTCTTTTGATGAGTTAAGTTCCATTTGAAAGGAGTTAACCCAATTTTCAATGGAATTGTCTGGTTTTTTCTTTTCTTTTCTTTTTTTTTTTTTGTCTTTTTTCTCTTTTAAGGAAAGGAAGAGTCTCAATTTTTTTAAGTTAAATAAATTATGTTTTATACCTGCGTCGCAGCTTTTGGCAAATTTCGAGCCACAGATGAGGCTAGACGTGCAGAAATCATCGACATCTTGATTTTTTTGATTTTCGACTAGATTCGCAAAAGAGGAATTTCACTTAACCCAACTCAACTCGAGACTACTAAATTAAAGATGGTTGCCGAATAATCGTTCAATTGAGCTGTGAGCTGGGGATGGGCGATATTTACCGTATCGGTCATCGATATATTTTCTAAAAATTTTATTAAATCGATTTCGCGCTAAGAGCATCGATATTCTTGAGTTCGATAACTTATTATAGCCCAACTTTTTCAATGTATTATATTTTGTTTTACGGCAATTGATGTTGAATTATAAATAGTTAAGTGATTTATTTTAAGCAATAAATAAAATAAATACTTAAATAAATATTGAATGACTGAAAGTCGAATTGTTCAAGTGTTCCCGATAGAGAAAAGATTTTTTGAATTTTGATATACTTATCGTGTTCTGGTAATTTTCCAAATTCTTCAAATGGTGAATTTCTTAAGACGCCAATTAGTTTTTTTCTCGGTAAAATTCGTTCGAATAGAGAATTTTGTTTCATTAACACCTAAGGGGCTGTCCCATTAATTACGTAAGCATAAAAGGGGGGGTGGGGGTAGGGGGTTCGAAAAATCTTACGCCTGCTTATAAAGGGTGTCTGATTTATACTAAAGTATGCTTACGAGGGGGGAGGGGGATCAAAAATTGTCAAAAATCGCCCTTACGTAATTAATGGACAGCCCCTAATACATGATCTGTATGTATAATATATATGTGTATATATACAATCGAAACTCAATATAACGAATTTCAAGGGACCGGAAAAAATATTCGTTATAGAGAGAAATCGTTATAAGGGAGCGTTAAAGTATTACGCAACGGATTTTTTGAAGATATGCAATGATATTTAAAATAGAAACCATCGTCATTTTCAGTTTCAGGCGATTGATATTTTTCCGACAGAGCAATACTGCCGATAGATATCACTAGCCAGATGTTTTCTATCGTTTTTTCGGTAGCTAATGGTACGTTCAGACGGTACACTATTTTAACTTTACTTCAGATTTTAGATTCATTTTTATAAGTATCAATAGCTCAGCCGGAAATTTCAAGGACACCGCACTAATGCCAAAGAAACAAATAACAAACAAACAATAAATAATATACGTTAGTTTAAAATTGTTCTGATATATGAGTAAATTGACACAATTATTCGGATGTGAACACGACTTAGGGGCTGTCCATTAATTACGTAAGGGAGATTTTGACCATTTTTGACCCCCTCCCCCCCCTCTCCACCCTCGTAAGCATACTTTAGTATAAATCAGACACCCTTTATAATAAGGCGTAAGATTTTTCGAACCCCCCCCCCCCCTTTTATGCTTACGTAATTAATGGACAGCCCCTTACAGTAGTTTCGCTATATAAGAAACTCGTGTATAAGAAAACCGGCTTTTAAGAAAGGAATCTCAGGGCACCAAGTCCATTTATATTAAGCTCTGTACAAAAATGTTTGTATATAAGAAAAACCCACCTTTAAGAAACTGTTTACCAAAACCAAAAACCCTTTTTTGTATGGAAAACATTTTTATATAAGAAACTTGGTTCTTATAAAAAATTTAACACCCATATTTTCAAATATCGGAAGTTTATAAAAAAAAAAAAAATTAATATAAACGGTTTTTTTTATAAGAAAGAATTTTCTTATAAACGGGTTCTTATATAAGACAAAACCGGATATAAGAATGAAATTTCTTGGCAAAATCGACTTTCTTATATAGTGAAACTACTGTATACGCTATTTACACGTTAAGAAATTTCGATAATGAAATAAATTTTCGATGACAAGGGACGCAGGGGGAAGAGAGAAAAACGCTACCATACCACATCCCCGCATGTACCTAGTGCACAATAAGTTTGTTTCATTATCGAAATGTCTTAACGTGTAAATAGCGTATTACGAGCCGTCTGAATATAATATAAGAGACTTGCATCCCTATTTTAAGCGCCTATTAGATTAGCGAACGCCGGATGTGATCACGGTATTTTGTGTTTGCCATCACACCAAAATGCTGGTGTAATCTTTCTACTGTCAAACGCAGTACATTTTTCATTTGTGATTTTGTACTCACCGAGCGAACATGGCGTGGATTCAACACTCATTTTGAAAGGATTTCATTGAAATATATGAAAGTCTGCCTGGACTGTGGCAGTTAAAAAGCTATATATATGTTACCATAACAGTGTCATTAAACAAATAGAAAAGCTTCTTGATAAATTAAAAGAATCGGCACCAGAAGCAACGATTGATGTTGTCAAGAAAAACCCGACATCTAACCGAAGCCATACACGCTCAAATAAATTTGCAAACTTGCTTGCAAGCACGTTTGAGCACTTGCAATACACGCTCAAACAAAACGTCAAGTACTTGCTCAAATATCAGTTGATTTTGCAGTTTGAAGAAGCAAATGCGGAAAGATACCGATATATTAAATAAAAAATGTGTTCGAATAACTGTAATTTTATATTTGTGATATTATTTAATTTATTTTATTTCGTTTAATTTTATTTTTTTTTACACTTTACTGAAAACTTTCCGGGAGCTGTTGGTTCTTCAACAGCCGGGCTCTGTTGAATTTTTACACTCCATATTTGCAAGCACCGCCATATCGCACCCCGGCAACTAAAGAGATACAACTCAAAACTTTCCATTTTTCAGAAAACGCGATAAAAAAAAAAAAATGCATCGCAGTGTCAATCAAAGCAAGAAGAAAGGCATTACGGCTTTTTTTCGGCCTTTTATAATAGGAAAAACGGAATGGAATTTTTCCTAGACCAGGTAGACAGGTAACTTAGGAACAAGATCCACACCATAACTCAAAATTCAAAGATTTTGAGTTGTGTCGCTTTAGTTGCCAGGGTGCGATATACACTCAAATTTGTCCTCAAACACTAGGCCACACCTCCAAAAAATCAAAATATTTTGATTGTGCTCAAATTTTTAGTCAAACATGAAACGAAGCTTGCAAGCAGCGCCACACATGGTCAAATATGCTGTGTTTGCAAGCATGTTTGCAAATTTATTTGAGCGTCTATGGCTTCGGTAAGCACGAACTTTTCTATTACCACGCTCAAATAAATATCAAAGAAACAAAAAAAAAAAAAAATTATTTAAAAGATAATAAACTGAATGAATCCCATTAAATTTTTATGGATATTTGAACAAAAAAAAGAGAAGAAAATCAATAACAAGAGATTAGGAGGACTAACTTTCATTAGAATTCAATTATTTAATAATCTTCTATTGCTGTAATATTGCAGGAATACTTCAAAAACATTGCAAATGCAATGAAAAAAGACAGAAATTTTTATTTTGAAGCAAGGTAGAAGAAATGTATCTGCAACATTGCTGCAATTTGCAATGTTTAGAATTCAATATTGCAGGATTTGTAGCAATTTCAAATGCCGCCTGGGATATTTATGAATTTCAATTTATTTATATTAATATAAAAGAAAATTTTTTAGTATATTTTTTTATATTTTTAATTATTTATTTTTTTTACAAATTTTAGTTCATATAATAGTACCCTTTTTAGTAGTGTAATTGTCACATATTTATCATCATTGCATATTTTTATATGTTCGAAGGAACGTGCAACTCAGACAAGTTTGAAAGAGACGTTCCAACTCGACTTCACCGTGGCACGCTTCAATGAAATGAGACTGCCGCAAATTTAAGTTGCCAAGCCTTCCCAATTTTTTTTTTTTGGCCCATAGAGTTGAATGCTATATTTTTCTTCTGCAAGCATCGTTTCATTTTTGACTAAAAATTTGAGCCCGACAAATGACGAGCCAAGACCTCTCGGAAAATGTCAATTCCGAATATTGAGGCATGGCAAAGTGTAATATTTCCGCATTTGCTTCTTCAAACTGCAAAATTAACTGATATTTAAGTAAATATTTGACGTTTTGAGCGTGTATGACAAATGCTCAAAAGTGCTTGCAAGCAAATTTTGCAAATTTATTTGAACGTGTATGGCTTCGGTAAAAGGCTAGAATAAGCACTAACCCGTTTATGTGATATCATTTAGATATTATGACTATGCCTTAAGAAGCATTTCCACAGCATTTCTACTCAATTATTATACATTATCGAGACCATAAATATATTTTTATATTGAAATGAGAAAGGGAAACTGGGCTAAATCGAGATCGTCATGATCTTTGGACCAATTTAAATTCTAGATGACTTTTTAGTTGAGTTCTGTGACATTCCCGTAAGATAAAAAAAGACACGTGTACTTATATATGTATATAGTCCATACTTTTGTAAGAAAACGAGGCGTCAGTGTTGGCTGGTTTCCTTCAAATTTAAAAAATAATAATTTTACTTGAAGTCGTAGTATTTTGAGGCATTGGAATTTTAAGGTGTCTTAGGGGCCGTCCATATATTACGTCAGCATGATTTTGACCATTTTAGACCCCCTCCTCCCCCTTATCATCAATCGTCATCGTCCAGAACCCCCTCCCCCCCTTGTTTGACATCATCTTTGAGCTCTTTATTATTTCACAAGTAAATAGAAATTAATTTCTTCAAAATATAGTTTAAGGGGGCATTTACACATTTGACAATTTTGTCAAAATCTATGTCAAAACAATCTTCAAAAAGTATACACGTAAGAATTTTTGACATCAAAAACGTTTTTTGAGTCGAAAAATCATTTTAAAATTTGAAGTCAAATTTTTTTGATGTCAAACGTCAAAAGTGTAAATGGGCCCTAATAGTGTTTTCTTATAAGATAGAGATGATGACGTGATCATTGCGGATTGACCCCCCTCCTCCTCATCATCAAGCGTCATCATTCGCGTGACCCCCTCCACCCCCCTGTATGATGACGTAATATATGGACGACCCCTTAGGAAAAATACAAATAAAATGGATTTGTAAGAAAAATCTTCCAAATGTTCTTTGGGTAAATATTATCCTCATGTGTGGCAGGCCCATATAACTTTTTTTTTGGTCCAATTTGATAAAGTTGGCAACCATGCGCTTCAATCAATTTTCTTCGAACTTGTCCATTCGATTTCTTCCGTTATCTTGTGCCCATTTTTGGGAGCAAAAGCCAACTGGATTGTCCCCAAAAAAAAAAATTCTTCTCATTAGTAAGTTTTGAAACCTTACAAAAAAGGAGTAATTTTTTTAATGAAAAGCAAACTAACCAAAAAATAAACAAAAGAAAAACCTATTTAAGAAAATATATTGGTTGGTTCGTTAGTGTGGCTGCCAACAAGGGTCACACACTTGGGCTCCTCCACATGGGCCCGTTGTGATACCAAGACGAAATGGGCAAACAAAGATGAATAGAAAAAAAAACCCAGAACTTCTTGCATCGTATGTTGGCTGCTCAACCAACTGCGCTACGGAGGTCGACAAGAATATGTATATCGCACCCTTGCTAATAAATCGGCACAATTCAAAATTTTTTTAATCAATTTTTTTATGTTCGATTGCATTTTTCTGTAAGAAATCGAACACCTACAAAATTAACGCTTGTATTGACTGATGCAGCATTCGATTGAGAGTAATATAAATTTAGAAAAAATATTATGTCTCCTTAGTTTCCAGAGAGATTGAATGATTTTCGAGAAATGCGAAATTTTGAATTGTGCCGATTTAGTAGCAAGGGTGCGATATGTATATCGACATGTTACCGAATATGAAAATGTACTTAGCGAAAAAGTTAGCACAGCAACACTGAAATCAAAATTTCCTTCGAGCTGTTGTGTATTGTGTGTGCTCGAACAGGTTTGAGTTCGCTATCGCTACGTTCGATGTTCGTCGTTAGCTTTCGAACGCGTACTTACAATTTGAATGGCACATAGCGACCTGGAGAATCGGAAGCTGAAATCTTCAAAGGAGATTGCCACATATAGAGCATTCTCGTTAGGTTGCGAACAAATGCGCAAGGTGATTTTTTTTTTCATTTTTCCATTGAGAACATTGAGAAACTGGTAGATATATATTTGAAATGATGGGGCAACTCTTCGAGGAGCGAAGGCACAGCGGCAATAGTAACAGAAGCAGCATCAGCAACAGCAAGGAGCAGTATTTCAAAAATATCATCAACGTAGTCGGAGTTTGTGTGGTCTATCGGATGCTACAAAACGCGGGAGTTGGTGCTTTTCAAAAATAAACGCTAGTGCTGCTTGAGAATTTTAAAAACTTAAATTCAAACACACACTCACAAACACACACACACACACACACACACACACACACAGAAGTACATTCATACGCACAGCGGAAATTTAAAATGAATAATTTTAAATAATGCAAATGAATTTAGAAATATCTAAAAAATTACTATCGAATATGTGTGCGTTTGCTTGAGAAGAAAAATAAATAAAAATAAAAAGTATAAAAAAAATAAATAAAAAAAAAAATAAATAAAAAAAAATTTAAAAAAATAAATAAAAAAATAAATTAATTGGATAATATTAAATAAAGACAAAAAAACAAGCAAAAACACGAAACAAGGAACTTGGCTAAACTTGGAAACTTCATTAAAAATGCCGTCGCGAGCGCGTTTTAAATGGCCAAACTTAGCATACTTTTCGGAGTGAGCTTGGTTTGATACGAGTAAGCAATTGTAAGAACAAATTCTTAGCGATATAAATTTAAAGAAATATTAGAAATTATAGTATGCTCGTGTGCTTTAAAATAAAATAGCAAAATTTCTTCCATTTTATTTAAATATTCAAATAATAAATGTACTTAATCAGAGTGTGTATATAAATATATTTATATCCACATTTAAAATATATTGAACACTCTAGGAATTTGGAAAATAAGCGCAAATCATTTGCTAACAAAAGAGTCGTTTGTTTCAAAGAAATTTTTAATAATTTCCCGATCATCAAGTCAGATTTTGAATAGGCCACAGGTTTCGAGGAACAACTGCGACTACCGCATATAAGTCAAAAACGGCCGTCAGTTTTCAAAAGAGAGAATATGAAAATAAAAACAGACCAAAAACCAAATATAAATTCAATTCATTTTGAAATTAAAGAAATTATTAATATCGTAGAAAAGCAACTGTAGCTCGACAAGAGAAACGAATTTTCTCAGCAAAAGCTGCCACAAAATAGAAAACGCTTAAAGTCAAAAACTCTACAGAATTACTCCTGTTCATTAAAATTTCGAGGAGGAAAAACTAAGAAACAAAAAAAAAAAAAAAAAAAAAAAAACCCCAAAAAACAAGAAACAATACAAGCGAACTGTCAAATATAAAAGGAAAAACACTCAGCATGCTTTTTGGCCAGCGATGCTCTGCGTAACAACGATTTAAAGCGACAACAAAAACAAAGCGAAATTGTGAGAGACAAAAGCATCAAGTAAAGCAGTCGTTGAAAAACAACACTAACACTTAAAATAACACCAATACCAAAACCCAAAAGCAATTCCAAAACCGAAACCCAAACCCAAACCGAAACCGAGACCGAAACCAACACAAACACAGCCAAAGTTACCGTTACTGTTACAGTCAGACGCTCGCTCTTATGCTTAACATACAATGCTGCCCCATCGACGACGTCATGGCAATTTTGACCGACTAACCCAATCGCTTTGAACCGGTTAGCAATATTTTAATGTGACATACAAGTCATACCGAGCCGAATCAAATCGAACCTGAGCAAGCCAATCCAAATCCAAGTCAAGCCAAAGAAAAACAAAAAACAAAAAAAAAAAAAATATACAGCAAAACGAAACGAAAAGAAATCAGACAAGCCAGCCGAGTCAAATCAAGTCAAACGCATCGACTTTAATTCTAAATTGAGTCTATTTACTCAATGAAATCAAATGAAATGAGAGCGCCCGATATTTGCCATTTTTCCGACGTTTTACACTCTCTGGTTTTTTTCTGCTCCTTTTAAATGCACACACGGCTTCAACTATACAACTCTGCTACAGCTAGACATGGCAGCAGTAAGCAGTTTGTGTGTGTGTGCGCGCGCGTTTAGAAGGAATTTCGCCGCTTAGTGTGCTTTGACAGCTGTCAACGAGTTTTTATTCGAATTTGGAAGTGTGTGCTTACACACACATGCACACCTTTGAACACATATATATAAATATATATATATATATAGTGTATATGTATATATACAGCCATACATGTATGCTCAATGAGATGTATATGTATAGGTTTAAGTATCGTAGAAATACGCAAATGCATGCTTAGCGGAAAAACGTGCACGAAAAATCGGCAGAAAGAGCATGCCAAAAGAGAGTCAAAAGTATACCCAGCATCAAGGTCAGCTGAAAAAATCCGTATGAAAGCGGACATTCCGCAATCTTTTGCCGAAACAACATAAAAGAATATTCAATAATTATATATATGAACACACATACATACATATAAGTATATGTATATAAATATACATATGTACATTTATATATTATATTGAACATACATATATACATACATATATAAAACATTAACCAATTGTAGAGGAGAATGCCTCCGATTAATTAAAGAGGGAAATATTATCTCAAAGAGAAGTCATTCATAATTATTCAATTAAATGAAATGAAACTAAATCAAATTAACATAAGTAAAAATTAATCAATTGCGAGAAATTAAAAGATTCACGATTTTCGATATCGATTTCAATTTCGATTTCGATTGCGACTTCGATTTCGATTACGGCGGGAACGGAAACGGAAACGGTGAAGCGATTTTATTCGTGTTCGTGTGTCGATGTCCCCGCGTGTCGTATCGTGTGAATTCGGTCTGGCACCGCCAATTTGAAGTGTTCACCGGAATTCGTCGTAGGGATCGTTGCTTAATTGTTCGTCTCTGTGTCTAGTGTTTAAGCGTAAATATAAAGGACCCTGGTAAAAGCGTGTTGAGATTTAGCCGAATAGTTCATTGAAGCAATTAATAATTGTTGGGCATTTGCATTGAAACCAATTGATGGCGAAAACTTTGCCCACATTCGTGCTGTAACTGAAGTGACATAGAAGCAGGTCTCGCAACAACAAAAAGGTAAGTGCATCCTTGATAATTGTTTGAATTGTTGTAAATGAGTGATGCTTCAGGGTTTTCGTTTTCGTTTTTTTTCTTTTTTCTTTCTTTCGATAGTATTTACTACTGTACATCGAGACTGTGGAGAGTCATGATTTATCTTGACTTCTTGAAATATAATACCTAATCGTATTCAAGCCTTAAACTTATTGCAAAGGAAACTAGGCAAAGGATTCAAAACAAATTTTTTTTGATCAATTTCTCCAGCTAGCATTCGGAAGAATTTTTTATGAGAAGATTCATACACATATGTATGTACGAGTCCTTTCCGAGCTTTCTTGGATGATAAAAACAAAGCAATTGATCACATGCGAGATTAAAAGAAGACTCGTAAATGACAATTCATAAATGAAAAAATAAAGAGCAATCGCCAATAGATCCCGTAGGGAAGCGTTGTCCAACTGAGCCCGTACGGGTAGTAAATTCCACATATGAGCCGGATCAGGGGAAAAGAGAAAAAAAAAGAAGAATTTTTGTAACTTCTGCGTGTGACTACCAAGTCAAGGATATGTCGATAGTTTTTCGTTTAAATTTCGGCAGGATCGTTTTTGGCTGTAGAGCTGGGTAACACTACCGTAGGGGATTGGAATATGATGATATGACAGTGTGCGAAATTTTTTTTGATGATCGTGTGGGGTTATGTCGTGTATGCTTAATCCACATTACTCATACACAGTGCGGTAAAATATGGAATTTTTTGCAATTTTAAGCCACTAGATGCACTTTTACACGATAAACTTCGTCTGCATTTTATTTTTTCTCCTATTCAATATCAACAACTTTGCTGAAAACACCAAAATAATATTCCTTATCGCGAAGGAGACACAGCTATGTCAAAAAATCTAAAAAGTGGTATATGTGGTATATGTATTCCGCCCGCAGTATTGTTTTTTGTACGTTCGCGACCGCATTTTTATTATTGCTATCTTATTGAGAACTAAAACTCAAAGAAAGCAACATCTTGTTTTGTACCACATGAGAAGCTACCAAAATACCATCAAATTGCAAGAAAAACTAGGAGGAAATTGTTGGAAAATGAGGTCGCGAACGTACGAAAATAATAGTAGGAGCGGTAATGTCCATTATGTGTTTTGTTAAGGTCTATAGGTAAATAGAATCTTTTTTCTTGGCCGATTATAAAACTATGTGAGAAAAGTGTAAGAGACCAACCCTATGAAGAAAAGCACTTTATTACGAAACACCTTTTATATACACAGAGAAAAAAATCAACAAAGAAAACTGGTTAAATCAAAAGGAAAAACATACAAAACGGCTTCAACAAGGAATATTTTTAATTAAACAAATTTTTCTTATTGAAAAAAATAAAGATTTTCCTTTTGAAACATAATAATTTTTAAAAATGGATTTAAATTTAAATTTTTGATCTAACCACGGACATAATTGAAATGACAAGATAATTTTTAAAATAAAAAAAAAAATGTTCTTAAATAAACCCATAAAAACGAAATGTCAAAACAAATTTAATTAACGTTCAAAGCAAATGGCCACAGCACACTCTGCTGAACATAACCCCAAAAAAACAACCATCGGATGGACTTTATCCATCTGCTTTCGCAATGCTTAAAAGTTCCAGGATGAATACATATCTTATATGTCCTATTTTATAAAACAAATGAGAATTATACCGAACGAAAAGAAATGTAATTAAACATTTTTCCTTTCAAATCAACCAAAAATGTTGTTGACTCAACAATTTTTCTTTTGAAATTTTCGTTCTGCTCGAAAAACAAAAGGACTGTGAATAACAATGCGCATTTTTCAAATAAATCATGATTAAGTTCGCTCAGTGTAGATTAAGATTAGATATTTACACTCATATATGTGTATTTATAGACAAACAAAAAATGGATATTTTAGCTATTTTTGTTTTTGTTTTAATATCGATTAACAAATTTCCTCTCAATAAAAAAGTACAAAAATAAAAATCTTTTTAAGTCCTTTTGAATCCTTGACTCGCCAGCATGGCATAACAGTTCCGAGAAATTTTTTTTAAACGTCATACGTCGCTTTGGTTTCCAAAGATTAGAAAATTCTAAAAATAACAATTATCTGGAAAATATTATTCCCATTCTCGAAAGCTAACTTTTGAACGAAAATATTTCAAATAACAAAATCTGCATAGAAAAAAAAAATCTTTTTGTTTTTTTGCTTTTAGTTGGAATTTGTTTACCATAAAACCGAAAAATTTCAAGCACACTAACTCAATTCAAATATGTTCAGACATGTGAACTGAATTGCACACACTTGGAAATCGAAGTGTTCCAAGCAATTGGCAATGACGTGAAGCTGATTTTCATTGTTGATTCATTTAGAAGCACAGCAGGGTCTTCGATTGAGAGGAGATAGAAACGGCTTTTATTTAAAGGATTTATGTAAATATGTGGGTAGTTATTCGAAGAAATCTGTCACGTTTAGAACGCAAAGATATCTCTGGAATCTGAGTGCTGATAAAGTTTGACTTATTGTAACTATAAATGCATGTTTATGTGTAAAGGAAAAGGCATTCATAATAACATAATTCATTCGTATCCAGCAGCGTAAATGCGAGTAATTAACCCAAAAGCGAGTGCTTTTGAAATTCTCTGTACCGGAGTACTCACAATAAAACAGACTCACATATGAAAGACGAGTATAATAAGGTGTACTCCCTTTGAGATCGAACGTGGACGAGTATTTTCATTAATGGACGCTTATTGCTTTGCTTACTTTTAATGATGACAGCCAAAGAGGAGGAGAAAAAGAAAATTTAAATGTGGAACAAAAGCACCGTGCGCACGCTTCTTGAAAAATTTAGGAAATGAGGTATTGAAGAAAAACCATATTAATATATATTTTTTTATTATTACATTTTATCAATAACTTCAAATCATTACATTTTTAAGTCAAAATTTTAATAAAAAAAAAATTAAAATAACAAAAAATAAATAAATAAATCAACTAACCTCCTTTGAGGTAAAGAATATACTCCCAGGAGTACTACCTATTGTACTTAACATAAATAGCGGATAGTGGTTTCCCAATGCCACCATAATGTTAAAAAATACAGTTCATCAGATGCAAAAGCAAATTAGAAGGCAGTAATTGTACTCCTTTTGGGAGTACTCGAAGGTTACCCTTGAAGTATTCGCTTTCGCTGCTGGGAAGTGAATCCAAAGCGAAGTGTGTGAATCGTTGCTCTGAAGAAAGTTTATTTAATATTGAAATTTAAATTGAAAAACAAAACTTCTTGATCAATTAAAATTTCTCGAAATTTTCAAATTCCAATTGGAACAAGTAAAGAAGTTTACATCGGCTAAGCCGATTGCACACATACCTTTTCCTCAGCCTGAAATATGTTAAAACATTACCTTAACAAAAATTCCTGCCGTTCCTAGCTTGGATATCTATTTATACCTTCTAAGACTCGAGATTATTATTAAGCACAAAATTTTCGCGGATGGTGAGCATGGTCAAATTTTAACCGTTAGAGGACATTTTGTCTAGCTGCAAAAACCTCAATTCAAAATAGTGAAAATAAAATTTTTGCGAATTTCGCGAATGGTGATCATGGTCAAGTTTTAACCGTTAGAGGACATTTTGTATAGCTGCGAAATCCTCAATTCAAAATAGTGAAAATTAAATTTTTGCGAATTTCGCGAATGGTGATCATGGTCAAGTTTTAACCGTTAGAGGACATTTTGTATAGCTGCGAAATCCTCAATTCAAAATAGTGAAAATAAAATTTTTGCGAATTTCGCGAATGGTGGTCATGGTCAAATTTTAACCGTTAGAGGACATTTTGTCTAGCTGCGAAAACCTCAATTCAAAATAGTGAAAATTAAATTTTTGCGAATTTCGCGAATGGTGGTCATGGTCAAAATTTAACCGTTAGAGGACATTTTGTCTAGCTGCGAAAACCTCAATTCAAAATAGTGAAAATAAAATTTTTGCGAATTTCGCGGATGGTGGTCTTGATCAAATTTTAACCCTTAGAGGACATTTTGTTTAGCTGCGAAATACTCAATTAAAAATAGTGAAAATCAGGTTTTTGCGAATTTCGCGGATGGTGGTCTTGATCAAATTTTAACCCTTAGAGGACATTTTGTTTAACTGCGAAATACTCAATTCAAACTAGTGAAAATCAAATTTTCGCGAATTTCGCGGATGGTGGTCTTGATCAAATTTTAACCCTTAGAGGAAATTTAGTTTAGCTGCGAAATACTCAATTCAAAATAGTGAAAATCAATTTTTGCGAATTTCGCGAAATGTGGTCATGGTCAAAATTTATCCATAATGGACGACTTTATTTGGCGGCAAAATACACAATCAGAAGAAGCAAAAAAATAATTTTTGTATTCAGATATGAGAATAAGAGAAAGAGTGTTTTTTTCTATTGTGTAGGATGATGACCATAGTTATAGCGATGTCGCAATTTTTTTCAGCGAAAGCTTAAGTCTACATAGTAGCTATACACACACCAAATTTCAATAAGCTGGGATGTATAGTAAAAAAGTTATCCAGGAAAAACGTTAAAAATCGTGATTTTTGAAACTTCTGAACCACTTCCCACGACCCAAGAAGGGACTACGAAAAAAATTTGTATGCAGTTTTTCGGACATTTACCTGGTTGAAGTCCATGCCAAATTTCAATATGATATCTTTCATGGCTTAGGAGTAAATTACGAAAAACTAAAGTGTGACCGACAGACAGACAGACAGACAGACAGACAGACAGACAGACAGACAGACAGACAGACAGACAGACAGACAGACAGACAGACAGACATGGCTAGATCGATTCCTCTTGTCACCCTGATCAAGAATATATATATATGTCTATATCTACCGCGACTCCTTTGGTATGTTACATACACCGTGCCAAACTTAATATACCCTTTCCTTCGGAAAAGGTATAAAAATATAATATAATAAAATGAAATCGATTAAGGGTGCTATAGTCAGGCGAACCTTACAATAGAATACCCAAGATGAGGGGTAAGCTACATAGGTTTGAATATTTTTTTTAAAACAGGTCCCAAAACTATGCACATTAGATATTGTTGAGATTTTCAATATTATAAAATAGAAGTCTCCCATGCTTAACTCTGTTTAAATATTTCATAAGCAGCATGATTTTGCCACCTCCACTTTTCGAATGTATGGAATTCAATCGGAGACTTAAATATTAACTCAAATTTCAAACTTCATTGGAATATTATATATCGACAAATTCAGGTTTTAGAACAAATTTTAGTCGCAGACCCTAGAACTGGTGCGATCTGGACTGGTAATCATGTCCCCGCAAATATCCTCAAGATATCTCAACTCCTTCGATAAGAAAACTGTATACGGACAGTCAGACAGACGGACGGAAATGGCTAAATCGAATCTCCTGGTGACGCTGATCATTTTTTTTTTTAAATATTTTGTTTGGTCTATTTCGAGTGGTTCTAGGTGTTAGCCACAACCACACAAACGCAATATACCCTCGACACAGAGTGTGTTACGTTTAAAAGTTTTTGGTTTAAAATTTTTTTTTTTTTTTTTTTTTTACCACGAAAATAAATGTTTGTAGGCGTCAATGTGAGCGGGCCGCAAAAGAACGAAATATGAAGGTAATAGAAAGATTGATAGTCCATGATTCCTATGATATGGGCGCAAAATTTATTCAAGTTTCAAACCCTTTCTGTAGAGGCTAATTTTTCTCACGCAACCAGACAATGAGCAACGCGGGCGCACAAAAGGGTCTGGTTGTTTCACATTAGGAAGATTAGTTGTTCCGCCGTCAGTTGTAATCATTAATAATGTTATACTGGTAACGAAAAAAAATAATAGGCATGCTTAAACAGTATAATGCACGTGTTATGAGATATTAACGAATGTTTCTTGGCAAAAATATAAAATATGACATCTTCGAGCATGTTCACATTAGGCCGATTAGAAGAAAATTCGGGTCATGCACTTGTGGATTGTGGAGCATTTAGGGACAAATATTGATATCTTTTCAAAAGGCGGGCAGACCAATCATCCACATCTGCGTAGTCTTAATCCCGCAACGTCGCTTCCAGGTCGAAAAAGCGATATATTATCATATCATATACTTTCGATTTTTTTCAGATATGGAATTCTTGAAGTAAATGCTCGATTGTATGTGTATTTATTTAGTCTCTTGAAAATTCCAATTTTTCATTTATCAAAATATCCGAAATTATCGATTGCAACAAATAAATTCCCAAATTATTTACCATATTACATACTATAATTATCGATTATCAAAGTTATAGATTAATGGAATTATCGATTCTCTAAGTTATCGATTATAAAATGACGATTAAATGGCGATTAACGAAAAAATCGATTATCGATTGCCGAAACTATCGAAAGTTCTTACGTCCTAACAATTAAACCCATAAATGAGGCAAACTAACACACCTTCTTGCCACATCTCGTCATGAAAAATCTTCTGAAATTCTGCGAGTCTTATGTGTCCCAATTTATAAACCAAATTAGAATTATAGGCGTCATGATACTATATATACTATACTATACTATACTATTTTAAAAAGGTATGGAAAGTTTCGTGCTATAAATTGACGAAAGATACTTTTCCACAATATTTTATTACCTATATATTTAAGTTTTTATTATAAGACCGTTTAAATTTAAAGCTTAAAATGCTCGATAGTTAAATGTTCAACAGCTCAAACATGCCTTATTCAAACCACTTGCAATTTGCTAAGCAATGCTAACCAAATTATTTAAAATTGTAAAATATATCTTCCGATAGTTCTATCGATACTATCGATAGTTCAGACAATCCACTATTGAGACTATCGATGCTCGCAACTATCGATAATTCTCCAACTCTAATATAAATAGCTTGTTTTATTTTTTTAAAGTGAATGCGATATTCGGAATCTAAATATATCTAGAAAAATTGCTTCCTTTTTCCAAATTCAAATTTTATGCTTCAAAGAAATTGGGTCTAAACCCGGGAGGGTCAGTTTTGATTTAAGACCTATGGTTCCTTTGGCAAAGTTCCTAAGCAATTTCCATAGATAACGATGATAATCCGTATAAAGTTTTTTGCACCCATACTAATTGACCCAACATAATGTATAATAATGTACATATATTAAAAATAGAAGAAAAAACCATAACTTTTTGAAAGGAGTTATTTTCATATTCATTTTCAATTAAATTTCAATCAAAAGTTCCCGCAATTTGTTAAAAAATGCTCACGTACTTCGGAATTGACTTTTGTCTACCCCTGACTCCTTAAATCGGTGACCTTCCATTGGCATTCATGTCTTGATTATAAATACTTGTAAAACAGAGTAAAAGAAAGGAATACAAAAAAAAAAAAAAAAGCAAAAATAAAAGAAGGTAAAAAGCAAAAGGTACAAGAAAGATAGAGCGACAGAGACCTAAATACCGATAGCGGGACCATTATGGGAACGTTAGAAAGAAACGCAACGAATTGAAGAAAGAAAGAACGAACGAAATATGAAAGCAAAAATATGAAAACCCCAAAAGAAAACCGAAACATTCGAACTTTTGCTGAAACTTTCCCCAACATCCGTTGTCAGTTGTTTTCCCGAAGAACAACAGAAGAGTGTGGGTGAAATGTTTATTTCATTCGCAACTATGTTTGTACTTTCATCGCAGGGTTGAATCGAAAGAAGGCTGCTGCTGTTTCTGAGCTTTCTGCGGATCCCAATGGACCGAAATAATGCTTCGTGTCATATTTTTTGTCATTATGTTTCGTGGATTATTTTGCATTGCTATTTTCATAAGTATTTCTTATATTTTTTGGGGTTTTTGGTTTGTGTCACTTTCAAGCTCAATTCCTTTACATTATTTTGGCTTTCTTTCATAATAGTACGGCATCAGGACCTTTTTCCTTTCATTCATCTCATCTTGTTTCATTCCATTGCTTTTCATTAAATTTTTTGTAATTTTCTATTTTTTTTTTCCATTTTATTTATTTTTTATTTTCGAAATTGTTTGGTGTAAGCAATTTTGTATGTTGTGCGCTATGTGCAGGGGTTTTCCTCAAAGTATTTAACACGAATTCGAAATTATGCTGCGGAAGTGGCAAACTTGAAAATCGAATTCCATTGCGTATTCAAGAGAGATTATGTACTTCGCTTGAATTGTGAGAGGAAAGGGAAAAAGAAGACGACGGGTTGTGGAGAATGAAAGTAATATCGTAATGGAGAAAAAAAATAAATAAATAAATTCAAATTTCATTTAAATTATATGAAAATATGAAAATTGAATTTCATATACATACAGTGTACTGTCCTTTTTGGGAATACTCTGGAATTACTGCTTTGCAAGTAGTTCCCTCTTAAGCAGACACATTTTCCGGTCCCTTAGGTGTCCCCTTAAGAGAGAGTACGCTATACATACATACATACTGTAAATAATATCATCATTGCATTTAGTGACAACAAAATGAAAAAATTTTTCCTACTTTGCTAAATCCTTTAAAATAATACCAAGAAGATTAGTGCAAATATCAGAATAAAATTGACACAAGGACCTAGAGTGTAATAAGTTCATTCATTTCAATCATTAAAATCAAATTGGGAGCAGATTTTTCATCAGAGGTGGCAATCAGGTTACGCATTTTCTGATACATTTAAGAAAATTCCGACTGCTGCCGAGCTACAGCTTTTATTTATTTATTTTTTTTTTTGTGTAAAGAGGATATCGAAAGCCCAAAAGTTCTTAGAATTCTCCAAAAAAAAAAAGACAAATATCGTCATTCATCATCCTAATTGGACCCGAAGGACTAACGTTGGGATTGTTGAGCTATCCTCATGGGCGAATACAAATTTTTATATTCAACGCACTCTGTGTCGCGGGTATATTGCGTTCGTGCGTATGTGTGTAACGTCCAAAATCGTATAAAATGCATTGATTTTCGTCCCATGAAAAACTCGTCATTTTGATTCTATTTAATATAGATTGGATATCATGTAATAGCTTCTATAGACACATCAAATGCTTGTCAGGCATGTGAGAGTGTGTAAGTGAAAAAGGCACACGTATAGGTTGTGTGAACAGTATTCACTAATACACGCTCACATGCCTGACAAGCATTTGATGTGTCTATACAGCGCATTAGCAATGAAAATGTCAAATTATAGCCTGGAAGTATGCAACAAATTTTTCTTATAATGCTTTTGGGAATCATAGTGGGAAAACTTTGAAGCCTTGTAACTCCTCAGGGGTGCATTTGCAATATCCCCCCTCCCATACGATTTTTGGTCCGTCTTGACCTCCCCTATTACCTCCTTTCGGGTTGACCACCGGTTGTGGAACTCCCTGTATACATCTAAAAGTGTGTATAAATAATTATTGAATTGAACAGACGTCATCATATAAGGTTTTTCTTTGCTAAAGAAATTCCCCTGGACACATTGTCAATCTTACCAAAAGATTTTCAAACAAATACTTATATGAAAATAGATATGTATGTGTGTATATCTGGTATTGGCTCGCCTGACTGTAACAACCTTATTTGTTTGTTTTCGGCTAAGTGCAACCAAAAGCTTGACCACATTATTTTCGAGGTAATTAACTTAGTTTGATTTTAGAGCTACTTGCCGTTGAGCGATGGAATGTACCTAAATATGTATGCATGTAGCTCGAAGACCCTGGACCTCAGACACTCCAGAAAAGCTCGCTCTCGAATCATTTTCTACTCCCCACGGCCTGTGGTAGCTTTTGTTTTCAAAACTGTTTTACTGATTGAATTTTGACAGCGTTCCCCTTATGTGTAACCCATCCGTTATGGGGCTTTTGTAGCTTGCCACAAACATCAGTTCACGTGCAAAATTGAATAAATTTCATTCGAAAATGAAATCGAATATAATTAGTCTCTGGAATTTGAAACTTTTAAGTTGTCGTGTAGGATGAAGCAAGCAATAATTTCACATTCGTCTAATCTCATATACATACATGCAGTGTAATTTTCTCATACAGGCACACACACACACACACACACATGCGAGCGCCCGGACATGCCTACATTCAAAAGATACAAAGTAATTAGTGCTCTTAATTCAGTTTCCAAAAGTTTTCGCTTCAAATTTCATTACACCCCGTTCAAGAGCCTTCGTAACAGAATGATTGCAATTTACTTAGTTGCTGGCTACTCACGCTGTAGCACACATCGACTACATTTTGGGTACATTGTAAGTTCCTTCAGGTTAGAAGAAGTCACATACACGTAGGTACATACCTCGTGTATGCAATCATGCAGACAAAGGATGCGGATGCGATTTTGTTGCATTCGAACGCCTGCCTAGTAGGAACAATGTATGTACTGCATATCGCTTTCATATTTATACATAATACTCTGTGCAATTTCGAAGAGGTTTTTCCATGTGTGAAATAGAATTGCTTTACTTCTCCCTTCTTTTATAGCAACCCAGAGGCTAAAAGACTGCTCCCAGAAGCGTTGAGCCGCAACACACCTCAACAAAGGCGGTAAAGCATACGACCTCATATACCATTATAGTATGCTTTCTTTTATTTGAGCGTGGCCGTTTTGTAGTGTGAACGCCTACCAATATCAGATAAAGTAACCTATTGGTAGGCAGTTCGCTTACAATCTCGTATACTTTGTAAGCTATTAATATACAGTCTCGTATACGTTGGCCACTAGGAAGCTTCAGCACGGTATTTGAATTTTGTGCAGCTGGTGTGAAAGCTTAAAATATGGCACGCAGCGTCCGAAACGGCTGAACCAATCAAGTACCGGAATGGGTTATATGGGAATGTTGGGTACAGAGCATGATTTTAAGTAAAAAAAAGGCGTAATCCGCCCACTATTACGTCCACAAAATTTATAAATTTGCTTTTATTAATATTTGGTTTTATGGTCAACAACTAGGCGAGACATACATTGGGTCTTCTCATAGCCAGACCCGCCCACAAATAGTGGGCCCTGTGGCAAATGGGACCGACCCGACCCTCGGTCAACCGCGGTTCATATAAATTTGGGGTCGGTCCAAAAATGACTCACCCTAGGGCCAGTCTATTTTAAACCGAAAACATTTCATCGCACACCACAGGGAAGGAGCGTTTGAAAAGGCGTAGAAAATCAAATGAACTATTTACTAATTGGAACTAGTGAGCTAACTCCTAACTTGATTCAAAATTCAAAACCTGATACTCGATGCACATTCAAGTGGGTATGTTACGGTTAAGTTTGTTTTCGTGAAAATGAGTGCAAGTTGTAGTATATCATCGACGTTCAAAGCTGGATCTTTTAACTGCGGTCAACGTTCGTCGTGTCGATGCAATTTAATGTTCCGAGAGTCGTCCAGGCGCGCACCGAAAGCAGGATAATACTTTCTTATCTATCCATATCTTAAGCTGCATGTGAGGTGTGTGTGTGTGTGTGTGTGTGTGCGTGTACATTCACGTGTGCTAGAATTTTAATGCTCGTAACTGGGAATTCTCAATGATGAACGCAAACTATGCACTGGAGCACCAAAGTTTTTGGTTTGTTGGCTGATTTTAGAGATTTATTAGAGGTTTTCGTTTCCAGAGAATTGAAAAATTCAAATACGAAAAATACGATAGCAAGAGACTTTATTTTTTTGCGCAATTGCTTACTTAACTGAATTCAACAGTTGTGGCATGTGGTTTTTCATTCTCACTATGAATTAATAAAGTTTGTGAAGAAGTTTAATTTTGCTGCAACGTCGAAGTTTGCCAATTAAATTTGATTGTACGGGGCATTTTTCGTCCAGATTTCACTGGCATTCGTATTAACAGTTTTGTGGCTTACAAATTGTGAAATTAATTTCCAAAGTTGGCCTGAAATTTTCACTACACTTTCGGAATTTCAATAAATTGAATGCGAGAATTCACGAAAACAAATAGAAGTTTATTGTTTATGCTTCGGTATTTTCCAAATGGTAAATTCTCGGAATTTTAAGAAATTTTCAAAGGTTTTATTATGCATATATGCAAGTACATTCTTTCAACAATGTGAATGCCATGCCATTTGCTATTGTTAATTTGGCGGCTTTGGATGTCATTTAGAATTTCCATTGATGCGTAAGAAAAAGATTTTTGAAAATTAAGTTTGCCAATTCAGAAATTCATGTTAACTGTTGAGGTGTTCATAAAGTAATTGATCAGAAATCGTCGGTCGGTTTATGGCGCTCCTTGATGGTCTTGAAAATACCCAGAACACTTTGCCTTATTGGTCGAACTGTAAGTTCATTAAGAGATGGTGAGAGGGGGAGAGAGGGGCAGAGAGGGTGAGAAAAGTTGAGAGAGGGTGACAGAGGGTGAGAGAGAGAAAGAGAACAGAGAGATAGGGAGGAGAGAGAACAGAAAGAGAACAGAGAGAGAACAGAGAGATAACAGAGAGAGAAGGCGAGAGAGAAAACGAGAGAGAATGCCAGAGAGAAGGATAGAGAAGAAGAGAGAGGAATGGAGAGAGAAAAAGAGAGAGAAAAAGAGAGAGAGAGAAAGAGAGAGAGAGGAAGAGAGAGAGGAAGAGAGAGAGGAAGAGAGAGAAGAAGAGAGAGAAAGAGAGAGAGAGAGAAGAGAGAGAGAGAGAGAGAGGAAGAGAGAGAGAGAGGAAGAGAGAGAGAGAGGAAGAGAGAGAGGAAGAGAGAGAGAGGAAGAGAGAGAGAGGAAGAGAGAGGAAGAGAGAGAGAGGAAGAGAGAGAGTGGAAGAGAGAGAGAGGAAGAGAGAGTGAGGAAGAGAGAGAGAGGAAGAGAGAGAGAGGAAGAGAGAGAGAGGAAGAGAGAGAGAGAGGAAGAGAGAGAGAGGAAGAGAGAGAGAGGAAGAGAGAGAGAGGAAGAGAGAGAGAGGAAGAGAGAGAGAGAAGAGAGAGAGAGGAAGAGAGAGAGAGGAAGAGAGAGAGAAGGAGAGAGAGAGGAAGAGAGAGAGAGGAAGAGAGAGAGAAGAGAGAGAGAGGAAGAGAGAGAGAGGAAGAGAGAGAGAGGAAGAGAGAGAGAGGAAGAGAGAGAGAGGAAGAGAGAGAGAGGAAGAGAGGAAGAGAGAGGAAGAGAGAGGAAGAGAGAGGAAGAGAGAGGAAGAGAGAGGAAGAAAGAGATAGAGAGGAAGAGAGAGAGAGAAAGAAAGAGAGAGAGAGAGAGAGAGAGGAAGAGGGAGACAGGAAGAGAGAGAGAGGAAGAAAGAGAGAGAGAGGAAGAGAGAGAGCGGAAGAGAGCGAAGGAGAAGGAGAGAGGAAAGGTATTTATGTAAATCATCGCACATTTTTCGCAACGCTTAATTCGAACTCATTATAAAACTTCGTTCAAATTAACATGATTTCATGATTTTACCTGCTAACTCTATACTCAAACTATTTATTAATTTATTTCCTTTTTTTGAGTAACTAAAAACAAGTATATATGTAGATTTTCTAAATTGTATTTTCGTATTTTTCCAATCATACTCATGGATCAAAATAATCACGTAAGCTTATTTAGCTCTCTTTCGAATTGAACGATGAATTATTTCCATTCCATAATTATTTTAAAAGAAAACTGAGAGCAATAGGTATTTATGACGTCCAATATTATCTCACATTGGTGTTGTGCAACAGAAGATTCCAACGCTTTGAAATTTTGATCTGTCATTCGGCATTTCAAAACATATTAATTTGTGAAGCAGCCGTTCATGAATTTGTAATTTTAATTGATTATATTCAGTTGCAAGCAGTTGCGAATCAGATAACACCCAATTGCGAAGTTCCATCGAAACAATGGATGCAATGGCTGCAAAAGGTTTCGCTTTCCGCCATCGTAACAGCACGTTTAAAACAACATTACTTTAAAAATTTTTACTCTTTTCATCCTCCAAGACCAAAAGATATGAGTTCTATAGTAAAATTTTGTGCAGATTACGAAAATGTCGAAAAAAATGTTTGGAATTGAATTGGCTTTGAAAAATTTAGTACCGGGTCTGGCGTAGCATCGCCGTTATCTTGAAAATTGAAAACGTGGTAAAAATCTTAAAACTTAATTTTTTCCTCTACATTTTACGATGTAGTTATTTAAGTGTTCGATTTTTTGATACACCGTTATATGCGCTGCGACAATAGCTTTACAACTGTATGTTTTCTATATTCCTCGATGAAAAAAAACCGGTGTTACAGTGAAAAACAAAAAAAAGCAATCACATGGAAAATTTTTTTTCGTAATTTTCGGAAAATTTTACTATAGCATTCATATCTTTGGTTCTTGGAATTCTTCGGTGTAAAGTAGTGTAATTAATTTAAAGCTATTTTATTTAAAACATAATACGGAATACAAAATTTTGTAGTTAAATTAAATATTATTAAAATAAGTAATTGATCGGGCATGGGCTATTTGAGCCACGCTTTACTTCATCCATTCTCCGCATCAGTTGCGTTGCATTGCGAATACATTTTGCAGGTATTCAATTTGGAATTAATATTTGACTTCATTAAATCTATTAGAATTGAAAAAACATGCAAACATGCGTGTATCCAGGAAGTATTAAAAAATTTTTTTTTACCACAAGCGACTCTTTTTCGAAGCCTGAAAGGGATTTTAAACTTTTGTTGATTTTCCTATATATAGGTGCTATCTAAAAATACTGTGGGGACGATGTTTTAGGTTTCGATTTTGAATAGTCCTTAAAGCATACTTGAAAAGCCTTTTTTTAGTAAGCGTTTTTTTCAAAACTGAATATCTCAACAACCAATTGAGATAGAAAGATGAACTAAACGAAAAATTATAAGTAATAAAACAAGGGAACTCAAAAAAGTTTTTAAATTTCAACACTGAGAAGAAAATGTATCTTTTTTTCCAGTGTATTACAAGTTGCGCACCATTTTTTACATTTTTTTCAAATACATCTCAGTGTTTGTTTTCATTTTCAAGAAAGTTTCATTCGATTTGAATGGCGCATCTGTGAGATATTAACAAAAATGTAAGTGCACATAGGCGATCTCAGTACTAATATCCAGTACAAAATGTGGCACAAAAACACATCACTCATACGGCACACCTTTCTTTAACCGGCAAGACCCATTCTATGTTAATATGTTATCACAGACGGATTAAGGATGCCTTTGAGTTGTGTTAAAATTACAACAAAAAAAAAAAAAAAAAAAAAAACTACACCTGGCCATGGCAGACCTACTTAATCTGTGCGTCGCTGAATGCATTTCAGCTTAATTGAATAACGAATAACAAGGATTTTTACGTAATTTAATCATTGCTGATGTTTTTATCTGCGAAATTACGAACTTTTATTGATTTTGTGGTAAAACAACAAATTTTATTGATATCCCTTTATTTCGAAATTAAGTAAAAATCTGAGCTCCATACGCAGTAGCAGAGCGATTAAAAATGTTTTATTTTTATTTAATTAAATTTTTTTTTTGTATTTTTCTTTTTGTATTTTTAATGACACAACCTTTTCGCGCATTAATATTTAACCCTCATTCGTCCTTTGAACTGCTGAACTACTGAAGTTCTAGTGAAAAATTCCAAGTGAAACCAAAATCTAGATTTTTAGGAGAAAAAAACCAAGTAAAGAAATCTTGGATAGGTCGGAGTCAAACATATAAATACTTCAATCGATTTAAAATTTGATTTGGGTCAACTTTGACCCTTATATGCTTTCCCAGACGTACAACGAAATCTCGGGATTTCAGAACAAAATTGAAATCGCCTGGAATCTAAAATTGTCTGAAATCTCGAGATTTCGTTGTACGTCTGGAAAGCATATAAAGGACGAACGAGGGTTAAGATGCAGGAGACTTCCGATTTAACGAGCTCAATGTTGGCAGAACTTCTCGTTAATTTGATTGATATTATATGGATGACTTTTTTTAATTTTAAGTAAATAAAACTAAAAATTGGTCGCTCAAAAGACTTTTTTTTTTTAAAAGAATAAAGGCGCTTCTTCACTTGGCAAGTAAAGCGCTTTTATTTCCTGAAGAAGCAAGTTTTTTTTTTTTGCTCTAAAACTTTCTATCATGAACGATTTTGCTTCCGGAAAATGCCTTTTGATCAACACAATTTGGCAAGCGAAAGCAAACTTTATTTGCCAAGTGGGGAAGCACCATTATAACAACAAACAAATCTATCGAATTGAAAATCCCATCATCGGATTAATAAATGCATTTATTGAAATTTATGAAGCATACCCTTAGGCATATTAATTTGCAATAAGATGTGGGCCCTGGTGCTAACCGATAAACTGATAGCTGTCCATAAAAACTTGCTTTTGCATTCCTCTTGGTTTCTATTTATGGTTTTTCTTTTCACGAATACTGATTTATTATATTGCTCTTTAAACCGAGTACACTCAAGGGTTTTTTTTTTTTTTGCCATTTTGCTCGTTATATAAGATACTCAATGGAAATCGTTAAATTCGAATCTCGCTGTTGCGAATACTTGTTAAATCGGAAGTCGCATGTACCTGCCATTTTGAGGCAATTAAGCTTAAGGACTGATTACGATTATTGGTACACAAAGATTTTCCCCCTATTTTAAGGCACAAAATTCTGTTTCAAATAAAAAAATTTCTATTCTGCAAACCATTCTATTCAAAAAAAAAAAAAAAAAATCAAAACGAAATATTGTTGCAGGATTTCCAACAAATTTTCTGTATTTTACGAAAAAAATAAAAGGCAGCCCTAATCAAAAAGCACATTTCTGACTTATAGGCTTAAGTTGAAGGCATTAACTTTCAAGACATATTACACAGTGCGACAATTTTCAGGTCATCGGCTCGGGCCCAAACCAAACCAATTGCAAATGAAAGTACACATGTGAAAGTAAATACCTCAATTGTTTTTGGTCTGGCAGGCTACAATTTTTTTTACAAGTGTATTAAAATTCGCAATATTGTCATATACCATCTTAAATCATATGGTAAATCTAAATTAAATTGATTTTTCTTTAAATTCGTCTGAGAAGACTTTTATAAAATTCAATGACAAATTTTTTGTAGAAATTTAAACCGTTAAAACCCACCGTTATTGACTATTTTAACCATTTTCCAAACTGGTCCCAAAGCCTTCCTAAACTGGGTATGAAAGGGTTAATTATTGTCACAAAAAATATTCCTTGGTAAAATTTCAATGGGGTTGTCAAAGACATTGAGCACCTATGGGTTTAAACCAACTTAAAAAGTGTAACCAAATTTAACTGATGTATTTCATGTATTCTATATCAAATAAAACTCGGATAATTATCGGTCTAGGATGTCACTATATACATACATATGGGTATTTCCAGAAAAAAGTAAACTTTTTGTCACGTCCGAGCACATCTACATATTTGCCTTTCTGATCTGCATAAAATTTTTCTAAGTATAAAAGTTTGTTAGAGCTGCGCGATAATAGTTAGAAACAAAATTACCATTTTTCACATTCCTCAATCCTCAATCCTTCAAATTGCTAAAGTAACACTGTCACGTCCGTGTGGAAATGCCCATATATGTAGTTATGAAGTTTCCACATCGCATCGACTTACTATGATGATTGAATAACTACTAAAGATTCTGTCCCTTTATCGATTGTTTAACTCATCGTTTATCGAGCGATGGCCCCCCATGCAACCCTGGCGTTCGCAACAATATTGCTATTATTAGCTCATCAATCAGGTACTTTGTATTACCGAAATATTTATAATGGCAATGTTGTAAAGCGCACGTATAGGGCTTTAAACTGCAACTGTTACAACATCGAATATTCCCGCGTTTTATGTGCTGAAAAATAATAATAACTATAGCCTTGGGATTATTTGTTTATTGTCGATATTTACGATACTAATAATGCAGAATGGTTACATTGTGCGCAAGCATGAACGCCACTGCGGTCATGTAACATTTTGCAGCTGAGCGTTTTACAGCTGCAACAATACAAAATGATTTTGTTGCTCTCTCATTGCGAAAATTCGATATTTATGTTGGAGCACAAAGACAACAAGGACTTCACTGCTGCAATATTTGCAGTAATACAATGTTCGGGTTCAAGATTTAAAAGCAGAAAGTAGTATGAAAGCAAAAAAAAAAAACGGAAAAATTGAAAAAAAGTAGAATAGTTAAAAGCAAAAAAAAAAAAATCCTTCACCTCATCAATTGAGTTATGAGTTCACAGCTCACAAATAGAGATGAGTAATTTTTGCTGAAATTTGCAAGTTGCCTTGCTTGAGTTTGCCTGCATTCTCTTTGAACCGAAACAGTATTATTGCCTTGTCTATATCTCTCTGGGTCTATTTTATGTGATTGTATAAGTAAATTCAGTAAATTCTTATCAATTACTTGTCACAATACGTTAAATACGACAGTTTATAGCAAATGTTTCAAAGATACGATACGTCGCACAGTGGTATGTATTCATACATTTCTTCGTAAAAAAAAAATAAAATAAAAACTAGAGGGAGTAGCGCCCATTTTCAGCAACTTTGCTATAACTTGTACGGTACAAAATATTTGAGTTTTATCAAAAGGATTATTGATTTGAGATAATGAAAAGTTTCTGAACAAAATTAATGTCATTTCAATCGTTTATCCCGATGCTATAGAAAATATTTTCTTTCATATCACATCGCCTAATTGGAATTGCAATTTTTTGCGAACTTTTTGTTAAGAAAATTGAAAAGTTTGTTCTACGGCCGCAATAAGGCACAGAATTTTATAATTGAAATCAAAAGAAAAGACTTTCATCATCAATGTTTTTGTCGACAGGCGATGTAAACTCGATGTGGCTACATTTTTTATCTGTAACAAAATTCGCAATTACTTCATTTTTTACAGCATTTATTCCATATGCATGTTATTGAATTACATGCGAGTTTTCATTACTTCTTGCGTTGATTTTATGTTCAGTTACTTACAATGTACTTAATTCTTCCCCGCTTTGCAAGTAAAGCGCTTTTAACAAGTAATTTGCTTTCGCTTGCCAAATGCGAAATTGTTCTTGATTTAAAGTTTTAGAGCAAAAACTAACTTGCTTGTTCAGGAAGTAAAAGCGCTTTAGTTGCCCCTTTGGTAAGAACGTTTTCTATCAAGCGCGGGTATAGACACATTAAATATTTTTTGACAAGATCGCATATATAAATGCTATTTCCCCAATTTTTATGAAAATTGTAGCAACAGATCTACATTTATAACAAAAAATAAGTTTGGGTGGTATGGGCGGTGGGAGGTGTCAATAGGTATGAAATATTATTGTTTGATAAGATCGCATATATGAATCCTTTTCCCCCAAATTTTACGAAGTTTGTAGCAATAGATCCATTTTTATAGCCGAAAATAACTTTGGGTGGTATGGGCGGTGGTGGGTGGTGGGATGGTTCAATTTTGATGAAACTTCGAAATTTTCTTAATTAAGCCATATTAGGGACTTGTGCCAAATTTCATTGCCCTACGACACTTCTTTCTATTTTTGTCCATCGAATGTATGGGATCGAAGCACTGTGCGACGCGTCGTATGGTTGATGTCTTATTGAGTGTGAAATAATATTAAGTATACGCCATGACAATTTTCATAGAAAATGAATTCTTGACATGACATTGAGACAGTCTTTGCTAGAATTAGCATATATTTCGCTTTGCACGCGAGAAGGCGGTGAGACCAAAAGTTTACAGCAGAATAGAAAGAGTGACATTTCTAATGAACGAACAAACGTTTCAAAGGAAGCTACTTATTTTGTGAAACCATAGACGACAGAGCTTAGAGCCAAAACACTCATCAATATCAATGGTGAAGGAAAAATAAATATAAAAAAAAAAAAATAAAATAGAACATATTCAACGATTGGGGTCTTCAGACTTTCAAATTGATGATAAGCTTGCCTTAAAGATGGAAGGGTCCTTCGGTTAGGGGAAGGCGTACGGACTCCAGAAAGTGGTTTTAAAGTTTTGTTAGTTTTTCGGAACATTCTAGCAATCGATTTTTAGGTTCCTGTTGCGAAATTTTCTTGAGAAATGTCCTCCAAAATTTTTTTTTGCTAAGCCTTTTTATCAAAATTTGTATATCTCAAAAACGAATATAGTTAGCAAGATGAAACAAGCGGTGGCTGGTTGCTAACAATTCAGGGAATCAAAAAAACAAAAAAAAAAAAATGTCGGAAATACCCTTTCATTGGATCTACTTAAAGCTCGCTTGAATGTCAAACTCTCTGCGTTGAAAATTCATCGTATTGTAAGTATTTTGACTTCCGTATTTATCCAAAAATATTCCTTTTTCCGATCAAAAGTAGTTGTAATTTTCACCAAGTTTATTTGTTTTTTTCGTGAAGCGGGCATAGCATAACTACATACATTTATGTTTTCTGAGTCAGTGCAATTCTTTCAGACATTTTTTAAGCTGAAGAAAATCTAAAAGAAAAAGAAAAGTTCAAGAAAAGGCAGATCAGCAGAATAGCCGAACCGACCGTATAACAAAAAGAAGAAACATAAGAAGAGCAAGAACGAGAACGAGAACAGGAGATTAAGAGTAGGAGGAAAAGAAAAGACGGAAAATTGTAATATACCCAAAGCGCGTACATTGCCGCAGAGAGAGCATCCGAGTTGCAATTTCTATGAAATGATGTAACTGCGATGCGAAGTGCTTAAGTTGCACGTATAATATGCTCGCGGTACTTTTGATTGTTGTTATTGTTTCAGGCGCGTCTCACGAGCCCCCAAACGGTAGCAGCAATGCTAAGATGTTACCGCTTCGAACCGAATAAGAGTCGCTTGCTGATTGTGTTCGCTGACTATTGCTACAAGTGTGGCACGTACGAAAACAAATTGCAGTAAAAGCCCAAGACGCACGATAATAAAGGCAGGCAGGCAGGCAGTCAGGCAGGCAGCCAGGAAGGCAGAACCAGGCAAGCTGCACTGATGATTCCAACATTTCGAATGAAGCAAGCACAATTCCATGAGGTCGAGTACACATAGAAAGCTTACTGCTGGCAAGCGCGAGCAAGTGAAAACGGGCAGGGCAACATTGTTGAGCTATCTCAATAGAAATAGTAACTGGCATGGTATATCGTAGGTATATCGAATTTCAGGATGCGGAAATTTATATTTGAGCACTCGACTCTTCGAGTACGAGTCGTACTATACTCGTACAAAGGCAACAACACAACAGCAATCAGCAAGAGCCAAGGTCTCTTGCGAGTTCGAAGGTGGCCCTATGTACGAGGGCCCGACTCAAATGATTGCAGCGAGAGCTGTTGAATCATTCTATCTATCCTTGCAATAATTTTCAGGACATTGTTGCTGCTGCAATGCTGTTGTCTTACGTAGCCGTTAGCATTTTAAAATTAAGTAAAAGAAAAATTGGAAAAAGAAAACATTCCTACTCTCCGGTTCGCTTCGCATCGAGGAAATGTGCAGGCGCGATTCGGTATAAATATTTTGTTGAGTTTATGCTACCTGCATGTGATGATGATAAAGCAACCAATGATGATAAGCATAAGAATACAAATAAGAATACGAATATGCAGGAAGGAGAAGAAGGAGCGGGGCAAGTGGAAGAAGGAGCTGAAGATGATGATTTACTACCACGTATTTATAGTCGGAGCGTTAATTGGTACACGCGTGGCTAAAGCCATGATGTAACGGAAAATAGTAGAAACTAATTGAAATGATTATTGTAATTTACCGCTTCCACGGCAGTGGTTTATTTAAAACTAACTGTACGAAAGAAAAACGAAAACATTTCTATATTATTAATATAAATCGCTACATACATAATCGTACATATATGCCACCATCAGTAGTTCTTTCATTCCAAGTTGCTAAAATAAAAAAAAAAAAAAAAAAAAATTCAATCAAATTGTTACTCAATTAAGTAATTGATCCGATTAAACCGAATTTCGAGAAGCATTTGAAACTCGACCGAGTTCAATTAATGGAATTTCTATAGGTTGTGCCCAATTCGCCATTGAGTGTATCGTTCATTATTAAACTGAAATAATTTACCCAATGTCATCACGATGTCCTCGCCTTTGAAGAGACAATCGATACAGAATTCGTGTATTCGTATCGAATTAATTTGCATATTCCTTTATGCCTTTATGCAATGCCCTGAGTATTGTATATAGGTGCATATGTATATATGTATATATACATATATGTATAGATATTTATATGAAAGCCGAAAGCATGCCCATGTGATCGGTTTGTCTTCCATCATAATTCGATTCAAATTAAGTCAAATTCAATGGGCGTTTTGGGGAAAGCGAAATGCAATGGCACTTGCCTAATTGAAAATATGTTAATTTCCCATTAATTTAATTGTTATTGCAACCATTAGTTAATAATTGCACTTGCATTGAGTCGAATAGTCGGATTTCCATGGTTTCATAGTCCCAGTTAAAATTCTTTTCAATAGCCAAGGCATGCCATTCAAAGCGCATTCAATGGGGAATATCCTTGCTTGATTTAAAGCAGCACTGAAATGAGAAGAATTCAAGAAAAAAAGGCAACAACAAAAAAGAGCAATTCTGTTCAATAATGCTCTATTAAATAATGAATATACATACATGGGTACATATATATATTTATATGTATGTTTATACAAATTCCGATTATGAAGCATTGCAAAGCATTTCATTGAGTTTTGAAGAGATTTGCTCATTTTGATATGAATGACAAATGAAGCTGCTTTAAATGTTTTAAGCTTCCGTATCATTTAATGGATCCTGTCTTCGTTGACGCCTCCCTCACCCTCCCTCCCTCTCCGTCTCTCTCTCTCTCTCTCTCTCTCTCTCTCTCGCACACATAGGGGAGCAAAAAATGTATGTATATAAATATACTTTTCCTCTTCTACTTCTTCATCGTTCCTGCAGTCATTATGAATGACACACCAACGAAATGATTATGACAATGTTGACTTTGCATATTAAAAGTGAAATGAAAACAAAAACAAAATTAGAAAAATGGAAAAATAAAGATAGAAAAATAGAGTGCAAATAAAAAAAAAATAAAAAAAAAAACAATATATATTAAAAAAAAAAGAAAAATATCTCGAAAGAAATCAACGTAAAAAGGACATTCGCTAAGAGAAGAGCAGCGCGAACGGATGCCAAGTGAAGTGGGCAGCAGTCGCTGAAAAAGAATGAGACTAAAAATCAACATTTTTGAAGCAGCGTTTGTATGTATGTATGCATTTATTATTTGTATATGTTGATTTGTCCGTAAAGTCTCGAGTCGACTTCACTCCACTCTACTCCTACTCCACTCCACTCCACTTCGATGTTGTTTTTCCTTTGTTTTACCTCATTTTGTTTTTGTGTGTGTATGTATGTGTGTGTGTGTGTGTGTGTGTGTGTGTGTGTGTGTGTGTGTGTGTGTGTGTGGCACGTGAGTAACGGATGTGCCTTCCGTCATTAGCCTAATATAATTAAAATTTTTATTGGGGTAAAGCCCGACTTTACCCCGAAGCTAATGGGGTTAGAAGCGTAGCGTTAGCAAGAGAAAAGAATTTGTGTGCTGTTGATTTTGAAACAGCTGCACAAGCAAACAGTAAACAAACTTAGGTTTGCTATTTTGCATTCTATACGTTGCGATTGCTGATTTTGCCATTTTTAGCCATTTTCGGAAACTCTAATATAAATATGTACATATATATGTACAAATATACACGAACATACATACATATTGAAATGTTGGCAGAGCTAGTGGTACCCCAGCAGGAAATTATCTCCTGCATGAAAAATTCATCTGTGATATCATCGATGACATATAGGTGACAGTATCATGCATGACACATCATCGTAGAGGGTGTGCTTGAATCTCATTGGCTACTGAAATTTATGTAAGGTTTTAGCGTCAGTTGAGCGTTAGCATAAATTGGCGTAGAGGATGAGTGCTCGACTCAGAATCCGTAGATCGCGTTGGTTCGATTCCTGGCTGAGGCGAACAAAAATTGTTAAAAATAGATTTTTAAAAATTTCCGAAATATTCAAAGAGAAGACCAAGAAGAGAACATTCAACTGGTTTTTTCCTATAAGTTGACATTTAGAGAGAAAATAGCAATGTGCTGCTGCTCTCAAATGGTTTTTTTTCGCCATCGCATCCCCTAGCATTAAATGTCATTCTGGGAGTCACCAGTGACATTTTCTAATCCCATGATCACAAGTCACCGGTGAGTTCAATTTCCAACTTCTGTACAAATATCATACAAAATGTCCTATGAAATCGCATGCGTTTCGGCTCCAGTCACCCTGACTTCATCGACATTTCCCGCTGGGTTCCTACATTTGTATACATAAATGTGTATGTGTGGGTATTTATGAATATAACTTTTTATAACTTGAGCAAACAGAAATGCTTCACTAATTCTCAATTCTGTATGGATAAATTAAGTCCATTGCAAGAAAATTAATTAACCATGAGGTACCAACGATAGCAAGGAGTATCCTACAAAAGAGTGTACTCTTCGGTCACTTCGACGGTGTTGTCTACTACCGACATTTGTTTGCCTTTTATATGCATAAATTTTCTTAAAATAAAATGAAAATTCTTCTTCATTTTTATTTATTATTTATTATAAATATTTTTTTACTTATTTCATATCCGTTCATAACGATCCAAATTCAAGACAATATAATATTCTATTGCAAAAGCCGATTTGCAGACTTCTTCCTTTAAGATGAAACGATATTTGAAGGGCATACATGGGCATGCTGCAGTATATTTGTTTACGGTTTCAGTATTCAGTTCAAGAAAGCTAAATATTTCAGTAATCAGTAAAATTTACTAATTTTTTTTATAGGTTAGAAACGATAAAAGAGATATGATAGGAGGAGATTCAGAGGACTTAAGAAAGTGGGAGAGCAAACCGATTGCTCAGAAAAGACGAATTTAGATAACCGCAAATGATTCAGAATCGGAAAAAATTTACAAGCTTTCAGCCGCCATCTTAATGTTAAATAGAGGTGGAAAAAAACTGTAAAATTTTTGAGATTTTTGCCAGAGTACTTTTTTTTTTTTAGCTTGTTATTACTACAGTTATTTTCCCGGTGTCAAAGGCTAAATTCTTTTATATGCTATAAAGCAACACTCAGCGAACACTCTTTCGCCGATATCAGAAAATTGTTCAGAGTTGCATTATCGAGCGACTGTCGACCTAATCTAAATATGGATATACTAGCGATTCGTCTTCGGCTATAGCCTTTTAAGAAGGGCTATTGAAATTATTCAAATAATTCAAAGTTTCGAACGTTCGGATGAGAACTTTATGTACGGTTCTTAATCGAAATCTAAGGACTACTATTCAAACAGATGACCGTCTTCTTCGATTATTCGAATACAATTGAACTTCCACTTCCATGGCACGAATTTTTACAACTCAAATTTTCTATAACTCGAACTATTTCCTTTGGATGATAGTGGTTAGAGTTATGGAAGTTTGACTGTAGTTTGTTTAAAGTGCGACTATTCAAATGTTTGTTCACAATCGAACGATCGAATATATTAAAGCGAAAAAAGAAAAACTAAAAATGAGGAACGAAGAAGCTATACATAAAAAAGATTTTTGGATAATAACAGTTACATTAGCTAGCTCTTAGCTAGTTGGACAGTGAATTCGCCGGTGACATGTCATCGTGGGATGAGAAAATGTCACTGGTGACTTCTAGCGGGATTGAAAGCGCGATCTACGGACTCTGAGTCGAGCACTCGTCCTCTACGCAACTTTATGCTGACGCTCAACTGACGCTAAAATCTTATTTAAATTTCAGTAGCCAATGAGATTCAAGCACATCCTCTACAATGACATGTCGCCGAAGGTGTCATGCATGATACTGTCACCTATAAGTCATCCATGATATCACCGATGGCTTTGTCGTGCAGGAGATAATTTCCCCGCTGGGCTCTTATACCGTTGCACACATTTTTGTAATTTTTGCGGTGTCCACAAAATTGACTGCAGTCGTTATTACATATTTAAAAATTCGTTCAAGCTAAATTCTGATTGAAACGATCACAAAAACTTATTTTAATAATTTATTCGTCTTCCTTACTTTTCACAATGCTCAAAAATTCTGCTCGGCATGCTTTCGATCAGCGATTTTAGAGCGCCCGTCTCGAGAGAGTCCGAATTTGGAACTTATCGCCATTTTAAGGTCGAAACTGTCTTGTATTGTTTATTATTAGCATAAATTCCACGCACAAGAACATCCCAAAGATTTCCTATTGGGTTCATGTCCGGAGAGCAGGATCGCCGTTTAGTTATATCAATATTTTCATGTCGTAAAACAGATTGAGTTCTGTTTGCCCGACTGTATGGGAGGATAATTGTATTGAAAAATTAATTTTTTCCGTGATTTATGGACAAACTGAGTAAGAATTTTGTTTGGAGTATCTCATTGTACTCCAAGGAGAAGTACAAATGCGTGCTTGGAAGAGCCAGATGCAACGTTTCAACCGAGAAAAAGAAATGAGCGCAAATTTTAAATGAGCCACCTTCCGATTACTTAGCTTTCTAAGGCCCGATTTCACCAAGCTATTTAAATAAAATTTGTTTTATATATGAAATTTGATAGTACGTTTCATTTATGTTTCATTTAAGTTTCATTTAAATAGTTTTCCCCGATAGAAAAATGCATGTCATGTATTAAGTAACCCATTGGTCATTAATTTTGTACATGAAAACCATTTATTATTCATGTAAAATTTTCATGCTGCATACGTTTAATACTATGATCTTGTATGAGAGCATACAATGCTCATCATTTCTCAAATAAATAACGAATGTCTACGACCTTCGTCGAAATATGTCAGACAAAATGAGAAACGACTCGAAATTCTATTTATTAAAAGACATATTTTAACAACTACGTCTGAACTCGACTGAACTCACAACTCAACGAGACGCAAATAAACAAAGGCGACCGAACCGAACCGAAGCGAAACGAAACGAAGCGAAAGGACAAGAAAGGAAAGGAAACTAGTTCAAATTCCTTTGAAACTCTCAACGGTATAAATTCCTTTCGATGTCTCAGGCATTTTGCTGCATTCGTATAGCTTGACAAATATGGCGACATGCTAGAATAAATAAAGGAGCAAAATGAAAGCAAAGTCAAATGAGTCGTCGTTTAGAAATATTGTCCATTAGTTGTCAATTTTCAAGAAATAAAGCCGAAGAGTATGCATTACAAATATGGTCTTTTATAAAACCGCAAAAATTTCTTCGACTCATTCTTCTACTCTTGTTCAAGAGACAAAATACCGAGCATCGTTTTATTGTTTCTTCTCAAGTAAGAAGAGTAAAATTAAAATGGAGCATAGAAAAAAAAGTCATAATAACAAATATAATAATAATAATAATAATAATAAATATAATAATAATAGTAGCGAATGTCTACCAGCAACGAAAGTAGCAGAAAGAAAGGTTAGTGTTATGGAAACAAAGATGCTTCGCTGGATATCCGGACTCACTCGTCTTGATCATGTTCCAAACGTAGACATCCGTAGACGCTATGGAGTTGCGCCAATTATTGGGAAAATGCGAGAAGCAAGGCTACGCTGGTATGGACACGTCCTGAGAGCAAATGAGGAGACTTTGGCAAAGAAAGGCTACGCACTGGAAATCCAAGGTTGCAGAAAACGGGGACGTCCGAAACAGCGCTGGATGGACACAATAAAATGGGATCTAGAGGCTGTAGGACTTACCTCGGATGATGCAACCGACAGAACAAAATGGAGGAACTGGTCGCGTTTTGCGGACCCCGGGATAGACCGGATTTAACTATCGCACGCAAGAAGAAGAAGAATAAATATAATAAAATAATAAATATAATAATAAAATAATAATAATAACAATAATAACAATAATAATAAATATTATAACAATAATAATAATAATAATAATAATAATAATAATAATAATAATAATAATAATAATAATAATAATAATAATAATAATAATAATAATAATAATAATAATAATAATAATAATAATAATAATAATAATATAATAATAATAATAATAATAATAATAATAATAATAATAATAATAATAATAATAATAATATAATAATAATAAAATAATAATAATAATAATAATAATAATAATAATAATAAATAATATATAATAATAATAATAATAATAATAATAATAATAATAATAATAATAATAATATAATAATAATAATAATAATAATAATAATAATAATAATAATAATAATAATAATAATAATTATAATAATAATAATAATAAAAGGAGGAAAAGATTGAGGAATTATTTATAAAGAGGCATCAAGCATATGAAAATTCCTTCAAAATTTGGCAGCATTTATCAAAAATGCGTTTTTGCGCTGTGGCACGATGAAGGCCATCGGGTTTTGTGAAAGAACTGTGTAGTGTACGATGGTCGCTGGATGCTGAAAATGTTTGGCTAAAAGTGAAATTTGATTCTGCATTACGCTGCGCTGTGCTGTACTGCGCCACATTAAGAAACCTCAAGTATTCGTATGCGAGCGAGAACAGCGCCAAAAGTTAAAGAACAGAACTGCGAACGTTGAAGGCAAACAAATTTACACTTTCGGTTTTTGTTTTTTTTTTTTTCATAATCAAAAATTTATACGCTCGCATACACAATATACATACCTATATTGTATGTTCATATATGTATACATATATACACGCATATGTGCATAAGACTACGGACTAAAGCTTAGTCACAACTGAAAGTTGTTCTTCTGCGAAGGCGTTTGGTGACAGAAATGAAGAAATTTTTAATGCCGTTAAAGTTAAGAGGCTCCCACAGAAGTACCGAAGGCTTAACGCAACGCAAGCACCAACGAACTAAACGAAACGAGCCGAAAAGAAACAAGGAGCAAGGCGGAAGGCGCAAGGCGCAAGGAGCAAGGCGCTAGGCGCAAGGCGCATGGCGGAGGGCGCAAGGAACAAGAAGAAAAAGGAAGGAAAAAAATAAATAAATAAATAAATTAAGAAAAAGAAGAAAGAAAAGCAACATCATCAAGCGATGATGGTATAAGAGGGAAATTTACTAAAATAATGAGTGTAATGGCGTTGGGCGTAACGCTATCATCGGTCGGCATAGCATGGCTACAAATGCAGCAGTGGCAAGAAATTTCATGATATATACGCAGGTTGTGCTCTCGGTTAGGGCTGACGGATTTATTTGCAGACGCCTGCTTTGTCTACTCCATTTCCTTTTCTCTTGTTTTCCCCCCCTCTTTTTCAGAGCATTCAAATACGCACACACGCACGTACGCACCATTGATATACACAAAAACACAAACACAAGCACACAAACCCACACACACACATATGAAAAGGCTTGTGTATACAATACACATTATGAATAATGAAGCATTTTTGGTCTTCTTGTACTTGTTGTATATGACACCATGGTTGGCCGTCATTTATAAGCTGTCATTGTTCCTCCTGCAGAGGAGTTTAGTTCAAGCATTGTAAAGCGCATTGCTTATCATTATCAATGGCACTGGATGGTGGCTTTTCTTTTCTTTTCAACAATGAAGCATGCTTTGCCGCAATAAATTTTGCTCGCCCCTCGAAATGACTGCGACGACGACGACGTCGACGACGATGATGAAAATGACGATTCAGATGCTTCAGTTATAATCTCTGTCCTAAAATTCACCGCAGGCATCATTTAATTTGGATTCCAAAAATTCTTAACGAGTAAATGCACGAATTTTTTCATGAATTCACAAATATTTTGAGTTCAAGCATTCAAATATCATGAAACAGATAAATAAGACAGATCACGTTTTTGTAAATATCTCAAAAAGATACACCTTTATTTTGATGGAATTTTTGGTTTTTTTTTTTTCGTAAATGGTAACACTAAGAGGAATTTTTTCAAAATAACTTGAAAGTGACACAAAAATGCCAATACATTGAAAAAAATTATGAAATTTTTTTCTCGTTTGTGAAAATTTTTTTCAGTGTATAATTGGGAAAAATTTGTTTCAGATTCTCTGTTCTATTAACTGCCAGTAGCCATTTGTTTCATTTCTCTATCTTAATTAGTTTTTGAGATACACAATTTTGGAAAAGGGCCTAAAAGAAAGGTATATTTCAAGGATATTTTAAGGACACTGGGCAATAGAGCCCTAAAAACTGCTTTCCAAGGCGTTTTTAGATTGAACGTAAACAAATATCAACAAAACTTCAAAATCCCTTTCAGGGGGTCGCAGTCGACTTTTATACCCTAAAAACAGTCCGATTCTGAATATTCCGCGGTCTAACGAGCCCTCGGGAAATTTACTTTCCTCAAGTCTAAAATTCTCCATTTTAAAGTCGATAGAGCAAGAAAATTTATGGCCATGGGTCAAACACCCATTCCATGTCGAATTTCTTCCCTCAAATATTCCAAAAAGGACAAGTTTACTCTCGAGATGTGAGTAAATGCTCAGGAAATTCGTTGCCCAGGAATTCGGGCTAAAAATATATCGATTTACACTATATAATTAGATAAATAGTTAGTCAAATACAAGACTAGATAAATTAATTCATAAATTGAACATTAAATAAAACAAAAGCGAGGCTACAGAATTTGTTCGGAAACCGTTTTCGCCTGCAAACCGTTGTCCAGACCCGAACTTAATGTGTTTCTTACAGGCGCGGACTGGCCCACCGGGCGAATACCCGATGAGCCCTCAATGTGGGGGGCCCTCATTTGGAAAATACATACGTTAGAAATTATATGTATACACCGCCACGTTCAGGGGCCTCTTGAGGCTCTTGAAACTTTCAGCATAAAAAAAAAATTGTTCTACTTATGTTAAGTGCTGAAATCTGATGTAGTAGAGTACCAGTTTTTAATCACCTGGGCCCTTCGTACGTAGCTCATTTTTTAATGCAATAAATTGATAGAACCCCTGGCGTTCAGAGGTACACAAATAAAATTGTTTGTGTCTGCATCAAATCGTTCTTTATTTTAATCTGTGAAATCTAAAGAGTTTCCCTTTTATTTTCCTTTAAACTACAATAATTTCTTTATAGGGGGCCCTTCAACTTGTCTGCCCGGTAGGCCGTTAGGGTCTCAGTCCAGGTCTGGTTTCTTGTAAAACGATTCTTCCAAATTATTTCGGGATAAAGATTTTAGTAAAAAGATCTTAGTTCGAAATAAATTTTCGTATTTTTTTTTATTTATTTACTTTTTTTTTTGGAGGAAACAATGGATTTGTGAGAAATCTTTCTATGAAAATAAAGCGATTTTTGAAATTCTTGATATCTTCTTGAATTCTTTTATCTGTTGTAAATTTCCTTAAGAGACAATGTTTTATTGCTTTTTTTTTAAAAGCTTATAACCAGGCACGTAGCCAGGGGGGGGGGGGGGGGGGGCAGGGGGCCAGGGCCCCTCCCGAAGCCAAGAAAATTGTAGTGATTGTATTTAATTATTCGGTAAGGAACTACAAAATTTAATAGTAGCCGATTTATACTATGATTATTGGTGTTTCGCCGGGTCTGACTGCAATCAAGAACTACACTGAGGGAAAAACTGCAACTTAAAATCAAATCCGAGCCATATTAATTCAATATGTTTCAATATAGAAGAAAAATAATACCGAAACATATTAAAGTAAAAATTTTCAACTTTGATTTGATGTAGTTTCCATATATTTCGTGGAGTATGTTAAAGTTGCATTGATTTGAAGTTGCACCATATTAATTTGAGTTTGTTTTCATATTAATTCATGAATTGCGTTGAAATTTACGTTGCTACCTATTGAATCAATAAGAAACGCTATTAAATTAATATGGAAACTCTTCACACAGAAAAATATGACACCATTAAATCGATAAGATCCCCTTATTGAACAGTTTTTTTTGCACTTACATTGATATAATCAATCTAGCAAGCTGAAATCATATCGCGCGATGGCGTAGTTGAAGTGTGCTAGACTTGTAATCTGGAAGGCCCGAGTTCGAACCCTGCCGCAGGCCAAAGAATTTGTGGAAAAATGGAGAATAAAAAACAGGCAAGTAAATTTTAAGGAAAAATTACGGGGAGCAGAAAGTAAGTTGGACGCGAACCAATAAAACAAGTTGCTTTCGTCGGGTCTTCCAAAAGTCACGCACAAGCACGTTCAAGAAATTCCTATAGAATCTTTTTTTTAATTTTTTAAGCATAAAAATTTTGTAAAATGTTTTATTTCTCAGTTTTTCAAATAATGTAAATGTTAAATTATCTACTTTTCCCAAAAAAAAAAAAAAAAAAAAAAAAAAAAATCGACGCTCGCTGGAGCAGGGATCGAACCCACCGACCTGGTTTTTTACAAGAATTCATATCACAATTAAGTAGAATCTAATATTAATTCAATACCGAAAAATATCATTTTAATATGGTTTCTATATTAAAATCGTCGATATTGCGCCACCTTAATTCAATGGTGTTCCATATTGAATCAAAATTTTTCTACGTTACTAGACTTTCGTTAACGTTTCACATCGAATCAATGTGGTTTTTATTGATTTTATGTGGTTTTTTCTCTGGGTGTACCGTGCAAAGGCCGGCTAACAAAACGTATCTTTCACTACTGCGCTGGCCCCCCCCGAACGTAATTCCTGGCTACGGGCCTGCTTATAACGGACATTGGCCATATGAAATATAACCTTAATAACTTTAGTTGTCAAATTTCGCTTAGTTCCTTTATCTTTTTTTTTTTTTTTTTGTATCCATCAAGTCATCTCGACTTATTTTGCCGTGAACAAAAATGCTAATGAAAAAATATTTCATTTTTATTTTCATTTTAGTATTTTCATTTGAAAATTTCCGTATTTTGATGCTATCCGGGTACTTTTCGTTGTATTATATCTACAAATTTATTACTTACCACTCATCGCTTCTTTTCCACTTTTTCACCTTCGTAGGTCATCAACTGCTTTCGTGAACTGTTCAATTATGTAGTTTGCCATAAACGGACTTTCGCTTGGACTTCATGTTCAACTCAACTTTCTTATTTTTTTCTTTCTTCTTTACGGGATTTTTTGTTGTTGTTTTTTTCTTCGTTTTTTTTTGTTTTTTTTTTGTTTTGTGAAATTTTGTTTTTAATATTTTATATTTATGTACCTCTCTTTTAGCGCATTACATTGTGTTGTTGTGGATTTTTTTCTTTTCTTATATAATTATAGTTCCTTCGTTGTTGAATCGAAAGGACGGACGGACTTTTATAATCGCAGAAATTGCGCTTGTTTTCATTTCAATTTTTGTCTGAGTGCATTTTCTCTTGTGTTTTTCTTAAGAAACGATGCTAGAGAATTGTTTCCATCGTTTTTGATGGGCTTTGTTTTCTCCTTCTGCATGAATGAGATATTCCAAATACTTGAGATATATATAGAGTTTTTTTCGCAAAAAAAAAAAAATAAATAAATAAATAAAAACCAAAAAGAAGACAAACGCTGAAATATTAATTTTTATGATTGCCTTCTTGAGTTTGAGTTGAATTTCCCACATTCAAAGGATGAAATATGAGAGTTAGGCTTATGGAGGGGATTAAGAGCGAAGTCTTGAGCAAAAGCCAAAATGAACGTGGGGAAAGAAACATGGAAAATTTTTTGTATACTTCAGTCTTTTTCTGGATTTTCGTGAAAAGTAAAAATAACACAAAAAAAAAACAACAAAAATTTGATGCCGCATCCCGACACTAAAACGATGTTTGATAAAATGAAAAAAAAAAGAACAAGTAAGGGTGTTATAGTCAGGCGAGCCTGACAATAGAATACCCGACATAAACACATATGTTCAAATAATTTTTAATATCAAGAGGTTTTTAAGGCCATTGGGGGCCCCATATACCGACTTTTTTTGAATTTCTTTATGAAAACCGCCCCTTTGCCACGCCCACTTTTTCAATTTTTCGAAGTTCTAATCGGAGGCTTAAATATACCAGCAAATTCTAAGTTTCATTGAAATATATGGAAAATGTGAGATTTTGGGGCAGTTTTGAGATTTTTGTGACAGATCCTAGTACTGGAGGTACCCTTAATAATGGACCGATCAAGAAAATTTTTGGGACAGAATGTTTATGGCTACAAAGGAAGTATAAGTGCCAATTTTCGTTCAAGTCCCATAGGCGTTTCGGGAGTAGGAGACAATTTTCGAAAAACGCCCTTGTGCCACGCCCATTTTTCTAATTTTTGTAAATCACATAAATGTTCAAATGGCAAATTTCATCAAAATATCTTGTAAAACATCGGGTTTAGAGCAGTTTTTGTGATTTCATAACAGACCCCAGTACTGGAGGTACCCCTAAAAATGGTCCGATCGGGTCCATTCTCGAACTCGTTCTTACTCATGTCTCCGTGAGCAAGCATACAAAATTTCGTCAAGATAGCTCAACTCCTTCGATAAGAAAACTGTCTATAAACAGACAGACATGAAGACAGATAGATGGACGGACATGGCTAAATCGCATCTCCTTGGCTGATCGCTGACTCTTGTATACATTTTTTTTTTAAGTGTATCTCCGTGTTACACACGTACGCACAAATGCAAAATACCCTTCGACACAGAGTGTTCCGGGCTTAAAAAAGTTGCAAGGCTTTAAAATTTCAGTGTTTTGAAGCTATTTTGAAAAATTAAAATGAAGAAAAACATAAAGCATAGCGGAGGCAAACTATTCACAAGGCATTCATGGGAAATTTTGCGGCACTCATGCCGACGTCGAAGAATTCATAGAAACCGACACGTTCACGTTCACGACCACGTTCTCACACTCTCTCGCGCTCTCTCTCTCTCTCTCCCGCTCTTCCTCATCCCCCCGCCTGGACCAGACCATGCATGCACGGCACACAGTTCATCCTAATAGTTTATTGTTTGTCGATTTTATTAACCATACCGTAAAATAAGCAAAGCTACTAGAAATTCTACTTAAATATTTATAGTGCATATGCTTATACCCATATATTTGAAATGGAAATATGTATGAAATAGAAGCGTACACTTTTATGTATTTGGAAAAATTTGTTAGCCATAATAACAAATGCTGCAGGCTCTGCAGTTCTTCGATTCAGTACAAGCTGCGCTGTTAGCTGGAATGCAGCTACCGTGTATACTTGTTCTCATACTGAATTCTACGTATAGTACCTATACCGAAACGAATGTTTAATCCATTCCGGTGCGTTCGAAATTCTATGAACGTTTAGCTAAGCCCGTGCCTTTATACCTGACACACTATGTCGAGGGTATATTACGTTTGTGTTGAGCTACTATGTTTGGTATTTTATGCATTACCAGAGAACTGAGTACTGGAATCTATTATGAAAATCATATAAACTGTTGCGGTTTTTATAAAGTTCATTTGGTATGCGTGTTAGCGGAGACATGAGTAAGATCAAGGTTGAGAATAGACCTGATCGGACCATTTTCAAGGGTAGATACCAACAGTAATAGGGTTTTTCCACAAAAATCCCCAAAATCGTCTCAAAGTCGGGGTTTTTCGAGATATTATTCAGTATGATCTAGAATTTGAGTTTATATTTAAGTCTTTGACTGAATTTCCCAAAACTGGATACGCGGGGCCCTGGCGAAAGGGCAGTTTCCATTAAGAAATTGAATAAAGCTTTATATATGATGACTGACTCGCCTGACGGTAATACCCTTACTAGTATTAAATTAAAAAAAAATTTTTAGTAGCATTTTTCATGCGGGGGGTTAAATTTTGTATACGCAATATTAAGCAGCTTATGACTCGCATGCTAAAATATCAGCTTAAAAATTTTGCTTTGATCCGAAATACATCACAAAAAAATATATATGTATGTATTGGGTATGTGTTTTTTATTTTTCACGATTTATATAAATCGCAATGAAAACATTGAATAAATCAATGGAAATAGAATCGAGCACAGATCTGCGTATGAGGGTTTTTTTTTATTCGGTAAACAAGATGCGCGTTGCTCATACGACAGTGAAGTGCGATTGGTCTTACACTAAAAATATTGATCGAAAAGGTTCAAAGGTATAGCATTATGAGCGTAGTGGTTTTACTTTAAAAAATGGTTTGCTCTTTACGTAAATGCAGCTCAATTCTTAGTTTTATTAGATTATTTTTGTGCATGATTCTTCGGGTATACTTATGGTTGATAAGAATCAACATGGCACAAATTCAAATACTACTCCTCGTGCTACTATTATGACAAAACGGCGCGGCGGAGATGTTGTTGCTTGAATTCCTCTTCATCGTGCTGATCGAATAATGGAACATTGTTAGTGTTAAAACTTGACCATATTGAAGTGTTTCAGTATCGTATATTGTTCCGGATAGGTTTTGGAAAATAAACACAAAACAACAGTTTGGCTTTAATATTAACGCAATGGGAAATATTTAAAATTGAACTCGAATACTTTCCTACTTTCAGTGCCGATATAAGAGCACAAAATAACACACAGTAACAAACACACACACACACACACACTTTCAGACATATGAACAGAGACATTTGTGTATGGTACAATGTCTGTCTGACATTTTTGAAGTTCTAAAGTTTTGAAGTGGAAAATTTTATTTGAAATCAATATGAGCGCTCTTATATCATTCAAAGAGTTAACATTCTCCAATCAATGGAAATATTTGCGCTTCTATAATGATATGTATGTGCTTATATATATTTAAAATTTTTTTTTTTTATTGATTTTCGCATATCACTTTCACTTGCGTAGTCTTAATATAGAACAGTCTGACAGGTCTTTTTGGCCTTTTGTTCGGTTACAGCATACAGCACAAAGTATCCCCAATATTTATTTTAAGATATTCTTTGTCATTTTCGGCCATTTCAACACGATTGTTTGCGACAGATTCGCTCTAGCGGCATCGGAAAATCATTAGTAATTTGGTAAGATCTCGCTTAAAATCTGGCCTAATCGGAAATCACTCCTTATACCTACTCCTTTTAACATCTCGTCTATTTGTTCATTTTTGTTGTTATTAACATGCCATTCTAGGTGGTGCAATGGCGAAAAAAACATTTGAGAGCAGCAGCACATTATTCTTTTCTCTCTAAATGTCATCTTATAGAAAACCAGTTGAATGTTCTTTTGTTTGTCTTCTCTTTGAATATTTCGGATATTTAAAAAAATCTATTTTTAACAATTTTTGTTCATCTCAGCCAGATTTCAACTCCCCGAGATCTTCGGATTCTGAGTCGAGAACTCATCATCTATGCCACTTCATGCAAACGCTCAACTGACGTTAAAACCTTATACAAATTTCAGTATCCAATGAGATTCAAGGACATGAACAGCAACCCTCTACGATGACATGTCATGCATGATACTGTCACCTATAAGTCATCGATGATATCACTGATGACTTTGTCATGCAGAAGATAATTTCCTGCTGGGTAACTCTTGCATGAACACTTGCAAAATTATTATTCGGAAATTCGAAAAGAAAATTGCGACGAGTAGACAGGCGTGGGAGTATTATTTATTGCGGTCTAATCTTTTTTGCGGTGATTGAGTTTGAGTTAGCGGTATTTGCGGTGTTTTCATTATTCGAGATACCCACACAATTCATTGCTCTGTTGAGCGCTTAATCGGACCAACTATCGCGTACTGTGCGGTTGTGGTACATATTTATACCGCACTTTATTGTGTTTATATTGCAAGTCAGAAAATCATGACCGCTTGCAGTTCTCTGATATGTAGTTCCATCCTTATTCTAAGTAGGCCTGTTCCAATCCATTTCCAGATATCACGATTTTGTAAAAAGTTATTTGCATTTGTTTTTTTTTAGCTTAGGATGTATTTATTTTGAAACACTTAATTATTATTTTATTGGATGAAAAATTATTTCAATGTAGGTACTCATATTAAGATACTTAGCAGGATATAAGGTGCCCTTTCGAAAATTTTTGAGTAATTATATGAGTTTTTGTCCGTTTCTACGGGACATAAGTATGTATCATTTTCTATCGAATGCTCTTTAAGTAGAAAAATTCGAATATCTTAAAAAGAATGTCAAAGAAAATCGCAAAAAAAAAAAAAAAAATTAAAAATGAGAAAACTCAATTTTTGCTCTAATATTTCGACTATTTTTTTTTAAACCTTTTATACTTTTTCATCATCTTAATATGTTCGTATATTGGTCTTATTAAAGCTCGTTAAGAACTTATTGAGAGCATTCGTGGGCATAATTTGGGGGCCCTTTATGCATTGCCATATACTTATTGAATTCTTAAAGTGTTCGTAAAGTTTAAGTTATGCTATTCTAAAACTTATATGTATAAAGAAACATTTTGCTAGCTGGGATGCTATCATAAACACATCGACATCGAGACTCAGAAGCCAAATAGGAGCTTAACAATGTTCATACATGTTTTCTGCTCATAAACATACATACACACATACATAGATTATAATCGCTGCGTTATTACTTTTATGCGATTAGTGCGTAATGCCATTAGAGAGTTCTTGAGAAGTTATTTGACAGTTGTTTTTAGATCTAAAAGATCATAAATTCTTCGAACTGTTATGCATCGTGAGAAAAAAGCTTCCATTCGCATCCTGCATAATTTCTCCCTTTGATGTTTTCTTTTCTGGCATGTTCTGTTTTCTTCAAAATTCTCAAGAATTTCTTCATTCACTACTTTGGTTTTTTGTGCTTAACTAGTTTTCTTCTTCTTGTGCTAGCGACTCGTATTCTATAATGTTTTTGAATTACATGAAATGCGAGGACCGTAGCAACAGCTGTAGGTGTATTCATGCTTTCATTCCTTGTGCCAGCGCCGAATAATATGCAACTTTTCATTTCAGTCATTTTATGTGATTTCCTTTTTCCAAGAATTAAAAATAAACATACAAAACAAACAAAAAAAACGATGCGAAACGGAGAATATCGCTCCAAGGTTGTGGACTGAACCAAATGGCAGCCAAGGGAAACGCTTTGGAAATTTAAATCACACATATTTGTAATTCAACTCTTTAAAGGGTCTTGCCGACTCAGGAAGGCGATCGGTCCGCCTGAAAGAAAACTTAAAATTGAGGATATCTACTTTTTTTTTTATTGTTGGTATTTACGTTTTTGTAAATATGTAGCTTAAAAAAAGTATTTTTTGATTTTGATAAAATTCCTTTTTGGTGAAGGTTATATTTGAAGGTACCTACATATTTTATAAATTTCGCCATAAATTGGCGCGAGAGCGGAAATACACTGAGAAAATGTATAAATTTGCATTTGATTTTTCGTGTCAAAATTTTTCTCAGTGTAAAATTTCAACAAAAAAATTTTTCATTCCTTGTTTTATTAACTTTCGGCTTGCACTTGTTTCATCTTGCCAGGCAAACACAGTGAATTTTTAGGACTCCCTATGCGTTGCGATGATGCTCCTAAGGAGCTTCCGAAAAGCGTCCAAAATAAGCGTGTTGGCGGGACTAAAGGGTCTTTTCAACACATACATATGAAAAAAGTGTAGGTACCCTGGGGGAGTGTTTTCGGCGTCCTAAAATGCTGCTTCAGAAAAATCGCAAGAACTATGCGCGAACGCTTTTAGTTATAATGTCCGTCCGTCTGTCCGTTTGTCTGCATACAGTTTTCTTATCGAAGGAGTTAAGCTATCTTGAAGAAATTTGGTATGCATGATCACAGGCAAATGAGTAAGAACAAGTTCGAGAGTGGAACTGATCGGTCCATTATTAAGGGTAGAACCTCCATTACTAGGGTCTGTCACAAAAAATCCAAAACTGTCTCAAAATCGGACATTTTCGAAATATTTCAATGAAACTTAGAATTTGAGCGTTTATTTAAGCCTCTGATTAGAATTCAAAAACATTGGAAAAGTGGGCGTGGAAAAAAGGCGGTTTTCATAAAGAAATCTAACAAAAGTCGGTATATGCGGCCCCTATTGTCCTACTAAGAATAGCTGTGCTAGCTATTCAAAAGTCAACAAAACCTTTAACCCTTTCCCGTAATTGCATTGAATTTGGAATTGCGTAACGCCCGCCCGCAGTGCCCATTTTCCATATGCAATTCGCAAATCAATCATTCAATGATGGCAAGTCCATGAATGAGAGACATTTTGGGTGATTTTGAACTCCAATGGCAGAAAAACTGAATTAAAAATGGATGCACGAACACTTCGTATTCCATCGTTTGATAGCATTGATTTCTCTTTTCTTCTGCTCTTCTCCGATGCGTTTAATGAAGAATTCGTAGCATTTTGTACCAATTATGGTGAAAATTCAATTACGCTGAATTTGTCACTATCGTTTTCCTCTGCTTTTCTGCTGCCTTAAATTTGAATGCTTCTACCTACCTAGTTTTTTTTTTTTTTTTACCTCGCATTTACTTCCTCCGTTTACGTCGCTTTTGTGTCGTGCTAAGTTAGTTGAAACGAAAATAAATTGAGTTATTTCTGTCCTTGATACGCTGTCGTGATTTATTTGAGAATTTTTAATGCGCCAGACGTATTCGCATCTATCTCGACATTTGCATATTTTTCATTTTTTTTTTTTTTTTGTCTTTTGTTCAAAGAAAATGCGATTCAAATGGCCCCGAGAAGAAGAGCGGGGGGCTTCGCATGAAGAAATACCGCCCATTAATGGAGAATAAATTGAAATTTTTCCAACATCTCACATTTTGAATAGGTGTATGTAAAAAAATGTTGAGTGCTTTAAATATATCGAGCCTTAAGGGGTTATTCTGATGTAAACGCATAAATCGTACCACCATATTTTTTTGTTTGAAAATTTTTCCGTGAGACAATTAAGTTCAATCAGTTCAATTTTTTTTTATTATTTAAAAGTAGAAAGTGGAAGAATATTTATATTAATGTTTCAAATCAATCGGTGCGATTATGTTTTCGGGCTATAGGATATTTCCCGTGCCAGAAAATTCTCAGCCCTATTCGAATTTCATTTTGCCCAGAAATATTTCTTGGAGGCAAAAAAATAGAGGAAAAAATGTGATGACCCGTGCTTAAAAAAGTTCAAAGTACTTCGTTCCTCTTCGTTCACTGCTCCAGCGTGCTTAGAAAAGGGCGAAATTTTTTCAAATCCGCAGGGAAAAATTTAGAAACGGGCTGTATGCTTCCAGAAAATCGCGTTGAAAGTCTCAAGAGCGGAACAAGTCACTTAGGGTGCGTCGGTGATTATGAGCTGGAACTTATGTAATACTTTGAAATTCGGTCTGATTTTTTCACAGCGTATTCTCAATAAGTTTGATTATCGAAATATGAAAGAAAAAAGATTGATTTTTGAAAGTGATTACATCAGAATAACATCAGAAATAAATCAAATTTTATAGGAGAATGTTTTTTGCAACAATTTTTGAATCGAGTTTCTATAATCATAAGGGTCAATTGGACAACTATGGATTTTTGTGAGATGATGCAAATAACCGAGACCTAAAAATTTTGATTTAAAAAAAAAAAACAAGAAAATAACCATGTCATCGTCTTTTTGGCGGTTAAGACTCGATATGTGCATATGGGGAACCAATGAAAACGATTCGTTTCACAGCATGTATATGCAAGGCTGGCATTTCCAATGCAGTGCCATTACTATCTTTATAAAGAAGTCTTAGCTAGTTGATTGAGCACAATACGAGCAAACGAACAAAAAGCGATGCCTAGACTAAAATGAAAAAAAAATTTTATTGGCAATAAAGGGTCTTTATGGTATCCGTCGATGCCCGATGCCTGCTGCCCATATCGAAATCACTCCATCGACAGACAAAGAAACTCCTATTTAAGTTGGGAATACCATATCACGAATCACCAAGCGCTTAAACGAGTTAAAACACACACACACGCGATCCAGCAAAAAAACACACACATACACACTCACACATACACACTCAAACAAACAGACAAACACACACGCACAAACGTCATATAATCTTTGCATTACTGCTTTTCGAAATTTTAAATCCTCATTATGAGAGATTGAATCGAGCGAAGATTTTCCTGAAATGATTGTACTTAAGCAAGCAGTCTTATATATCAAAATGAAGGTATGATGCCTTCTGAAGCTCGCTTCGAACAATCCCATTTTAATTGATGATGTTATGCTCTACGATTGCGTGTGCTATTAAAAATTCAGACAATGCTGAAGGAATTCTTAACTTTGCATAATGTTAATTCAAAAGTTGAAGACTCGGAGCGCTTCGCCTTGCCTTCCTTCCCATTCCCTTCCATTCGTTTCCCTTACATTACATTCCATTCCATTCCGTTCCGTTCCATTCCATTCCATTCCATTCCGTTCTCTTTCCATTTTAAGTTCTTTTGCTTGCAGTATGAAAATGAATTCAGTTTTGCACATCGCTTCAGTTGAATCGCAAAGAACATGCCTTTACATTTCAATTCCTTTCCAAAAACAATTCGAAAAAACCAAAAGCAAAATGAGAAAACGCAAGAAATGAAAATCCAAAAGAAAAGAATAAAAAATTAAAAGAAAAGACACACACAAAAAAAAAAAAAAACGCGCACACATAACAGGAAACAAAAACTTTAACGAAAGTTACGAAGACAAAAAGGAGGAAGTTATAAAATAAAATGTAAAAGTTGAGCTTGAATTGCGAATTGCGCGGCATCATCATTTGGCAATTTTTGTTTTAAATAAAAATAACAATGCGGCATGCAGAACGGCAATATGAGACTTCCCGATTTTGAGCTCAACTATTGTAGGTATAAATAAAATATGTGAGAAATTTTACGCAATCAAAATTCTTTTGCCGCAGTCCGTCGTCGTATTGCAATTACAAAATTTTTTTTTATATCAAAATTACGGAAAATGCATAAATCCATCCGCGCGTTCGCCGGAAAAGATAAACGGACTAAAACATGCACCATGACGACTTAGAGACCAAAAGTGAGAGCCGAATCTATTTTGGTACACTCTCAAACCAATTTCAGTTAATAATAAAAAGGCTTAAAGCTTTTCTTTTTATGACCTTTAATGGTAGCTGGCGATTTTGGAGCTCTATTAAAATATTTACGACTCTCAGCTCCATTGTATGTTATTGATGATCGACGCTAGAATGTTTAAAGTATGCGATGGCATTTTTTATATTTATATATATATTTTTTTTTTTTGGAAATTTCTCTTCTTTTAACCCTCTGCAGCTGACGCGGTCTAATTTTAACAATATAACTGACCCTCTCATCTCTAAACTGATTTTCTTTTTGAGAATCCTAACTGGCGCCATCTTGGCCTCATTTCTTATAAGAGCAAATAGTTTTCAAGCCAAAAAGAAAAAATGGTTAAAAATTTGAAATAAAGGACGAAATAAAAGGACGAAAAATGCAACAAAAATAGCAATCTGTTGATTCTCTATTAAAAAAAGAGAGATTTATCAACTCACATAGATATCACAATTTATAAATAAAAGGCATTTTATTGAAAGAGCACAAGGATCATAATTTTGGATTTTAAAAAAAGCTCGCAAAATTTTCTGTTTTGCGGGTATTCTGCCAAACTACGACGTCAGCCGCAGAGGGTTAAAATGCAAAAAAAAAGAATAATAAAAAAAATTTTTAAAAATATAAAAAATAAATAACTAAAGAAAACCATGCTTTCATCCGTTAAGAAACACTAAACTGACAGCAAAAATATTCATTTAAAAATTAAAAAAAAAAAAAAAATGGAGGGAAAAAAGATAAATAAAAAAGAAAAAACTTTAAATGCGCGATTTTATAAGTATGTATTATAAGAAAAAAAAAAAAGAAAAAAAACAACGAACGGAAGAGTAAAATATATCTATTAGATACACATACATATTTATATGCACAGCGAACGGAAATAGAAATGCAAGCAGAGCGAAGGCAAAAAACTTTTATAGTTTACCGGTACACTGCTACCAAGTCAATATTATTACATCCGAGATGCTGCCGAGTCGCCTGCCGAGTGTCTTGGCATTGCTTTATCTATTCCTTACAGACTAACTTGACACCAATCGCGTTGAGTCCCTTTGTCGTTACGGCTGAATGCATTTGGACCTTTTTAGAGCGTTTCGCTCGGCAGCTATTACGCGTTTTTATAACCATACGTACATACGTACATATCTGTGTATGTATGTGCACGAGCGCTGTACGCTATAGAGAGACAAGCGGACAAACAGGCAATATACACATCCGTATATCATATATGTATGTATGTTTATGTATGTATGTAAGTGCTTTATGTCGATTTGAATATTTTATAGGCATAAATAAAGTGAGTGAGTTGAAGTACCTTGTGTACATCACACTAGCTTGGAGACTCTTTTCAGTTTCCTTTCGGTTATTTTGGCTTAATGGCATTTAAGTACAGAGAAGAAGAAGAAGGAAGAAGAAAAAGCAGGGGAAGAAGGAGAAGTAAACGATGAAGAAGAAGATGATGAAAAAAAAAAAATAGCAAAAGTGCTTAACGTTCAACGTTCAACGGTAGGAAATAAGGTTTTGTGGCAAGTGAAATTCCTTCTACAGAATTGTTGGAAGCCTTAGCCGTAATAACTCCCCTGTGCCGATCCATGCACACACACACACACACACATATATATCCCAGTAGTCAGCGGAGCCACCACAACACTAGCGATTTCACTAGTCACTGGGTGTCGGGGATCGGTCCCTTTCCTATCCAAGACGCTGGCGAATTTAACATTACGATCTCATTGCCGGGGACAGGTTGTCCTTTTATGCGCCACCTTTAACCAGTCATTTCGCTAGCGAAAAGGGGCAGGAAAATGGCCTAGCACCAGCGACTGAGAAAAAAGAAAAATTTCATTTTTTGTTTTGAATTTTTTTAAATTTATTTATTTTATTAATTATTATATTTTTTTGTTTATCTAGTTTTTATTTTAAATCTTTTTTATCTTACTTCTCTTAAAATTTTCTCGCCTCCACCGAGCCTCAAACCGCTGACCACCAGATCGCTGGGCGAACGCCTTAACTATTACGCTAAACGAACGAATTTAATTTCTTGGTCAAAATGCTCACTTGAGTTTAGCGTTGCTCAGATTTTGGGAAACGTGCTTAAGGAATTTTTTCACTCCAAAAATTTTTTACTTGAAAATGAACCATTAAAAAAAAATAATAATAAAACCTTAAAAATTTAGGGGAAAATGTTTGTCTTCCAAAATAACTGAACTATGAACAAAAAAAAAAAAACTAATTTATAAAAAAAGTAAAAAATTTAGGAAAAGTTCTCGCCGCCTGCAGGGATTGAACCCCGAACCTCCCGGCTATCGAGTCATAGTTTGAACCACTGCGCTATCGAACGCTTGACGGGCAAATGATCAGAATGCGACCTAAAAGCAGACAACAGCAAAAACAATCATACGCAGCGAATAGGGAAATGTGAGCTGAGGCCTATCTACTCTTTCAGGTTCATGTGGTAGGTGAAATGGCTAGTCATCAAGGACTGGCACTTTGGCATGTCACATATATCGGGGGCGACCTACTGACTACTGGGATATTCGTATCGGTGCTGGGCTTAGACGGGCAACATTTTTACTTTACACTGAAACAAATATTCAAAACGATTTGTCCGATAATTATTGCAAATCGCTCATTCCCAGTTTGAAAGATTCTTTGCCCATCCTAAGTTATCGTCCCCTTGGAAGAAAACGAACTAATTCGCTTCACTTCGTCGAATGGCAACCGTTGAGAATTCTTTATACGCTATTGTATCTAATTAAATTCGATTAATATATGTACATATGTACATACATATATGCCTCAATTATTCGCACATACATAATTCGCAACAAAAACAAAGACAAATTCTCATGTCGTTGTTGAAAAGAAACAAAAAAGGAAAAAAAATATAATAATAATAATTTTCACCTATATTAACGTAGGAACATTCAACTTCTTTTGCCATGTAATGGGGTTCCTTATTATTTTCTTATAGATTTTATGTCTGTATGATTATTTCTCGCATCATGAGCTTTCATTTGAGCCCATAAGTGTTGATAATTAATGAATTACATATTCGAATGCGTTGAGTTGAAGTTAGGGTTGAAATAAGGTGCTGAACGTGTCTTTGTACTTCAATGTTAGTTGCTCAGCGCAACTTTATTAAGTCTATTATTAATGTATGTATAAGCACACTAACTACACTCCGTAGGCGTGTTCCAGAAGGCAAACGAAGAAGAAGAAGAAGACAAATTCAATTATTTTTATATAATTTATAGAATATTCTCTTAGTTGGTTGATTGTTTTGGTGGAATTCTTGCTGACTCACCACGTCATTAGAAATTTGCTCTATGCTTAAGCGCAAGACGGTTTTGCGCATTCGCATGACAAGGCAAGTTTCGTTCAATACATTGCTATGCTTAAAAGCCCGCACCCCCCGACTCCTTTTTTTTTTTTTTTTTGTTGCCTTTCGTTTATCGCTGTCGGCAGTTTGGTTTCATTGTTCGTTTTACCTGTTGGTCGTTCTTATGGTCCAAGTACCTTTAAGTGGATCAGTTAATGAATATGATATAGCTTGGTAAAACCAAGTTCGTTTATCGTTTATGATTTATACTATGCGATTAATGTGTAGTGTTTTTGCCACTCGACCTAATAGTAGCGATAAATAATTGTAAGCAAGCAGATCTTATCCTGAGTGTGTCATTCCTTAACATGCACAATTTTAGCCATGTTATTTACGTTATAAGGAAAGCATATTTTGGGTATATGGGGAAATTTCGTTTTTCAAAATATTAATTTTTATTGATAAGTAAATAGGTAGATAAAAACCGAAATACCTTTATTTATCCATATTCATTTTGCTAAAAGCTAAAAGGTTGTGAATTTATGATGTGCGTTAATAATATCAATTCATATACCGAGTGTCCAGGTAACTTTATGCATAATTTGAATATGCAATACCTCGTGTCAAGGGCTATGGTTTTTGTTCTTGCAACACTTGCCTAAAAAGAACCGTTTTTGAGTTATATCACTTTTAAAAAGGACGATTTTTGTATATATTTTTAAATATTATAAACAATAAATACTCTTGGACAAAAAAAAAAAAATGGTGCAACCAACCATTTTTATTGGTTGAAGTGTGTCCAACAACCATAAAGACTACACACCACATTTGACCCCATACTCGAATCATGTATTCGGTGGACATTTGGCTAGGGTCCGCGTGTTTGCTAAGCCCGATAGCTAATCATAAAAGATCACCTCGCTGGGATTTACTGACCATCAGAGGGAATTAAAGACCGACTTCTTTGAATATTCTGACTTACTCCTCTTAAAAAATTCTGATTTTAACAAGTCCCTATGGTGAAAGTCTCGTAGGATTAATAAAATAAGTTAACAATAACCCTCTGCAGCTGATGTCGTAGTTTAGCAGAATACCCGCAAAACAGAAAATTTTGCGAGCTTTTTTTAAAATCCAAAAATACGATCCTTGTGCTCTCTCAATAAAATGCCTTTTATTTATAAATTGTGATATCTATGTGAGTTGATAAATCTCTCTTTTTTTAATAGAGAATCAACAGATTGCTATTTTTGTTGCATTTTTCGTCCTTTTATTTCGTCCTTTATTTCAAATTTTTAACCATTTTTTTTTTGGCTTGAAAACTATTTGCTCTTATAAGAAATGAGGCCCAGATGGCGCCAATTAGGATTATCAAAAAGAAAATCAGTTTAGAGATGAGAGGGTATAGTAGACCCCACGTCAGTTAAATTGTTAAATTGAGACCACGTCAGCTGCAGAGTGATAAGACTGGGCTGTCGACTAAAAAAATCTTAGATTGCCTTTTTATTAATTTTTTTTAAATTAAATTTTAATATCAGACACAATAATTTTATCGGCTAACCGTATTTTTATGCATCAAATTGACCATATCATATTTGAAGTCAGCTTTGATCACAGAACAAATAAATCAATTTCAATGAATAAACATAGAAATTTCAGCATTTATATCCAAGCTTAAAATAATGTTAAATTGAAATATTCCTTCAACTGTTTGAAAAGCTCGTGCAAGCAATAACCAATATTGAATATTTAATCAAGAAACTTCCAATCCAAACAAATCTCTATTTCTAACTTATCCAATTTCTGGTGACACGTGTCCCGTACGTGCATCAACAAATGTCAACTTCGATAACTAATTATTTCGAAATTAATCTGTTTAAAGTTCCTGGCATGTCCTCTGCTAATGGAACGTAACTTCTTTAAGCAGATGTCAATTCAGACAACAATATCCAAATATTTGAACAAATTTTGCGATAAAAAAAAAAAAAAATAAAACTTTATTCGAAAAATGATTTTGTCATCAAATTTTTTTTGTCATTTTTCATACCCTTTCACAGCATTATAACTTAATTTAAGTTTCGCACCCTCAACAAAATTTTACTTTATACTTTTAGTTTTGACCTTTTATATTTTCGTGCTCTCTCTCTCTCTCTCTCACTCTCTTCTTTTCTATCTCGTTTTTATGCTTTGAGAGCACTTCATTGCATTCGAAAAGGAAATACATAAAAATAAATCACTTGCAAAATTGCGATGGAAACAAATATTTTTGACATCTGAATTTGATTGATGATGCTTGAAAAAGCATACAAACAAAATGTGCATAAAATGTAGAAAATAAAAATCGATGTAAGGCGCAATATCTTTTGTTCTTTCGCGGAACTCTGATCGCTGAACACTGAACTCCGAAAGCGTATTCCTTTGAAATGCTCATGCTGAGTTAATGCAGGACTTGAATTTCAATAAGTACCTACTTACTTACCTACTTAAGTAATCGTACAAACATAGTTCTATGAATCGTTAGAGAGTTTTTATCCGGAAAACTATTGTCAAGCGAAAGAGAATCGAGGTGTAAACAAGGAAAGGAAGAGAACAACAACAACAAAAAAACAGAAAAATCATGATTGAAAATTCATTTTTTCGCAGATTTCTTTTGCACCACCAGCGATTTCACTATGAAACCATATGCAACATAATATGTTGAACATATGATGACGACGCCATCTGTTGATGTGTGATTTTTGCACCCAAAAGGTTTCAAAGGCACTTTGTTCATATGTATATAATGGAATATTTAATAGCTTTCAGCGATAAAACAGAGACAACAAAAGCAACATGAAAAACTCTTCTTACAGCACAAACAATTTTACACAACACTCAAAATGAACTCAAAATCAATAAACTGAAAGAGTTGCTCTGTTTGAAAAAATTGCCAACGAATTGCCCAAAAAAAAAAAAAAAAAACAAAAATAAAACAAATTAGAGACACGAGCACATCAAAAGACCTCAATACTTTTTGCGAAGGCATACACAAATTTATATGAATGTACGTATGTATTTATGTCAACGAATCTCAAATAAAAGCACCTCCGCCAATCATGCATGCAGGGTTATTGGGGTGGGGGTGGTTTGGAGGTATGTGGGCATCACAGCACAACACGCACGCCAAAAGGTGTACTCCTATTTACTATGCCGCACGTACGCTGCATTCAGTGATGCGGCAAACTTGAATAATTGATTGATGCTGACGTGAGTTTGGCAACACCGTTCAACTCTTTTCCCGTCCGTCCGCTATGCTTTCTACGTACTCTCGATGACGCTGGGATCCATTACGATTTTGCACATAAAATTTTTCGATTTCGTGCTTTTATAAAATACTTAAAGCGAGCGATTCGTAAGGGTTTATGCTCAACGTGTTGAAAGCTTAAGTGGAAAGCTGATTTGGGATTTTAATACATTAAATTTCAGTATCTAATCGTAGACGTTCGCATTTCGTTCAATGCTAAACGATATTAAAAGACAAAAACGATTTTTTTTTTTGTTTTTGGTGCTTTTTATCCGAAATAAAATATGCTCTTTGGGGGTTATTACATTTTTATACCCAGCCGATAATTCAAGCATGTGTAACAAAGTCATCAGTGGCGTAGCGAGACATTTCGGCACCCGGAGTTCGATTCGGGTACAATTCTGGCACAATGCAGGAAATGCCACCCCCTCCAATCGGCCTAAATAAAAATACATTCATAAAAATTGAAATATGATTTGGCGCCCTCTTCAAAGGCCCCCCTCGCTGCGCTTCTAAGAGTCATCGATGATTTCATCAATAATATGCAATGGAAATTGGAATAGCTTCCTAGTTCCAATGATACTGCCTTCGATAAAAAAAATTACGCCTGCCTGACCGGGAATCGAACCCGCCGACTTGGGAGTTGCTACTACTTTCGTTTTATACATTATGTAGGCATTACCAAATGAGGGAAATTGAGCCGCATACAATGATATAACAATATGATATCAATTTGAGGTGAATATGTCACCATACGATGAAACATTGCTATTTTGTTAATATGACTGGAACGTGAGAGATTTTAAAGAAATCATTAGTTTCTATAGAACTGTTTAGATTCTGTCTATCATAAGAAACGCGTGCCTGTAGCGTTTCTTGTCTTTTGAAATCATGTGAAAATGGTGTAAATATGTTGCACTTTGTTCTATTGGGGTAATTGCTTTGCGCTTTTTTTCTTGTTAATCTTTTCAGTAGCCGTTTTATATTACTAATGAGTTTTTTGTTTTTTTTTTGAATCAGCAATACTTATACTTTATTTAGGTACCAAATATGTTGCTATAAACACTTTTTAATAAATAGCCTTAAAACAAAAGGACAGTTACTTCTGGTACAGTCCTTATATAATCTGTAGCGATAAAAGCAAAATACAACTCAATTACACAATGCTACAGCGTTTCGACACTTTTTTTCTAATGGTTATTTTATGTTAGCTTAGGGCTCTCTCATTCCTAAGAAGGTCATTGGTTTGATGGATTTAAGTAGCGTTTCCGAGATATGGCCCAAAATGTGAAAAAAATCAATTTTCTCTACTTTGCTCTACTTTGTATTTAGGGTCATAACTCAATTACCGTATAAGATAGCATTGTGTTAATTAATCACAAAATCTCAGAAACTATAGAGCCCACAAATATGGAACGTGTGTTCTTTATAGGGTGAAGACATCCGCTAAAAACGGACTATACGAAACTTCTACCCATGAGAGGGTAAAACGGGGGTTAAAAGTTTGTAAGCCTGACATATGAGCAATAGGGTGTCTCATAACAAAATTTTTTTTGGGAACGTGAATTTTCTTAAAGCTAATAGGGTAAAATATTTTTGAGAATTTTTTTAGATTTTTTGTAAAAGGTTTAGAGGTCGCTCAATGCGGGTTTTTAGAACCCGTTTTTTTCCTGTTTTTGATAAAAGCTTTTTTAAAATGCAATGTCTTTCAAAATTTTTAGCCACTTAACGGTAGAAAAGCATCAAAACCTTATTTCCATATCCATAAACTACAAAATATACCAATATTTTAGGCCATTAAGCGTCATCAATTGCACTTTTTTCCAATAAAACTGGGCGCCAGAAAACATGAAAGCTTCATAATTTCCAAATTTTATACGAGAATGGTTGAAAGTAATGATTCAGCTTTAAAAAACACGAAATCCTTTGTATTTTGAAAAAAAGAAATACAAATTTTGCTGTTGGACTTTTAGAGCTATCTCCGATTTTGTCATTAAAAAAATCACAAAAATACTTTGCATACTTCCAGGCTTTTATTTTTAGTTTTCGGTGCTAACATGATACCCAATCTCAATCTTAAATATAATATTTTTCATAGGCATTTATTTGAATTTTTCCGCTTAAATAGAGGCCGTGCTATTGTCCTTTTATTTAACCCTTTCATGCGTTTTTTGTTTCTATACAACAACACATGTAATGGCCACTTTTTCTCCTCTTTGTAATGATTACGATTACGTATAATTAAACTCATTGCCTTTCAAAAAAAAGTTCAAAAACGTTTGTAGTTATGTGGGTTTTTTGGACTTTCTACCGTTTTTTTTTTTTTAATTTTCTTCGGATGATCCACTCAAGGTAGCATTTTTTTCTACACAAAAATTCTATCCTTTTTCAAAATCAAATAATTTTTTTATGAAGAAAATTTTGAAGATCAACTACCATGGAAAGTTGCGTAGTAGTATCGGCTATCGAATTGTATATAAAAAATCACGGTTAACCTTCTTCACCAAAGTTTTATTAAAACTTTTGCCTAGGGGACCCTCAATAGGTGACATTATAAAACTAATAAAAACGTATCATTTTTTAAATTAATGAGCTGCATTTTTAATAGAAATGGAAGACGGTTTTGCAATATGTTAAAAAACAAAGCATGTGGTTTTTAAACTTCAAAATAAAGGGGAAAGATATGGTAAAAGGCAGAGCGACGATGAGAGACGATTAAAGCGATAGAGAAGGAGAAGAGTTTTAAAAAAAATTCTTTATCAGAAAGCTTTAAATTGCGTAGCTTTGGTATCGAAAACTTTTACCTATTGACTTTGGATACGTTATATCCTTCTGAGGCGGAAAGAAGTTCGCGGGATCTGCTAGTATATGTTACAATGTATATAAGAAACCGAAATGTTAGAAATTGAACATCGATTTAGTAACAGTAACTTTACTTTACCATTTGTCTTGCTTTAGAAAAGTCTTTACCAGACTAAGTTTTTCACAATCTGGAATCACAACACAAATTTCAATTGCTATACAACAAAGTCTGTAATAAACTTTTGGTTTTTTATTTTGTCGAATTTTCTTTATTGAGATCTTTTTAAGACCCAGAAAAACCCCTTTAAGCAGCGGATACATTTAAACAGAATTTAGAGAAGACCTAAACAACCTCTTCGCACTTCACTTTTAATGAACCGAAATTTATTATATTAAACAATTATTTAAATGCGTTCAAAAGAATGCTTAAGAGTCCACTTTAAAATTCCATATTTGAACACTGTAATATCAAAAGCATAAAGCTCTTCGGTCATAAAACAAAAACTCAAAAAAACCCCCCCAAAAAAAACGAGAAAAAAAATTTATCTTCTAAAATACATGAGGCTGCCAACTAAATAGACACTGGGCTTCCATTCTGAATGTGAAAGGTGACAAATGTCAGAGATAAATGGCACGGCAAAAGGAAACACTAAAGGCGCATTAACGACGCTGCGGACCACAAATATTCTAATAATGAATGAGCATAGTTATTCAGGTGTATTTACAGTCGACCAGGCGAAACTTGACTTTTGATTATGCTACTTTATCCCTTATTGCGGTCTATCCACATTCCAGTCGGATGTGCGGTGACTTGAATAAAACATTGCCAAGCAATGGCATGACCATAATTATGAGAGCTCCACTGGCAAAATACAACGCGACAAATTTCGCACTCCATCAAAGGGAAATGCGTGAGCCATACAAATAAGTCTATTTGCATGGAATGTTGAATTTTCGCTACGAGAGCACGTTGAAGAGTTTTCAAATTTTGAACACTTGAATGTAAAGGGCCAAGTCAATTTGGAGTTTGTTTACTTTAAGAGCCACTTTAATTAAATGAACCTTACACAAATTATTGCTTTCGTTTAAGTTTCGAAATTCTTGTTCATAAAGAAACAAAAGAAAAAAAAAAAATGAATATTTATACCACAACACAACACAACACACCACACTATTCTATTTACTTAGGGTACCTGCACACGAGCGGCATGTCTGCGATGCGGTAATCACGTTAGTGTGAATGCTAACATTCATTTCTGTATACTTCGGATCGCGCCGCAAACAACCGCTCGTCTGAAGGTACCCTTAAGTTTAACCGAACATACGGTTGTATGAGTGATGGATTTTATATGAACCGGACGTTCCTCATACGGCGAAGGCGCGAAGAACCTTTTAATATGCACTTACATAATTTTTTACCTTAAGCTCGTAAAAAAGTGTAGTATTTCTACAGAAGAAGAAGAAGAAGAAAAAGAAAGTAAATAAAGGAATTTAAATGTAATTTAACGTTTTCACTGAACTGAGTGATAATGGAGCTGCCCATAAAAAGTATGATGTATGATTCTCTAATATGTTATTTCAATAAAAAAAAAAATAAAAATAAAAAAATTATAAACAAAGATTAAATAATTTAATTACAGAAGCCACAAGTTAAGGCTTCTTCAACTTTTAATAAATCCCTGATTTAGACATGCTCAAAACTCATTAAACTTTTGGCTTTTCATTATCTCGAACTTTGTTTTCCTTATTTTTTATTAGCTGTCGGAAAATTGTTCGTTGTAATCTGCAGTGACCTAGAATTGTGCTGCGTTGCCTTCCAACATCTATTAGTTTGCTATTATATCGGGGCCGTTGTACACAGCAGAGAGTAGAATTTATTCTTTCTTTTTGCTTTGTTCGTGGTTTGTTGTTTTTTCGTTGTTGTTGTTGTTGTTGTTGTTGCTCTTATGCCAAGTTTTGAATAGGTCCTCTCGTTATTTATTTATTGTGCATACCGAAGAATGTGATACTTTTTCTTTTTGCCGTACTTATTCAAGATGTTCTGGCAACATTAGCCGCCCATAATGGCTTGATTGGGTTAATTTTGCAAGTTGTTACAAAAAAAAAAAAAAAAAAAAGTATAATAATAAATAAATAACTGAAAATAAAAATAAATAAATAAAGCGGGTCTATTCAAGCAAAAAGCGGTCGTTTAAATACTCTTCTTTATTCCGAAACGTTTTTCGTTCGACGCTCAATTTCTCACTCCCAACTCCCACTTCTTCGCTGTATGTATGTACACCGTACACCGAATGGTTCTATCTTGTTTGTATTCACGAATAAATTGTCAACTCCCACAGTGTGAATTTGCATTGCGAGTTATCGTCATGAAAATAAATTTTTCCCACTTCATTCTCTTCTTTGTATTTGTATTTACCCACGGCTTGAGAGCTCTAGGCAATTCTAACAATTTGCTAGTTTGCTGTCTTCCTCGATTGTTTTTATTGCTACGTGTCCAGCATATTCAGCTTCACTTGCGGTTCTGAAAGGTATTTCCACTGTGATTCAGCATCATCAATCACTCGATTTTCTTTGAGAAAATCCTGCAATTACGCATGCAAACGTATTTTATTGAGAGCGTTTTACTTTATCCGCTGACTATTAAGAGTTGTAATGTTATAAATTTTCTCATTTCCTTTATGTCTTAATGACGTTGCCTTTTTACTTCAAACAGCGAACGATGATTGGACTTTGGGTGGCTCATTTACGGATATCACGAAATAAAAATGGTTGTCGAGCAATAAGAGCTTTAACGAATTTAAATTTGCTTTAAATTCATGTCGGAGCAAGAAAGTGGAAGTGAGGGATTGATTGTGAATTGTGTTCATAGCTTGCTTGAACAATCAATATAAACTGACATGTTTCTATGAAAGTTTGTGACTCAAGATAGAATAAGAATGTCTACAAAAAATTGACATTATTTTCTTCTGCCACGCCTCGAATTAACATAAAGCTCTAAGAAACTTATCGAACTGGAATTGGTGTTTCAAATTTGTCGACATAATGAGTAAATCAGAGTCGGGCTGGACTCACTTTAATTAATTGTTTTTTTTTTTCATTTGTTTAAACTCAAATTAAAGGCAAAGAGAAGTTCAAAGGCGATACCATAAAAAGCTGTAGATTTTCGAGCATTTTTTTTTTAATGAATTTAAAAGCATGTTCTGGTGCTGGACACATATAAAATAATGGTTCGTTGAAAACCATACTCTTAATTATTAGTTCTCAATTTTGCATCCGGTCTATGTACCGATTTTAAATGAGATTACTCATCTGTTTGGAAAAGTGAACTGCAAACAGAACAAAAGACTTAAGTGGAAAATAAAATCTCCTTAGAGCACTGACCATTTCTATAGAAGATTTTGAATGGCCAAATCTAGTGCTCTCGAACGTTACACATGGACATGTACGAACAAATGCAATCCACCCTCAAAAAAAGATTATTTTGTCCAAATTTAATTCAAGCGACAGGATTTAAATTAACTGCAAACGTAATATTTACGTATAAAAGAAATTTTTTTTTTTAGCAATATGGAGAGCAAGAAATTTAATAATAGCTCGTACTTCGGCGGTTAAAAACTTCGTTTCGACGTCCTGTATTCAAGGAATTTTTCAAGTTATTTCAAAGCTGTCATTCAGGACTTAATTTGACATTTTAATTACATTAGAAATGATGCTAGTAATTAATATGTTCAAGGCTTGAGTGATTTACCATTCGGTGTATAGCAAATGTTTTTACAGTCGAAATTAGTTTCAAATGCACACATTAATTTGAACAAATAATATATTTAAGAAAAAGCGCTTTATATTGGGCAAGAAAATCATAAGAGCTTCAGAATTATAGTTTTTTTTTTTTTTTTTTTTTTTAGAAATTTATCGATAGTTTTAATTCACTGACGTTTAATTTAGCTTTGGAAATTTGGTAGTGGCGGTGACAGAGAGGGCTATTTGAAATGCGCAAATTCCTAAGCATGGCCTCATTTAGATTAGGACGATGGTAGCTAGAAAATGCAAATGTCGATTATCAAAATAATCGATTACCGAAATGATCGATTACCAAAAATATGTTATTGATAATCAGAATTATCAATTACAAAAAAAATCGATTCTCAAAATTTATTTATTACCAAAATTATCGATTATAAAAGTTATTGATTAGCACAATTATCGATTACCAGAATAATCGATTACCCAAACTGTTTATTACCAAAGTTATCGATTACAAAAATGATCGATTTGTTGAATTATCTTTTCTCAAAATTATCGATTAGAAAATGTCAATGATCAAAATCAACGAAAAAATCGATTATCGATTGCTGAAACTATCGAAAGTTCGTCCGTCGTAACAATTAAACCCATAAATGAGGCAAACTAACACACCTTCTTGCCACATATCGTCATGAAAACTCTTCTGAAATTCTGCGAGTCTTATGTGTCCCATTGTACAAACCAAATGAGAATTGTAGGCGCCATGTTTAACTGCGTATACTATTTTAAAAAGGTATGGAGTGTTTCGAGTAAGAAAGGCTTTAAAATTCGACTCCCTGTATATTACCACGTGCTATAAATTGACGAAAGATACTTTTGCAAAATATTTTATTACCTATATATATATTTAAGTTTTTATTATAAGACCGTCATTCATTTTTAAATTAAAAGCTTAAAATGGTCGATATTTAAATGTTCAACAGCGAAAACATGCCGGACCACTACCAATTTGCGAACCAAATTAGTTTACATTTTTAAATATATCTTCCGATAGTAATATCGATACTATCGATAGTTCAGACTATCGGCTATCAACACTTTCGATGGTTGCAGTTATCGATATTTCTCCAGCTCTAATATATATTGATTGTTTTTTTGCAAAGCAATGCGATATTCGGAATCTAAATATATCTAGTAAAATTGCCTTTTAAAATACAGCCTTATTATATGCTTCATTTTTCCAAATCCAACTTTTGTGCTACAAAAAATTTGAAATTCAAATACATGTATGTATGTACTTCTCATACATTCACAATCATTTAAATAATATTGGGTCGAAAAGCGGGAGGTAAGTTTTGATTTAAGACCTATGGTGGTTTCTTCGGCCAAGTTTCTTAGAGTTTTGCGTAGATAACGATGATGCTATAATCCCTATCAAGTTTTTTTGTTTTTTTTTTCACCCATACAAATTGACCCACCCTACAGCACATACATAAGCCAAAAAGTAAATGCAAATAACAAATAACAAAATCATCATTTATGAAAATGCATTGAGCACACATCAGCGACCTTACTTCCTCATAACTTCAAAGCCATTAACTCATTTCTCGCTTATGTCGACTTAAGCTACTCTGCCATACGACCACAGATATAATCCCTTTATTTAAAGTCAGAACATATTTAAATTATTCAATTATCAATCAATTTTCAATAAAACTTCACTCACAGCTAATTAATTGCGTTACGTCGTACAATGAGTCACGACAATTTCATACTACAATAAACATTTATCTGACATTACTCATACGCGGCGGCAGAGAAAATGAACTGTTAAAAAAGCTCAGATTTTGACTTTTTCTTTTTATTGACCTCTCCTCCTTTGTTCCCTTTTTATTTAGATTTTTGTTCTTTTCCAACTTGTCATGGCTGGCGAAAATCCTTTTGTCCATTTCAAGCGTGAATCTTTTTGGCAAACGGTTGAACGTTTTAAAATGTTCGGTCGTATACGTAATACGAACTATGGTATCGTATCTAGACTACATAGTGGTAAAAGCCTTTACAGGTAGGGTAGTACACTACTCAAAATGTGAAGTAGACCGCTTGAGGCCCTTTGCACTAGCAAAGAATTCCCGTTGACTCACTTTGATACTTATATTTATCATATTTTCTCCACCATGGTGGCAAGCACACTGCGAAAGCAATTTTTCTGCTTGAAATATGAGCGTGTCAGCAGGAAGGGATTTGCAAACATGTTCAACATAAAAGAACACACGCTTACTTCGCTTGAAGTAGGTACCCATATCTTTGCACCATTTTGAGCGTGTGCTAACTCTATATTTGCACGTGCAAGCCGCATTTTCTGCGATGGATATGTGGTCTTCACTCTTCAGCTCGTGCGCGTTTGCTTATTGGCATTATGTCACAAAAGCAAAGTGCCCGACTTTACTATATTACGTAGGTATATCTATATATGTATACATATACCCATAAATACATTCGCTTTTGTGTGCATTTATATGGGTATGTGTATGTGCGCACAAAATAAATAAATACGCTTCCGGTCTTATCTTTGGCAATGATATTGTCATAATTTTTAAAAATTTTGGCAGCTAGCTTCATCGTTAAGGGTCGTCCACATGGTTGTGCGTGCTCCGAAATAAATACAGTGTACTCTCTCTTGAGCGGACACTTACGGGACCGAAAAATTTGTAACATCTGTCCGCTTGGGGGGAAACTGTTTGAGAAGCATGAACACTAGAGCATTTCAAAAAAGTGCCCGCTTCAGAGGAGTGTCGTGTCCGCAACGAGAGAGTACACTGTATATATATATATATATATATATAGGTATGGCATAGATGCTCTTTCTTTCTCTTTCTGTCTCCTTCTTTCCTATACTCACGAAGCCAACAAAAAAAAAAAAAAACACTAATCTCCATTTTTCGCAATTCCAAAGATATGGAAATGAGTTTGTTTAGGAGTTCCGTAGATTTGAAATTTATAAAACAAAATTTATTGATATTGCAAAAGGTTTTCCGCGCTGGAAATAACACTTGAATTGCTTACCGTTCAATAATAGTACACACAACTAGATTGCATACGTGCACACATGCCTACACCAAAAATTCCTCAAGCCAAATTAAAGGGCAAAATGTATTTTCCACATAAAGGAAAACAAACATACACGCGAGTATGTTCACAGTACGTGTGTTCGTTTAATTCGTTATGATAATTATTTTCTTCAAAGGGTTAAGCAATTTTAGTAAATATATCAAATAAAAAAAAAGTATTTAAAAAAATGAAAAATAAGCCACGGACAAATAAAAAATTCCTAAGCCGTTCCAGCAGCTATAAATGAATTTCAAATCAAACTGAAAACGGCATTCATACAAATGCGAAACGGTTTCTGTGGGGGTATCCAGTTGTGATAGGACGCCAGCTGGAATATCTCTTGTTCAACCGAATTCCCATGAAATGTTGCTATAGCCAAAATGCTAACAGATATAAAACAGACAGTGATGGCTAAGCCTCCCAGTCTCCAAATAGAATTTGTAAAAAAGATTGCTGTTTTGATTTTTCCACTTTTTACCTTCGACAAAAGACGTGCGCACATTTTTCACACAATTTATGTCTCTTGCCATGGCAACGTTCAATGCTACTGTACATTTGATAACTGTTACTAAATCTAAGTCCCACGAGAAAAGAAGCGCGTGAATGAAGAAGTAATCTTTTTTCGTACGAAGGAAAGAGAAAAAAATTTTTAAAAAAGAGGTAAGGGGAGGGGGTCATAGCAGTTCTTTCATTTGAGGCGATTGACCCGAAATTAGCACCACGAAGCATGAAAATTTTACACATTTCGGATACTGTGCACTCCGTCCTTGCGGACATTCCTATTAAGCGGACATATTTTTCGATCCCGTAGGTGTCCGCTTAAGAGAGAGTATACTGTACTGTAATGGGATGACCATTGGAAAGGAGATTATCGTAAAATTTTTTCTTCAATTTTCTTCATATTAAAGTGCATATATTTGATTCACAGGCACACAAGAAAAGTCCTGATACGGAAAGTCAGATTTCACCCATTAGCCTCAGATTTCGTTCCAACACCCCCGAAAGGATGAAGTTTCTAGAATATATATACATATATATATATATATATAATATATATATATATATATATTATAAAGAATTAGCTATCCCACCCCACGTTTTTTGGTGTAGGTCTGAGGTCGGAATTTACCCACGAACCTAAGCAAAGCTTCTTCCCCACCACCAGCAAAGCGGGACATTTTTAAAATGCATAAGAAATCGATTTTTTGTTTCGTAAAGGAAACAAAAATGTACACATTAGAGGGATAAGTTGTACCATATATTTACCCTTTTGTTTTCCACAACCAAAAATGTGACGTCGTCTTAACATTTTTTAAAATTCGAATTAAATTTCACTTGAAAAGTCATACTTCTTGCGAGGATGGAACTCCATACTTTGCTCCATATATTTTCAAAGAGTTGCACATAAGAAAATAGTTACATATACACAGAGAAAAAAATCAACAAGAAAACTGGTTAAATCAAAAGGAAAAACAAACAAAATGGCTTCAATAAGGAATAATTTAAAATGTAAAAAATTTTTTGTTGAAAAAAATAAAGATTTTCCTTTTGAAACAAAAATGGATTTCAATTTAAATTTATGAACTAACCACGGACATAATTGAAATGACAAGATAATTAACAAAAAAAAAAAATCTAAAATACCTATAAAAGAAGAAATGTCAAAACAAATTAAATTAACGTTCAAAGCAAATGGCCACAGAGCCCTCTGCTGAACATAACCCCGAAAATAGCCATGGGATCGACTTCATCCGATTTTGTCACTCCGTTGTCGTGACTGCTTTCGCAATGCTTAAAAAGTTCTAAGATGTATAAATATCTTATATGTCCTTTTTTATAAAACAAATGAGAATTATACCGAACGAAAAGAATTGTAATTAAACATTTTTCCTTTCAAATCAACCAAAAATATTGTTGACTTAACAATTTTTCTTTTGAAATGTTCGTTCTGCTCGAAAATCAAAAGGACTGTGAATAACAATGCGCATTTTTCAAAAAAATCGCTCAGTGTACTTACAAATTTTTTTCTTCATTATTCCGTTCTTCCTTTAATTTTTTTCCTTCCTCATTTCGATTTCTTTTTATTTTTAATATCCATCTCAAGAATTAATAATCTTTGAGCGAAGCTGCTTTCAATTATTTGTAAGATTTTGTATATATTTTTTGTTGTTGTTTTTTTTTTTTGTCGTGCTCTACGCAACTGAGATGCAAAAACTTGAGACTGTTACACAAATTAGTTTTCTTCGCGATTGCATAAAGCGAAAAGGCAGTGGCGTAGCAGTTATCAAAAATTTTGTGTTCCAATTTGCACAAATGTGGTCCTATCACTTTATATAGTCTAGAAAATTAAGTACTAATATTATCAGAAGACCTATCGATATATTAAGAGTTTGACCGTTTGGAGGATTCAAGCTGCAGTTTATTGTAGCACACACACAGGGGAGGGAATTTATTTTCTTGGGGTTCATGGAATACGTGGAACACTGGCAGTGGTGCCACTGAGAACAAGGAAGTTGCAGCTTTGTACAATTTTTTTCATTTATTTACTTTTTTTTGTAGAAAATTTCCGTTGGAAGTTGTTGATGAATTGTGCGGCCCTTTTTAATAGATATGCAAATCGCAACTAAGTAGTAGAAATTTTAAGTATTTACAGCAATTTAGCTGCATTTTACTCATCGCTTGTTGTGCTTCTGCTTTCCACTTTTCTTCGCTTATTGTTTTTGTTTGTCCAGTTTTATCTCTCTGGCAGCAGCAAAAAAGTCTGCGCTCTGATTAAAAGAATTGTCTATGGAACGTTTTGAGAGTTAAAAAGTTAATTTTTTCCATAAATGGTCATAGTAAATCATAAAATCTTAATAATGATGAGTCTGTCTTTTTCAAGTACTCATGGAAAAATTGCTTTCAAAATGCCTTTCAATCAGCGATCGGCAGTAATAATATTTGCAGCAAACATTTTTATCACTAATTACGGGTCACACGGACGGTCTCTGTGTCGTTTTTGGCTGAGATGCCAATTTACGCAGCGAAAGGCTCTGGGTTCGACTCCCATCTCAGGTCGTTGGATGTTGTTTACTTTTTCTGTTTGTCTCTTTGGTTTACCAAAATGCCGAAGAAACCTAAGTGTTGTCTACCTTCATGGTGGCAGTCACATTAACCTAATCTTAACCGACGTATAAAAACATAAAATTTTTCATATTTTTTTTTATTCTTCATTATTAAACAAACGAAAAATTCACAAATTGCAAATATAAAATTTGCGAATAATCTGGAATCGAATCTCCAAAAACGAGAGAAAAAAAAATCAGAATTGCTTAAATTTCTATTTTATTTCGAATTTTTTTATTCGGATTTGATTTCTGGAGCACGCCTAAATGAATAATGAAAATTTGGTTATTCGGGTATCTGTTTGTCTGTCCGTATGCAGCTCTTATCGGACGAGTTGAGATATCTTAAAGAAATTCGGAATGTGCGAATATCGCGGGGACATGAGCACGAGAACAAGTTCGAGAGTGGCCTCAACCCGACCATATGGACGGACATGGCTTAATGGCAAATCTCCTAGTTCCACTGATCATTTTTATACACATTCCAATCGAAAATTCCAAATTTTATTTTGCCGATTCCAGCTTTCAACATTTTTCAAAACGATTATGCAATTCAAAAATTCTTTTGAAATCTCTTTTAAAGTTTTTGTCCTGCTAGAATGAGTGTTTTTAGCTCTAAAAATAATTTTTTTTGGGAATAAATTTAAAAGGGTTATTTTTTTTAAAGACTTTGCAAATTGCGTAGATATTTCTAAGGAAAAACAGGAAGAACAAAAAATTTAGGTATTAATAAAAACGAAAAAAAAGAAAATTGAAACGCAAAAAAAATATTAAAAAATACTTTCAAAATTGTAATTGACATTTTGATGCTTTGCAGCGAAATGCTTTTAGGTTTATTTTATTTTCCAAGAAGGACGAACATGTTTGCTTTTCGATAGAATGCCACTCTCTATCGAGCAGTTTAAACGAAAAATTTTCAATCGGAAGGGCCACTAACGGCTAACTTACAACACAAAATCGGGATTTAAATATATGTATGTATATATATGTATATACATTGTCTATTGTCCTTGTCAATGACTTGACATTTTAAGGAATTTCAATTTGAATATATATGTATACATCTAAATATATAATATATCCATCAAAAAAGGCAATCAGTCCCAGGTTTTGTGAGAACGTTCAAAAAAATTTCAACTTTTATGCCAAAATAAAGTTATTTCCTTTTTGTCGGAAAACCTCACAGCAAGATAAATATTTGATGTTCGAAAAGTGTTGTTTGAAGGCTTAAGCCGAAAGGAATGGCCCGAATTGCATGAGAACACAGCATGATATTGTGGCATCACTTTGTTTTGTTTTCATTCGGTTTATTATTATTATTTTAATTTTTTTTCTTTATTTTGAATACCCAATTCCCACTTATGTGGAATGCTTAGAGACTGTGTGAAGTGTACAAATGCAATTTCACGTCCTGATTATACAATGAAAAAGGCACACTCTCTGATCGTATATTAATAGGCCGACCGTAAATGAAATGATTAAATATTGGCTTAAGAGGAAAGATGGAATTTTGCTGAATCCATTCGGTGAAATTTGTTTTAATTAGTTTTTAATTATTTTTGTTTTTTTGTTTTTCAGACATTGACAACAGAAATTATGGAGGAATATCAGTTTCAATTAAATTTTAAATACTTTTTCGTGGAAATTAAATAGGTTGTAAATTTGTATTGAAAGGTTAATAATACTTAAAATAAAATCAATTGAAATAAATATTTTTAACTCATTGCAAGAAATTGTTCATTTCAAAGCACATTGAAGGTGCTAAAAAAATATTTAAAAAAAAAACATTAAATGATTTTTTGAATTTATTCGAACTTGAGGTCAACTTTCATAAGCATTTTAATTCATGCTTTTTATTTTATTTCCGATATTTCGTCTTCATACCGAAGATTTCTTCAGGGCTAACAATGAAAAAATATATTGTTTATAAATAAACAAAAACCAAAGACACATCACAAATAAAAACACTCACATATTCTGTTTTCTTAAATTACTAACAAAAAACAACAATTAAACAATGATAGGTCATTGCCTATCGACGTCATCTTTATAACTATTTATTGTGCTGGTTCTCTTTCTTATGTTATGTTAACCAGGAACGCCATTTTTTCATTCTTTGTTTTGGTTGCAATGTAACGTTATCTATGCTCAATGGACTTGCCCTTACATAGAACCTAATGACAACGATTGGCGGATATTACGTTTTGCTTTGCTCTGATGCTTATTTGTCAGTTTTTCGCATTTCTCCTAGGTCCGTGATCGTTTGTCTACGTTGAAAGTACAATATTTCCCGATATAAGCACCGTGCACAATTTACGAAAAAAAGTACTTACTCGTATAAGCTGGGAGTGCTCCGGGGAATACTGTACTATATTTCACCAGAACTGAAAAACTTTTTACTTAAGGGGGTTGTGCCCTTAGCGAGACTGTTTTTGGATCATTAAAAAAAAAATTTCTCGCTGAAAACTGAAAAAGTTTTTTTCAATTTTTATTTTTTATTGGGTTCTAAATTAATGAAAATTAGATTATTAGAAAAGAAACTTTTTTTTATGTGATGGCGGTTCAAAATGTGGAAACTCAAAAAAAAAAAAAAAAAAGGTGTATTGCTGGCGGCCTCGATTTCTTGTCTCCAAGTTGTCTATATGAAAACGACAAACGGGGTTACAATCAGAATAAATGTCATTCTGGGCTAACGCTGGAAAATAATCTTGTGATTTTTTTTTCTGACAATTGAGAAATGACTCATCTATTGCGGGTGATTTTTTTTGTAGTTCAATGTTAAAAAGAAAAATTGTAAAAAAATTTTTAAAATTATGTTTGACGGTCAGACCATAATGGTGACAATTCTGCGTCGAATCTACTTTGTTTAATTGAAATCGGTCCACTTGAATGGGATTGATCGTGGCCATCAGCTCAAAAAACTTGGTTTCGGGATACATAAATGCGTTTAAAGTTTGAAGCAACGCAAAGACCTTCTTTGAAAAAGAAGGGTTTTATCCTCTAAACTATTTCGAATTTCATAAAATCCTTTAACCTCGACATTTTCACATAGCCAAGCTATAAAAAAAAAATGCTATTTTTAAAAGAGCTATTTTGAAATTTGTAAAGCTTGTGTATTATAAAAGCTTCATTCTTTGATATGACATCAAAACTAACTCACAAATCTTTAAATGAATGGTGAAAAAATGCTTGAATAGAAAGTTCCAGCTCTAAATATCATTGATTTATCTCGGAAGATTCTAATTTCAGAGCAATTTTTGCGATTTTATTAACAACAAACGAAAGTTCTTAGCGAAGTTTTAGTTGTCCTTTTTTTTTGCGCTCAAGGTGAAACTCTATAAACGATGGAAAGGACCGTTGTTGCGGTATATGCGGCAAAGTTAAAAATGTTGCAACTTTTCAGGCGTTTCACGCGGAAGAAACGTAGCTGCTTCCATTTAACAGCCGATAGAAAATGGGTTAAATACATTTCAATACATTGATTAAATGGAAGCAGCTACTCCGTTGATAGAGCGAATGCCTAATAATCCGAAGTCCTCGAGTTTGAATCCCGACTGGGGCGGCTTAAAAAAAAGTTTGCTGATTTGAGAAACTTAATTAAAAAAAAAATAATAATAAAAAGCAGTAGTAACCATGGTGTGTGTTTGCGCATGTGAGCACTATGTGCAATATCTACGCACATTTCAATGATCTGCTTTACATATCTCCCGCTCTGATTTTGTGGTCAATTTGCAAAGAGTACCAGAAAATGGCTTACACCACTAGTGGTTAGTAACACAGTTTGACCGCCGGACCTTTCAATGGCCTTCAATTACTTCTCATTGAACATAATAAATGTTTCAGAGTAGCGATACCCTATGAATAAGGCAACAATAAATATTTCTTTCAGAGCCTTTCGGGTGCATTCGAATTTTTGAAATAGATTTTATATAATATCAAACTTAGTTGAGGTTTTTAAAAAATTTCTGCACAATCCAAAGTAGTGAGGTTGTTTTAGTCAGACGAGCTTGACGATACCCATCGTACTCGTAACAGATAACAGGTTAGCTAATATAAATATACGGTTGAATAGTTTTAAGCCATTAAGGCAAATTATTCTGGAGAATTCCAAGACCACAAAAGGGAAAACATGAGTCCCAATTGACGACACAATCATTTTTCAAATTTCAGATCGTTAGATATTTTTAACGCATTTTTTTTTTTTTTTTGAACAAAATTCGGAGCAAATGAAATCTCATAATTCTTCCTATAAGCTATACGAATTTCTTTTTAGACTTCGATATTTTAAATTTAGATACATTTACGCAATTTATGAGAAACAATAAAACGAATGGTCTGCTCTGCTGACAAAAAAACTGAGAATTTACTTTCGTATGCGCTTTATCTATTATTCTTAAATCGCGGATTCTCAAAACCGAGGCTCAAAAATTTATATTGCTTAGAAATTTTTTTCTGGTTTTTTTTTTTTTTTTTTTTTTTTTTTTTGGACAGAAAAAAGGTACCATTCATAAAAAAAAGGAACGACTCACCGCCGTACGTTGATATTTTTGTTTTTGTGATGCTGATGTCGATTCTTCTTCGGTGAAGGCCTTCGTCGAATGATGAATTCGGCAGCGACGACGTAAGCTATGAGCGTGCATGCAATTCTAATCGATCATGCATGTAGAAAAAATTTGTCAGCGATGACTCTAGACTTGGGAAAGATTAATGTTCAATATTTTGATCCTCGTTTAAATTTAAGAAAAAAAAATTATGAAACGCAAGGATATTACCGGGGAGAGAAGACCATTCTTCGACAAATAATTTTTATATGAATAATATACATATATATCCACTAATAATTTGTTGTGGTCAGACGAAAGGTTTTATTTAAAGGTCGTCGTTTCATATGACCTTGGAGTCTCCTCAACGAATAAGCGCAAATGAAGGTCGGCTTCTTTCATGACCTTGACGTCCCCTTGATGACAAGATTTGACCATGTGGCGGGTCAAACTTTGTAGATTGCGGCAATTTCCTGATCTTTCCGGACAGACGATTTGCAACTTTTAACATTAGAGATGATTAACCAACCTCGCCAACTTCCTGCGACCCAATTGTACCGTAGTGGATATGTCTTGCGGTGACACGTGGAAAATTCCAAAAAGAAATCCAGAGCAGCTGGATGCGTGCAAAAATCAAGGTGGACGACGGACTTTGTCGGGAATTTTCTTCCGACCGACGTCGTGGCAGTTTACCACAATTTACAATTTAAGGAAATTTACTTTCACGATAATACTTTTAATTTACTTTTTCAAAATTTTCAAAAATCATTGAATTTAACCCTTTTGGGTTTCAGAGACTAATCATCGACTGAGCTCCCGATGCTGCGCCGACACCTGCTTTTAAACCTTCCGCTGCTCTCTTTTTCTGATCTATTCAGCAATTAGGAAATGTGTGTTAGGACAGATCATGAGATGCTCTGCATTCTTCTTTTCCTTTGTTCTAACTTTTTTTTTTTTATTAGGTACCCTGTAGGAAATGTCAATAGTGAATCTATACTCTTTCTTTACTGACTGCGTCAACAGTACTACTGACCAGTTGTACCCGTCGCAATGCTTTGCGTTATTGACATTTAACATTGAGTTGTCATTGAATGTCAACAGTAGACCGAAAAACTATTGACAAACTATTGACGTCGGTACTATTATGTAGCCAAAAGGAGTACTCTTTTGCTTTATAAAGAGACACGTTGTTGACATAGTCAATAAAGATGAACTATACCTCTTGACAGTACAGATTCTATAATGACACCGCTCGTAAATACTGTTGACGTTGGAACTAGTTCTCTTGTCTATATTCACGTCAGTATAGACATGGGGCCATATGGCGACAGGCTTCCTGCAGGGTAGATACAGGTTTGGCTGCGATTATGCGTATGCAATATACACATTAACAAATTATTGGCTATTGCATTTGTGTGTTGGACTACATGCCTTGCACTGAACGTATGATCGATGGACGTAGAATTTGATGCAAATCATCTTCTTTTTTTTCTCTTACATTCTTAGATAACCCTATGGTCTACTGGTGTCTATGGTCTACCCTGCCTTCTGGTGTTTTCTGTTCAGCTTCTTAGAGTATTTTGTGGGTTTTGATTTTTTTAACCCAGCACACATATTTAACTGAAATACTTGGAAAAACTCCGATCTTGAGCGGACCCTAGTACTCTAAGTATTCTTAAAAATGGTCGGATCCTGTCCATTCTGATACTCATTGTCACCCAACACTCTCCGGCAACACTCATACAAAATTTCGTCAAGTTAGCTCAACTCCTTTATTTATAAGAAATTATATACAGACAGACAGACAGACAGACAGACAGACAGACAGACAGACAGACATGGCTTGATCGTATCAGAAAACTTGTAATACACTGAAAATTATAAATAAATTTTTGTTTTCTTTATGTGCAACAATATTTCTTAGTGTAAACCCAGGAAACATTTTCTGAGTGCTCCGAAATATGAGTCCGAAATGAGTATGAAATATATAGCACATAATAGGCTCATATTTATGAGTCTGAAATGAGTCAGAAATATGTTGAAAATAAGGGGCTCATATTTTGGAGTCTGAGATGAGTCAGAGATATGTCGAAAATTGAAGGCTCATATATATGAGTTCTATATGAATCAGAAATATGTCGACTTTCGTTTTAGCTAACACGGTGTCATGGGTAAGCACATGACTAGAAAGCGAGAGTTCCAAAGTCCAAATCTCACACAGGAAAGAGATATGAACATTGAAAAAAATATTTGAAATTATAAATACGTAAATATCGATAAATGTGTGTGTATTAATCAAAAAACTTTTTTTACCGCATACGATTATAAATATCATTCAAAATTTTCTTTTTAAACTCATAAATAAGCAAATCATCATTAATCTCAGTTTAATCATTCAACATATAAGTAAATCATATGTACATATGTATATGTATGTGATATGTTCAAATCAATAAGAGTTCAGTAAAATTATAATTTCATTGCACTTACCAATTGCTACATTTCAAACGGTTCTTCGGAGTCAATCGCATTCATAACTGTGATAAATCGTTCAAGTATCCAAAATCTGTCAAAAGAGAAACAAAACTCTTAGATGAGAGTACTTTTGTACATCTTTGATAGAAATATTAACTTATAAGTATATCACTTTAAAAAGGCCCATTCTCCTTCTAATTAATTAGAAAAAGCCTTTTCACGAAAATATCCAGTGATTTATTCTATAGAAGCTACATATTTTGAACAAATTTTTCATTATATTTTATCTTGAATAGTCACTTTCTTCAACTTGTTCATGTATTTAGTTCGATTTGTAAGAACGCTGTCCACATTTGCATGATTTCACGAAAACATTGTCAAAATTCATGGAACATGCAATGATTTGACAATTGCATTTTGCGTCTTCCAACCATAACCTCAATGTTTTCGGTCAATTTTTTCAATGTGTATTACACCAACAATTGCTTCAGGCATATAATATACGCACATTTCTTTTTACTCATTTTTACTAATCATTTTACATCGCATTGCTATTGAAACCTTTGTATAAAAACGAAGGAGATGATATTGAAAATCACTTTACACACTCATTTTCTTCACTTGCTCGTAGTTTTAACCGATATTTCCACGAAAAATAATGCATCGTATGAGAAGCACGCGCGAACTCATAAATGGCGAAATTAAATTGACACCTCCGCAAGGCAAGAACAAAGAGAGCTGATCGATGGTATGTTCAGTGTTGATATTTTAAGTACTTCTCGCATGGTGAAGTTTTTAGTAGGTATGCATATGTTTGCATGACAAAGGAGTTCGTTACTCCCTTTTCAATCGGCTGTGCGTTCTTTTTTAAAATGAAGAATGAGAAAAGGAGGAAACTGAATTAAATATCAACATTTAAACACATTGCATTTGGAGGAGAGAGAAAGAGAGTGGATTAGATGACATAGCAGATTGATTGATCTGATTTTCAAAGGGAATGAACTTAAAATAGGAAAATTTATAGTCTTTTACTTAAATATCTATGTATATTTATTTCGTATGAATGTTTGAGCGGAAAAGTAATTATATTTTAATTTTAAAATTCAAAATTAATTTTGATTCCTTACTGCAAAACTAATCAGTGGCCATTTGTTTCATCTGTTTATCTTTCTAAATTTGTGAAATATTCAATTCTGAAAAACGGCTTACTAAAAATGATTTTTCAAGGATATTTCAAGGACACTGCGCAATAGAAACCTGAAAAACAATTTCTACAGAACCTATCGGAAAATCAACGCAACTTTCCAAATATCTTTCAGTGGGCGGCAGTCGGCTATACCCCTTCAGTGTGAAATTCATCAATAGATATACATATATACATACATACTTGCATACATATAGTACACAGAGAAAACAATACCACATAAAATGGAAGAAAAACAATAAGATTTCTCTATGGTTTTTATCCAAGACGATTGTCTTATTGAAACCATAGAGAAAAACTTATTGTTTATTTTAACGAAAAATTGAACGAAAAGTTAAGAAGATAACTTCTTAATTTTGATATGAAATCTTGTAAAAAACAAGGTCGGCGAGTTCGATCCCTGCTCCAGCGAGCTTTTTTTTTTTTCTTTTTTGGAAAAGTAGATTATTTAACATTTACATTATTTAAAAAACTGCGAAATAAAAGATTTTACCAATCTTTTCATGCTTAAAAAATTAAAAAAAAAAAAAAGATTCTAAGGAATGAAAGAGCTTGTGCGTGACGACGTTTTGGAAAGCCCGACGGAACCAACTTGTTTTTATTGGTTCACGTCCAAATTACTTTCTGCCCCCCGTATTTTTTCCTTCAAATTTACTTGCCTGTTTTATTCTCCATTTTTCCACAAATTCTTTGGCCTGCGGCGGGGCTCGACTCGGACCTTCCAGATTACAATTCTAGCACACTTCAACTACGCCATCGCGATATATGATTTCAGCTTGCTAGATTGATCATATCAATGTAAGTGCAAAAAAACTGGTTTGTCTTTTTAAACTATGGAATGAATACGGAATTCATATACTTTTTTAAATCAATAAGTCTTGCTTTTAATATTAAAAAGGCATCTTATTAAAACGATTTTCTTCCAATAAGGAATCTTATCAAAACGTCATTTTTATAAGAATGTCACATAGTTTGATTGATAAGGTCACCGTATTATTTTACTATATCAAGAAGTTTTCCATATTCTTCAACAGAAATAAAGAGATATTCACATTAAATATATGAGGATATCTATTAAAATGTTTCGATAAGATTTTCTCTATGCATTCAAAGAGTTTTCTCTATGGAAAAAGCACATCGTTCATATAGTTTTCTCTATAAAATCGCTCAATAAGGGGATCTTATCGATTTTATGGGGTCATATTTTTCTGTGTGTACCATCCATGTTTATGTACGATAACAAAATGATAGGTCGTTCTATTTATGATTTTACCTTTTTGTTTTTCAACTTATATTGTAGTATTGTAACGCTTCTGCGCTTGTTTGAAGGGAAGAAAACCTTAAAATTTTTATTACAAATGCGTGTTTTCGAGTCCATTCGGTTATTAACTTTAGCTAAGAAAATCTGATATCATAGGAAATTTTTACTTTTGTATATATGTACTTTTGTATAAATATACGTTATTTATGCTAGTATAGACGAAAAGGATTTTTTTTTTTGCATGCTGCAAATGAAATTAATTCGAGCAGGAAGCAGTAACACGGCATTGAGCGAAACCGACCAAGATAGAATTCTGTAAGAATCGAGCATTAAAAGGTAAGACTTGAAGTTGAAAGCGAGCATAGAATATTCTTGGAAGCGGAAGTCCTGAGCAGAAGCACGTTCAAAAATGTTCTTATTCCCTTATTTTCTGACCCACAGCCCCCATACGCGTACACACGCAGTTGTCTTATCAGATACACGCTTATGTGTCTCCCTGGTAGGAAATGCTTCGATGACCGCTCTCATCAGCATTGAAATGCTTTCATTTTGTAGTGCCTGTCGTCGATTGAATTCCGAAAGGAAATGAGTAAATGAGCTTTCAATGAAATATTGAAAAAAAAAAAAAAAAATTATATATATAGATATATATACTTATGTATAAAAAAAGATAGATATATGTATATATGGATATACTTATTTATGTTAGGTGTATATAGGTACCTACATACATATATCTGTGCCCTTGAAGAAAAATCGAGTTTTCGTAGCTTCGGCAGTGTTCGAATATTTCCGGTTTGGCTCTTACTGCTGTACTTGAATTTCCACGCGTGTGTGTCAGTGTTGGCGTGTGCAATAAAGCATAGGATATTTGATCCCTTCTGCTTTAAAAAGGTACCAAAAAGAAGCAGAAGAAGAAGAAAAAAAGGGACGGAACAAAGTCACCAACAGACGCTGATGTTTGTAATGACAGGCCTCGTTCCTAACCGAATTCCAGATGAACTTTTTAATGTTCTTCTTCTCAATTTCTTTTTTAAAATATTTTTTTTTGTTTTTTTTTTTTGGTGAAATATATCATTACAGCAACGGCAAGGCAGCTTTGAGTAAATGTGTAATCGAATTGGGTGGAACCGAGAGGAAGCGGCATACTCAGAATTTGCAATCTTGTTAGCTTTTTGTTGGTATCTAAACTCGTAACACATATAAATCAAGTAAGGGTGTTATAGTAAAATTACCCGACAAAGACACACATGTTTAAATAATTTTTAAAATACGCCCAAAAAAAACGGGACCATTTAGAAAGAATATTCTAGAGATTTTTATGGCCATAATGGGCGCCGCCATACACTGACTTTTGTTCAATTTCTTTATGAAAACCGCCATGCTTTGCCATGCCCACTTTTGAAATTATTTTCAATTCTAATCGAAGGCTTAAATATACGGTCAAATTCTAAATTTCATTCAATCATTTGGAAAAAGTGCGATTTTGCGGCAATTTTGGGATTTTTGTGACAGACCCTAGTACTGGAGGTACCCTCAAAAATGGTCCGATCGGATTCAGTTGTTCTTACTAATGTTACCGTGAGCAAGCATAGCAAATGTCGTCAAGATAGCTCAACTCCTTCGATACGAAAACTGTATACAAACATACATACAGAGAGACAGACAAGGACATGGCTAGATCGAATTTCCTGTTGACGCTGATCATTTCTCGACTGGTTCCGAGTGTTACACACAACCAAACAAACGTAACTGAGTGTGTCGGGTATAATGATACTTTTCCATAGCTTTTAATTTTCCATCGGTAGCAACAATATACTTAACAAGCATGCATAGAAGGAAAATTTGGGCATTTTGCGCTCTTAATGTTTTTTTCATGAAGTGTGTTTACACTTAAAGTACCTATCCACATAAAAAATGTACATTGCTTTCGGGCAAGAAAACAAAATTAGAGAGCATTGATAACATATGAGAAATGGCAGTAAATCAAGTTGAACTTGATATATTCTACACATCGGATATACATACATACATACACACATACGTATTTCCAAAAGTCTTATTCATACATATATCGCTCATTTAATACTTCAAGAATGTTATAACTAAAATCGATTTTGAGAAAAACGCCTTTAAAGTTTCCAATTCACTTGAATTTTGATGAAAAATGAAGAGATTATTCTCTTTCTATGAGAGAGAGAGTATACTAAGAATTGATTCGAAATTTTTCCACAATGTAAAGCTTGATACACTTAGTTTTTCCTCATAATTAACTCAAAAATAAAAAAATATACAGGGGTGTTCATGCAAGTTTATGCATAATCATGTCAAGGGCTTTGGTTTTTGTTCTTGCAACACTGGCCTAAAGGGAGCCGTTTTTGAGTTATAGCATTTTAAAAGACGACATATTTTGTATTGAAAAAAGAAATTTTTAAAGTATTATTTATAAAATCCTTTCATAATATCATCCTCCTTTTTTGAAGTGCTATAACTCAATAACGAAAAACATAGCCCTTGACATGAGGTATCGCATATTCAAATTATGCGTAAAGTTGCCTGCACAACCTTTATATAAATATATATAAATATATATGGTCTTACAAAAACACTTTTCAGCTTTTGTAATATCCAGAAAGTAGGCTGTCTCATTGCAGCTCCTGGAAGACAACGGATTATATATGTCTCAAGATTTCGATTCATTTTAATCGGTTTAATAGATTTCACTTAAAGACGGACCCATTTCCGAACCCAAAAACGTTCGAACGTTTTTTTTTTTCTTAATTTTTTCATTTTCATTTTCTTAGCGACAGACCGCGTTCATATCTAGAAATACTAAGTAAAGTGCGCTGAATACAATAGTAATATTGATTTATTGGGATTGGCTCAGTTAACGGAGCGTTTAAAGGTTAATCCCAAAAGTATGCAAGCATAATTTTGTTTTTACTTAAAACATTTTAGTTTCCCCAAAAATTAATTTCGATTTTGGGACTCCTTTTTTATATTTGACAAGACGTCATAATGGGAAAGCCTAATCAAGGCTAGGAATTGAGAGCTCTGAAGTTCTCAAACCCCAAAAAAATTTAAGTGGAATTTTTTTTTTTTTATATTTCGGATTTATTCTTGAATCAGTTTGCTAGATGAACTCCACACCACCCCAATTACTTTGCATCTTGTAGCAGGCGTCCCCTCTATAAAATGGCCATCGAAACAAGTTCGAGGAAAATAAATTTCTGTGAAGCAAAATCAAAATAAATTTCTGGAACTTGCCTTTTGGGATTCGTTTCGATTTCGAAATGATTTCGAGAGAACTAATTTTGTAGATGTCGCTTGCGAGGAATCGTTCCGTTTTTGATTTGTCTTATTTACTTATTTATTTGCGGTTTCAAAAAAATTTTCCTTACACGCATAATTTTTACGTGAATTAAATGAAAGTCTTTATTGGCTTCTATCATGCTCGTAAATATCCAAATTTTTCAAACTCCATATATGCATGTAGTAAAAATGAAAGATGGAGCCCAGATTACATCGTGGAAAAGACCCAAACCAAAGTACTCTCTATACCAACTATCGTAACTCGTAGCCTTTATTTTGCGTTTACTTGTTCTGACCACCAATTTTGCCGCAGACATAACAGAAATTCTCAAATTTGCGGCACAATACGATTTCTTTCTTCGCTTTTGATATCTCCCATTTCAAATTGGTATGCTTTAAAATATTTGTGAAATATTGAAATAAGACAAAAGAAACCCTGCAGGAAATGTCAATAGTGAATCTATACTCTTTCTCTACTGACTGCGTCATCGGGAAAAAAAACTAGTTCGACATATTGATACCAAAAGAAAGGTAATGAATTTGTTAATCTGGAAAAAATTTTTTCAACTGGTGTTAATTGGATCTTTTTCATACTAAAATAGCTGCCAAACTGGAAAAATTTAGTAAAGATTTGGAAATTTTGTGTTTCCTCACTTAAATTTCCATCAAACATTTAAGTTTTGACTCTAGATTTATTTTTGGCTCAAAGCACATGCAATTAGCTATTCAAAACCGTGAATTTTTTCTTTTGGAGTATTGAAATAAACGCGGGGGAATTTTTTTTCTAACCTTTGTGCAGAATAACTTAAAAGCGTTGTAACTCCTCAGGGGTGCATTTGCGGCCCCCCTTCCCATACAATATTTAGTTGGTCTCGACATCCCTTATCACCCTGCGCCGGATGTACTAGCTCTCGTGAATCACCCTGTATATATATATTTAATGACATAAGTCATAATTTTTAAACTGCGATATCTCAAAAACTACAGCCAATCTAGAAAAACGGTTGATGGGACAGAATTCAGCGCCCCCCCCCCCAATTATGCGTGGGATGGACCTACAGTTGAACACCGACTCCGAACGGGAAAATTAAAAAAAAAAATTTTTAAACACCTATAAAAATCACTCATATGCAAAGCTGAAAGCAAGAACGCGATATTTTTCCATTGCGAGTGAAATTAATTTATTCATTAAAAAGCATCACCTGCTGTTTTCGGAAAATTTTTTATGACCACTTTTTTCCATCGCACAATTTAACCCAGCTAAAAACAAAAAACAAAAAAAAACAAAAAAACAAAAACAATAATAATGAAAAAGGAAAACAAGAGAGAGAGAGAGAGAGAGAGAGAGAGAGAGCAATTTTAATAGACTGAATAAAAGGACTTCCTTTTTGATTGAAGCATTTCGATTACGGAAAAAGCTATCGATACCCTTTTTCCCACCAAATGCTCCAACCCATAACCCATTACGCCTTCACGCCTAAAAATATGCACGGCTTATACATCAAATAACTCGATAAATAAATATAAAAAACAAAAACCAAAAAAAGAAAAGGAAAAAAAATTAAAGAATTCAAAACGGTAAACAGGAAATTCAGCAGTAAAAAAATTAAGCGGAAATCGCTTTTAACCGCGCTTCGACGCAAGTGCACAAACAAAGTTACCCACAGACTTTAGCGTATGCTCGAAACAGGTATGAAGAATTTTGTAAACACATACACAGAATATTTTATTTGCATAAGAAGAGAGGAATAAAAAATGTTTTTGAAAAAAGTCAAAACCACTTCATTGCGTTACTCGTTCGGTTTACCCGCCCTCGTGTTTCTTGTTACCGCCGGTTACAGTTGCCTACCCCCCCAACAATCTCTTTCAGCGAAAAAGTGGGGAAAATTGTACGCGATTTTGTGCGATTTTTTTTTGTTTTTTTTTAATATTTCATTCTTTTTTTTTTTTTTTTTTTTTTTTTTTCCTAAATTTTTAAAGGTACAGTCTTTGGCGATCCTTAAACTTGGAAGATTAAACCCAAATTGAACGTCGGTACTATTATGTAGACAAAAAGTAGTACTCTTTTGCTTTATAAGGAGACACGTTGTTGACATGGGCAATATCGCTTACGGAAGCGATGATCCGCAACACACTTTGTAGACAATATAGCACACCATCCAATGTTCAAACTTAGTACAAATTGCTTTATACTTGGCCTGACTCTGACTCAAAAAAAAAAAAATTTTCCCGCTTCAATTTTGTTGGGGTTTGAACTTCAGTGCTCTCGGTTCCTAGCCTTGTGCTTTCCCATTACGCCCTTTTGTTAAATAACATCACAGATCTTAAAGATCTTTTTGAGAATTGTTTCTTTTTAAAAAAAATATGTTTTAAAGAAATCGAATGTCAACAGTTTCACTTCCCCTAAAAGTATGCTTCAATTTTTATACCCAGCGTAACGGGGGTATATTAGTTTTGTGCGAATCTTGTAACAGGGAGAATTAAGCTCCGGAGATATAGAAAAATATATAAAGAAATGATCAGGATCAAAAACTGAATCGATTTAGACATGTCCGTCTGTCCATCCGTCCGTCCGTCTGTCCGTCCGTCCGTCTGTCCGTCCGTCCATGGTCGGATCTCCTCCGAAACGGCTGAACCAATGAAGTCGAAATTTGGTACACATGTATATCGGGGTCCGAGTATGATCCTAAGTAAAAATGGGAGACATTCGCCCACTGCCACGCCCACAAATGTATTTATTGTGTTTTCAGTAAAATGCTTGTAACTTTTGAACCACTCAACACATTTCATTGATATTTGGTACACTGGTAAACTACAAAAAGAGACATATCCTGAAAAAAAATGGAACCCGCCCTCCTCAAGACACGCCCACAAATAAACCCACAAGTAAGGGCTTATCGTAACTTGTGAAGTAAAAGGCGTATAAGCTTCAAATTCGCAACATAGGTTGACCAAGCCGAATGAAAGGTGTAGGAAAAAATTTTATGTGGCCCGCCCACTGCCACGCCCACAAATAGAGAAGAGAAACATAGTGCACTCATAATGTCGGGACGCTGGGTATTTCAAAGTCGGGCTTGACCGACTTTAGCTTTCTTACTTGTTTTAAACTAAATGTGATAGAATAAAATTGAAAGAAGCACTTATAATATACCAATTACCGTTGCGATTGCAGCGAAGTTTTGCTCAGGCATTCTACTAAATACAAGTAATTAAAGTTATGGTCACAATTCTAGCATAAATATATGTATTGCAAAATGAACTAAATATATATATATATATATTAGGGTGTCCCAAAAAAATTTTTTTTCGAATTTAATAGTAGAACGTAAGGTTTCCGAAAGCTTATGGGTCAAAGTATTTTTGAGAAATTTTTTAGATTTTTCGTAAAAGGTTTAGAGGTTGCGCTCAGCGGATTTGCCTCAAAAGCCCCACATTTAAAAATTTTTGGAGATATCTTCTTCATAAGTAATGCTTTTCAGGATTTTTAGGTATTAGTCGGTGGAAAAGTATACAATCTTTGTTCTCAGTTACATAAACTGCAAAATATACCAACTTTATAGGCTATTTAGGCATCTTTAGTAGACATTTTTACGAACAAAATTGGGCGTCAAAAAAAGAAGGCCCCAAAATTTCTTAATTTTATATGAAAATGGTTGAAAGTAATGATGCAATTTCAAAGAGTACGAATTCCTTTGTAATTTGTTAAAGGAAATTAGGATTTTATTCTTATAGTTCCAAAGCTATGTCCCGTTATCTTTTCCAAAACCATTATAACAAAAACACGTTGCATACTTCCAGGCTTTCATTTGAAAATTTCATTGCCTATATGATAGCCAATCAATATTAAATATACTCAAAATGACGAGTTTTTCATGTTTCTCTTTTTCTAAAATCTCTTGCTATAAGACGATTTTGCTTTGTCCTTGAATATTTTCCTAGATCGTGAAGAATAGGTAAGTTCGAACTATTCTTATGGATTAGTTAACAATTAATTTCCTATCTTCACTTCACCCTAGATATGTCTTCGCTAAGAAAAGGATCTGTGTGGCTTGTGGGTGCAATGATAGATTCCTTTAGCCCAGGCAAATCGCCAACAAAAATAATAAATAACTTCCTTAAATCACTTTTTAATCTGTTTTTTTAAATTTTTATTAAATTTAAGTTTATGGGTAATTAGTTTCAAATGGTATGTGCCGGAATGTCTCAAACGCATTAGGTTCGCAAATACAACTTTTAAGATTCTGAATACTCCAACGCTAATGCCGCCAAGGACAAAGCAAATTCGTCTTATAGCAAGAGATTTTAGAAAAAGGGATATTAGCACGGCGGGAAATTTAGCCGAAAATCAATGCTATCATATAGGCAATGAAATTTTCAAATGAAAGCCTGGAAGTATGCAACGTGATTTTTGTTAAAATGTTTTGGAAAAGATAACGGGACATAGCTTTGGAACTTATAAGAGTAAAATCCTAATTTCCTTTAACAAATTACAAAGGAATTCGTACTCTTTGAAATTGCATCATTACTTTCAACCATTTTCATATAACATAAAATTAAGAATTTTTGGGGCCTTCTTTTTTTTTACGCCCGATTTTGTTCATAAAAATGTCTACTAAAGATGCCCAAATAGCCTATAAAACGTTGGTATATTTTGCAGTTTGATGTAACTGAGAACAAAGATTGTATACTTTTCCACCGACTAATACCTAAAAATCCTGAAAAGTATTGCTTATGAAGAAGATATCTCCAAAAATTTTTAAATGTGGGTCTTTTGAGGAAAATCCGCTGAGCGCAACCTCTAAACCTTTTAGGAAAAATACTTTGACCCATAGGCTTTCGAAAAAAACCACGTTCCAACAAAAAAAATTTTTTTTTGGGACACCTTAATATATATATTTAATGAAATAAGTCATAATTTTTAAACTGCGATATCTCAAAAACTAGAGCCAATCTAGAAAAACGGTTGATGGGACAGAATTCAGCAACCCATTATGTTTACAAGATATGTCTCCATGTTGTCGGTAAAAAGAAGTACGCTTTGTGGTCTTAATGATGCGCCGAAATTCTTCTTACAGTTGACTTGTCGCTTGGCCTGTCACTGTCTGTATCACTCTAGTAAGAAGCGTGGGATGGACCTACAGTTGAACGCCAACTCCGAACGGGAAAATTAAAAAAAAAAATTTTTAAATACCTATAAAAATCACTCATATGCAAAGGTGAAAGCAAGAACGCGATATTTTTCCATTGCGAGTGAAAATTAATTTATTCATTAAAAAGCATCACCTGCTGTTTTCGGAAAATTTTTCATGACCACTCTTTTTCCATCGCACAATTTAACCCAGCTAAAAACAAAAAACAAAAAAACAAAAACAATAATAATGAAAAAGGAAAAAAGAAGAGAGAGAGAGAGAGAGAGAGAGAGAGAGAGAGAGAGAGAGAGAGAGAGAGAGAGCAATTTTAATAGACTGAATAAAAGGACTTCCTTTTTGATTGAAGCATTTCGATTACGGAAAAAGCGCGGAGTCGAACTGCTATCGATACCCTTTTTCCCACCAAATGCTCCAACCCATAAACCATTACGCCTTCACGCCTAAAAATATGCACGGCTTATACATCAAATAACTCGATAAATAAATATAAAAAACAAAAACCAAAAAAAGAAAAGGAAAAAAAATTAAAGAATTCAAAACGGTAAACAGGAAATTCAGCAGTAAAAAAATTAAGCGGAAATCGCTTTTAACCGCGCTTCGACGCAAGTGCACAAACAAAGTTACCCACAGACTTTAGCGTATGCTCGAAACAGGTATGAAGAATTTTGTAAACACATACACAGAATATTTTATTTGCATAAGAAGAGAGGAATAAAAAAGTGTTTTTGAAAAAAGTCAAAACCACTTCATTGCGTTACTCGTTCGGTTTACCCGCCCTCGTGTTTCTTGTTACCGCCGGTTACAGTTGCCTACCCCCCCAACAATCTCTTTCAGCGAAAAAGTGGGGAAAATTGTACGCGATTTTGTGCGAGTGCGATTTTTTTTTGTTTTTTTTTAATATTTTCATTTCGTTTTTTCTTTTTTTTTTTTTTCGTTTTTGTTTCGCTCGACTAAGTCTGGTTTCGAAGGTAACAGTCGTTTGTGCGTCCGTATCAAACGTTCGGAGAAGGTCGAGATATACCCTCAAAAACATGGACAGAAATTATCAACGCTTACAGAAGAATCGATTTAGCCATGTCTGTCTATCCGTCTGTCTCTGTCTGTCTGTCCGTATACAGTTTTGTTATCGAAGGAGTAGATCTGTGTTGATAAAAATGTATTAGCTCTATCCGATTAAAGAAAAAATATTAACACAAATAATCGGGCGCCGCCAGGATATCCGATTCAACCCGGCCGAAGAATAGTCTCTTAAAAAATTGGTATCAAACAGTAGCAAGACATGTGTAAGAACTCTTTTAAGAACGACTTTAATTTCCCATTTATTACGGGTATATTTGGGACTAGGTTAAGTTCTAAAAAATGGGGAAAAAATATTTGAGCATTTAAAAGTTTTGAACTTAAGATCATCTCTGAAAATGACGAAAAAGATTGCCCGTTTAAAGGTAAAATTTTTCGTTCAACATGTATTCAGAATAAAATGTATGCATATGCATAAGTATCTTGTATAAGTGTCGGGTATTGAATGGCCAGGCTCGCTTGATTGTGGTTCTCTTATTTGGTATTTTTTATACCCAGCGTAAGCAGGGGTATATTAGTTTTGTGCGGATCTCGCAACAGCTAGAACTACGCTCCGTAGATATGTATTCTTGACAATCATCGAAAACTGAATCGATTCAGACATATCCGTCTGTCCGTCCGTCTGTCTGTGGTCCGATCTCCTTCCAAACGGCTGGACCAATCACGTCCAATTCGGCACACAGGTATGTTGAGCCCCGAGAACGATCCGAAGTGAAAACGGATCCCATTTGCCCATTGCCACGAACACAAATGAAGATTTTTCGTTACTTCCGAAGTAAAAGGCGTAGATACTTCAAATTCGAAGCAAAGCTTGACCAAGATAAGCGAAAGGTGTAGGAGAAAATGATTTGTTCCTCCCACTGCAAAGGCCGCAAACATTTATTTTGTGCAATTTCCATACGGAAAGGCAAAACATCGTGCGTCAACATGTTGGGACGCTGGGTATACGAACGTCGGGCTTGACCGACTTTAGCTTTCTTACTTGTTTGTTTTGTGTGCTTCGCACCTCATTGGCTACGGCAATAACGGCGATGAACACAAACGGGAAAAAAGTTGCAGGCGCAAGTGTTTTCAATTTTCTGTCGTGGTAAAAACTTGTTTTTCCCATCCGCTGGGGTTTTGATTTTTTTTTTATATTATTTTTTTTCATTTTTTTTCATTTTTTTTTTCTGTGTTACTTTTTTCTCCTTCAAGTTTTTCCGCATTTCGTTGTTCTTCTGAGAACGCTAGCTACAGGAAACAGCAGTACCTTATCTTTGATTGGCGGGGATTGAAATTGTTGAGTAACTTTAGAAAATTTTTAAATTGGACCACTGGCCCCATTGACCGTAGGCCGAACTAATATTAGGTGCCTCCTTAAGCGGCAGCATACGCTAAGGTTATGTTCAAGAGAAAAGAAAAAAAAAAAAAAAACAAGAGGAAAAAACCGAAGAAAAGTGAAAGAAGGGAAGGAACGTTCCTTTCAAGCTGTAAATTTAAGTAAGCGGAAAAGGCGACGAGGGTGACACAATTAAATGGACGCGAGTAAATTGCTCAAATGGTTTCCTTTTCGCTTATAAACGAGAATAACTCATTCAAGCTCTCGCAAGTTATACATAAATTATTTTATATGAATATTTTTTTTTTTTAACTATGAAAATAAGTACATACCTATTCATGCGAATGTTTGCCCATTAATTTGAAATATTTTTCTTGCGGATTCTGTTGTCACAGCCTCCTCCGTAATAAAACGAAGAGAGAGGGATAGTGTGGAAGGGAGAGAGGGAGGGACAGAGAGAGAGAGGTTCTTTTCCTATTTAATTTGTTTTATTTTGGGGCTGCCAAATTCGTTAGCCACTTCTCCTTGCTTTCGTGCTCGCTTCGCATTCGCTTCCGCTTACAGTTCGCTTTTGTTCTCAAAGGCGCTTTATCTAATGTCAGTTACTTTCTTTTTTAATTTAACCAATAAGCACCCTGGGAATATTTAAGTCCTTTTGCATATCCCTATGAAAATGTTGGCGTTCTTTTTCGAAATAAAATTTCATCGTGGGAGTTCGCTGATGCTTGATGGAGTTGATACTTTGCTTTAAGGTTCCCAGTTTAAATTCATGGCTCTGGGTGTTGGTGCCTCTTCATGCTTCAATTCAACTTAACTTTAATGTTGAGTTGACATCCGGTTTTTGGTTGTGTGTTCCTTCTCCTTTTATTCGTTTAATTGTTCAAATTCATAAATTTCGATTGAGAGGTAGAGGTACTTACTCAATTCTTGGGGAGAGGATTATTAATTTGTTTACCAAATATTTTAAAAGAAAAATATTTGAAAAAAAAAGAGCTTCTCTACTTCGATATCAAAATTTTTCACTCTTGTCAACAGTGGTTAAATTATTTTTTGAATGGATAAACAGTCAATCGAATTATGCTAATAACTATAATTATATAGGTACATATAAGAGTATAATTTTATAACTTTTCGATACATTTTTTGCTTGAAAATATCAAGCCTTAAGATTTATGTAGATATTAATGAAGCATATTCTGAATGACATCGCATACGTGATATGAGCATGTACAACCTATGTGCGTACATAGGTGTATTTTATTTGGCAACTTTATCCATTTGATATTAAATTAAAACGCAATTGTCTTTCCTTCTCTATCCTTTGCTCTTATCGATCGTATTTATAGCGCAGCCCACGGTGATGTCAACAGCCAAAAGGCTGGTCTTATCGCTACGCGGACGAAAATATTCTCAAGGTAATACGGCAACATCGTCAACACGTTTAGTTTCGGCTGGTGCTTCTCCCGGTCATGAGCTCGACGAAATAGCTGTCGTCTCTGGTACCGGCGGCTCTAGTCATCATCTCTCCTATGGCGGAATCATCGGAGATATTAGTAATGATCCGAGATACTCAACAGGTGAGTTCATATAAAAAGGGCACCGTAAAACTTTCTTCAATCTTTCAAGGGCCCATATAATTTTTTTTTTTTTTTTTTTTTTATCTCGCTGAAGCGTTCAATAACCCAATGTGTCTTTTCAGTCAACAATAATTTTTATTGTCGAAATGATTTTCTTCCGCCAAATGCTCTTGAACCAATTGCAGATGCTACACTTCCGATTGATTTCTATATATTAGGCAGAATCCTTCAGGATATATGAAAACGCAACGGAGGACAGAAATTTATCATTTTTCTTTTTTTTAAATGGATTTTTGACTTCATGTTACTTTTACACAATTATCCTATGAGTTGTGCCTGTGTGTATGGAAAACAAAAACCCACTTTGGCCATGTCCACCTTTTGAATAAATATGGACTGTGCATTTGCTTTGAGATCCTTAGAATAGGATTGTTCAAAAAAAACCCATTATCCGATTGAAACCCACTCACAATACCTCGAGCGTATCTACTCTTACACATTTCTTCGCATTCTCCCATGAAAAATATCATGAAGATAGCCCAGCTTATTTGATAAATAAAAACTGTAAACAAACAGGAAGATAGCCAAACGAATACGGCGAAATTCCATATGCCGTGGACGCTTATCATTGTTTCATTTGTAGGTATGTAGTTATATATCGTATGGCTTACATCGATTGATTACGGACGTATGCTTTACCGCTCGGATGTTGAAAAGAAACACCTACACACCGTGCACAAGATGTGTCCGCGAATAAAAAAAAAAAGGAGCCATAACGCATTCGGCTATATTGGAAAAAGCTCACATGAAAAAATAATAAAATAATAATAATAATAAAGCTTAGCAGCTCGAGTAAAGACGATAACGAGCATGTAACCTAAACTTTTTTCCGCCGAGTAAACCGCTTACTGACCCTTAATGGGCTGCCTCAAAGGCATACTTCGTTTATTTTGAGCTTAAGGACACCACCTGCGCACGTTCTTGCGGACTGATCTCAACAGTAGATATCCAGATAGATAGATAGACAGATTGACATTCATACATATATGTATGTACATATAAAAGCGAACATAAAATTTCTTTATCTCTATCCTTCTGTACTTCGTCCTTTAAGCTCAATCTCTATTTTATTACTCGAATGCGTTCATGGTCCGTTCATACGCATTTATCAGATCGATCGGTCAAACTGGACTTTAGTTCCATTTCATTTGCTTTCACATCACTTTCCCTTGACATAGATGCGGTGGTCCTATCTTGGTTTTTTTTATTTTTTTTTTTTTTATGTCCATCGGACATCGGGCGTGTACATTCTAGTCGGATGTGTGCTGTTGTCCTTTAGGCGAAAACATAAATTAACAAATCTTATTCGTCTGTCTCTTGTGATTTTCGTTTCGTACAGTTTGTACCTTAATAACTCTATTCCGAAGCGGACAAAAAATACGGTGCGGCCGAAATTGGCCAAATAAAAAGAAATACAAAATGGCAACAAAATTTTATACTCTTCCTATTGCTGTGAAGTTTCATGAAAAGATGCTCATTTTGGAAGGCCTTTAGGGCAGGATAGATTGATTTAGTTAATTCTCTCGAGTAATTCTTGTTTTTTTGCTTTTTTTTTTTTTTGGACCATACAATTTCTTTAAGCAGCAAAAAAATGTAGGACTCAAATTAAAGTAAAGTTTAGAAGGCTACCTACTCATAACTAGGGATTGTATGTAGTAAAATATACTATCGGTTTGTTGATTTTGATCGAAATTTTCTGTATTAATTTTATATGAGTAAGTACACGATAAGGAATTTCTATAAAAGCGATTTAATTAAGTGTGTGACTCCCTCGCTCTCTCGGTCGCTCACTCTATTTGCTCCCTCCATCTCTCTTTTGCTTTTTCCTATGCTCTCTCTGTCGCTTTCTTTTCACTCTTTCTGTCTCTCTTTCTGTCTCTCTTGCTGTCTCTCTTTCTGTCTCTCTTGCTGTCTCTCTTTCTGTCTCTCTATCTGTCTCTCTTTCTGTCTCTCTTTCTGTCTCTCTTTCTGTATCTCTTTCTGTCTCTCTTTCTGTCTCTCTTTCTGTCTCTCTTTCTGTTTCTCTTTCTGTCTCTCTTTCTGTCTCTCTTTCTGTCTCTCTTTCTGTCTCTCTTTCTGTCTCTCTTTCTGTCTCTCTTTCTGTCTCTCTTTCTGTCTCTCTTTCTGTCTCTCTTTCTGTCTCTCTTTCTGTCTCTCTTTCTGTCTCTCTTTCTGTCTCTCTTTCTGTCTCTCTTCCAGTCTCTCTTTCTGTCTCTCTTCCTGTCTCTCTTTATGTCTTTCTTTCTGTCTGTCTTTCTGACATTACTTCTGTCTCTATTTCTGTCGTTCTTTTTGCCTCTCTCTATCTCTGTATCTCTTTCTATCTCTTGCCTCCCCGTTCCGCGCTCAATAGCTTCTTAACCACATGAAAAAGCGTTGACACAATTTTCCGAAACCGTGCATGGTCGGACGTTGAGAAAATGTTTCAACAAAAATCTTTAACAATCCTTTGATGGTATCGAAAAGTCAGACAAAGTTTAATGATGTGCCGGCGATTACGGGCTTATTTTGCTTATTTGGAGAGTGTTCTTTATCTCAAATGTCATTCCATACTAGTTCCATTGATGTTTGTCCATCTGACAGCGGACAAATTGGATAATCTTGGAAAAAGCAGCTGACTTAGCTTATTTTTGTCTAACATGCAAACGCTAAAAATATCCTGAAAGAAATTAACTTGAAACATATGAATATGTTGTTTCATTACACAGCGCGCATTATACGCATTTTTTGGGGTGGAATTTCACACTTTCTCCTAAAAGTACTCGAAAAAACATTAACTTCTGCACCGTACTGCGTATGAGTAATGTGGATGAAGCATACGGCGTATGTCGCGTATACTTAACCCATATTACTCATACGCAGTACGGTAAAAGATGGGAATTTTTGCAAATTTTAAGCCACTAGAAGCACTTTTTCTGGGCAAATTAGTTCCGCATCTTTTATCTCTTATTCAATGTCAACAACTTTGCTGACGACGATCATCGAAAAAGTGTCGCGCAGTGTTATCCGAGTGTGTGTCAAAAACATTTTGCCCGATTTATCGAATGTTGCGACATTATTATTCAAAATATTTACATTAACTTTCAAAGTTAGTTTCAGCAAAAATTTTGTTAATATTCAATATCGTTTTATCGTGGTGGAAAATACCCAGAATTTCAGTCAGGATAGTTGAAATTATGAAAATTTGTAACGAAGGCAACCAAGAAGACATTTTGTTTGGAACAATTTTTTCTCACTGCGCTGCTTACGTAAATAAATTCCGGTATCTCAAAGAATTTCAAATAATTGGTAAGGTAAATTTTAATATTATTAATACGTTATAGTAAATGAATGTTTTCCGCTTTCTTGTACCTACATTTTTCCAATGTGGTGGCGGCGCTGCAGTGGGTAAAGTACATTTTCATTCAGTACAAATGACTTTTAAATTATTTTAAGAATGTGAAGCCATTAAATTTCGTTTTTATTACACTCGAAATTGGCACTTAGCAGCAGCACTAACAGTAAATAAGAACCTAAAATTGGCATAAATAAAGAATATGAATATGAAAAATGGTGAAAAAGCTTTTCTCCGCAAATTAAATAAATAAACAAAACGACAAAAAAGAAGCAAGGGTGTTATAGTCAGGCGAGCCTGACAATAAAATACCCGACACAGACTCACATCTTCAAATAATTTTAAATATCAAGAGGTGTTTAAGGCCATAAGAGGCCCCATATGTCGACTTTTGTTGTTTTGTTTGGAACTCTAATCAGAGGCTTAAATATACGCTCAAATTTTAAGTTTCATGGAAATATTTCGAAAAAGTTCGATTTTGAGGCAGCTTTGAGATTTTTGTGACAGACCCTAGTACTGGAGGTACCCTTAATAACGGACCGACCAAGGAAATTTTTTGGGAGGATGTTTATGGCTACAAAGGAAGCATAAGTGCCAAATTTCGTTCAAGTCCCATTTGAATTTCAGGTTGTAAAAGACAATTTTCGACAACCGCCCTTCTGCCACGCCCACTTTTTCAATTTTTGGAAATAATATTACTGGCCTTTTAATATGATCAATTATCAAATTTTATCAAAATATCTTGAAAAACTTCGATTTTATAGCAATTTTTGTGATTTTCGTAACAGACCCTAGTACTGGAGGTACCCCTAAAAATGGTCCGATCGGGTACATTCTCGAAGTTAATCTTACTCATGTCCCCGTGAGCACGCATACCAAATTTTGTCAAGATAGATCAACTCCTTCGATAAGATAACTGTATACAAACAGACAGACAGACGGACAGACGGACAGACAGACAGACAGACAGACGGACGGATATGTCTAAATCGAATCTCCTGGTGACGCTGATCATTTCTATATACATTTTGTATGGTCTATCTCGACTGGTTCTGGGTGTTACACACAACCACACAAACGCAATATACCCTCGACACAGAGTGTGTCGGGTATAAAAAGCAGAAGAATCAGAAGAAGAAGAAAACACTGCTAAATAGCTATGAGAATTTATAATACCCACTTAGATATCACTACATACATATATACGAGTAAATATATTAGTATAGTATACTTTTGTACATACTAACAGCTGGAAATAGGACTAGGATCATAAGAAAGTGATATGTATATGGTGTATGTGTGTCCGTGTGTGCGTGTGTGCGTGTTTATGTGTATAGGTATGGTATGAACGGAAGTGCTGCTCACTCGTGTCTAAGCGATTGTAGAAAAATCTTACATACTCGAGTCGTTAGCGTAACGTAACGGTTTCTCAGTAAAATGTATGCTTACTTCCATTCTGGCGAACGTTTGACTCTTCGCTTCAATTGCTGCACGCGTATCTGAATTAGTGATGCCACGAATATTCGGCCACTATTCGGTATTCGGCCTATTCGGCGTCATTTTTCAGTATTCGGTATTCGGCCGAATAGTTAAAATATTCGGCCGAATACCGAATAGTAGAAATAACTTATTAAAAAAATCAACACTAACTACAAAATAAATTTTTCTCACAATAACGTAAAAAAACTTAATTAACGAGAACTAAAAATACAGCAGATTTGCATTTTATTCTTTAGAAATATTAAATGTACGCTAGCTTCTTCTAAATTTTCTTCGAAAACATTATAAACAGTGGGCAAATTTTTCAGCGGCAGCTTTTGCCTTGACCCCAGCTAGTCGCGAGTAGGCCCAAGCTGTCTTTACTACGTGCCGAATATTCGGTTGCCGAATATTCGTTATTCGGCCGAGAGGTTGACCGAATATTCGGTATTCGGTATTCGGCCAAATCCACTATTCGGGGCATCACTAATCTGAATTGCTTTGCTCATCTGCCTACTTTAGTTGCTTTGCATGAAATGTTTATTTTGTGAATTCAAGATCTTGTTGGGCTTATCGCCAAGTGCGCTTTGGGTGGCTTTTGAAAAGCACTTTCACTGAATGTTTTCGAAGTTGTTCTGGAGCACGCTAAAATGTTTGATTTGTATGTGCTTATGCACATAAATCCTATTACTATTCGATTGCATATCGTAGATACGACAGCGTATTGCTATGAGCTCGCTCAAAATGAAGTAATCAATTAATTTTTTTCGATTGGCGATGGCGGTTTCTTATTCTCACTCTTTGATGAATCGTTTCGACGAAACATTAGCAATGTAATGTTATTCCAAAAAAAAAAAAAAAAAAAAAAAAAACAGAAAATTTTTACATGTCAGCGTGCGTCATGTTATGTGCTCCTAACGACGTCAGAGGCGTTCTTATTTTTGTTTGTTATTTCAACGCCTTTTTATTGTTCTCGAAAAAAGTATCGAAAAAAAAAAATCCAGTTTTTATTTTATTTTTCTACCTTTTTTCTATTTCTTTAAACCACTGCTATTTCTGTCATTCTGTTCAATTCTGTTATGCCTTCATATTCTGCGTAGTCATTTATGTATTATAGCGTACATACATATATTGTATGACTACTGCTATGTAAGTGGCTAGTAGTTCGTACTTGGAACGTTCATAAAAATGCAAACACAATTTCTCTGAGCATACCTTTGGGCATTCTGTGGATGTGAGCTTCTGAAGGATGTGATGACAATCATTACTGTCATTTGCTTGTGAAGCTCTATAAATACTGAAGCTTTGGTATTTTTGGCTTCATTTCAGAACGATGATTCGCCTTAAAAAGTTTCGCCTTCAAAATTCCCAAGCCAGCTCCGAATGGTCATGTGAATCGGAAAATTGTATTAAAAGTGCTTGCTTTGTTTTATTTTATGTTTTACCTTATGTTTAGTTACGTTATTCTTTGGTCCACCTGCTTGTGATTGTAACGGTGGTTGTGCTTGCGCTTTTTATTGTGCACATGCTCAAAGATGACAATAAAATATGTCATGCTATCATTCCGTTTATTGCATGTGCTCCCAAATGCTGCATACGGATACGGTTATTGCCATGTTGCTGTAAACTTTTCAGACGTGATTAGGGAATAAGCTTGGATTTAACAATTCCATTTTAGAGTTTTTGCATGCAAAAGCAAAGAAAAAAAAAAAAAAATGAAAAAAACTTATTCTGAGGAATTTGTATTGCTTGAACTGTATCATTTGTTTTTCCTTTCATTGCGGGTTTTTCTTTCTTTTCATTTGAAATGGTCGCGAAATCTCAACGTTTTCAAATCGTCAATCCGTTTAAAAACAGAGAATTATTGATTTTAAAGTTATTATGACTGAGTAAGTCATTACGGAACACATAACATAACATAAAACAACATTAAATAAAAATAAAAAATAAAAACAAGCAAGGGTGTTATAGTCAGGCGAGCCTGAAAATAAGTACCTGGCACAGAAACACATGTTTAAATAATTTTTCAAACACGATTTAAAAACAAAACCATTAAGAAAGAATATTCTATAGATTTTTAAAGCCATAAGGAGGCCCATATTCCGATTTTTTAAAAAATTTTTTTATGAAAGCCGCCCCGCCTGCCACGCCCACTTTTGAAAATTTTTTGAATTCTAATCGCAGTTTTAAATATACGGTCAAATTCTAATTTTCATTGAAAAATTTCGAAAATGTCTGATTTTGTGGCAGTTTTGGGATTTCTGTGACAGACCCCAGTACTGGAGGTACCTACGTCTCAAAATGGTACGACTGGGTCCGTTCTCGAACTTGTTCTTACTTATATCCCTGTGAGCAAACATTTTAGCAGGATAGCTCAACTCCTTCGATAAGAAAACTGTATACCAACTGACAGAACATACGGACATGGCTAAGTCTAATCTCCTGGTGACGCTGAGCATTTCTATAAACATAAGTATATTTATGTATCTCGACTGGTTCTAGGTGTTACACACGTACGCACATAACAAAACATAACATAACATAACATAACATAACATAACATAACATAACATAACATAACATAACATAACATAACATAACATAACATAACATAACATAACATAACATAACATAACATAACATAACATAACATAACATAACATAACATAACATAACATAACATAACATAACATAACATAACATAACATAACATAACATAACATAACATAACATAACATAATATAACGTTACGTAACAGAACATAAAACGTAACATAGGAGCTCAGAACTCTTAAGTTTAGTTTTCTCAATTATTTCAAGTTCTGTACAGTTACTTTAAAAGCATGGAAAACGTTTCATAACCCTATGCTTTTAAAGCTAGACGTGCAATAAAAATGCTCACAGTCTACCAACAAATAGGACGGTGATAGATCGCTGGTTAAATTATGACAAACTGAGATGATTTATGATTGATTAAAGCTTATACTCCTTGAAAAAATGTCACTTTTTGCATTTCCCTACTTCAAAAAAAAAGTTAAATTAAATTCAAAAAACCGGAAAACACAAATCCCCTTCAAAAGGCAAACATTTTTACGCGTGAAAAATCATGGAAAAATCAGAAATATGTGAGGAAGACATTTGTGTAAAACCGAAACAAACAAAAAAATTGCATAAAGTGTAGGACACGAATACTAAAAAAAAAAAAAAAAAAACGATATATTGCGAGTGTCAAAAAGCAAAATTTTATATTTTTGTGTTGCCCACGAGGGTGTGCTTAATGGTCCCCCTGTTGCACTGACACGTGCAGAGTCATGTCATGCGGGTGCAATATAGTACATCTTGTCACATAGCGCCACGAAGTCATAGTTTTGATTTATTTTCCTTGCAAAGCAATTTAAAAGTATTGTTTCAAAAAACGTATGCACTACTTGGAATCGAAAAAAAAAAACAGCCAATAAATATAAAAATAAATAAATAAATAAATTAAATTAAATAACAATGATAAAAAAAAAGTAAGTATTGAAACATAAAGAATAACGGACGTTTTATGAAAAGGCAATTTCCGTTTGGTAATTTTGCAAGCGTCGGAAAAACCTGATTTAAACTCAAGCGTTACAGTCAATCGAATATGGCCACTAAACGAATTGCATTTCAGACTTCGAAAATGAATTTGATTAACAAAAATATTGCAGAAATAAACTCCTTAGCTTGATTGAAATTTGATCTGGGGAACAATAACTTGAAGAAATCTTCTCATAGCGAAGGCACATGGCGCATCTCAAAAGATGGTTTCGTTATTTAAAGTTTTTTTATACATATCGCACCCTTGCTACTAAATCGGCACACTTCAAAATTTCGCATTTCTCGAAAATCATTTAATATCTCTTGAAACTGAGGAGAAATAAAGTTTTTTCTAAACTTATATTACTCTCTATCGACTGCTGCATCAGTCAATATAAGCCTCGATTCTCAAGATCTTGGGTTTCAAACAGAAAAATTCAATCGAACATAAAAAAATGTATTTAAAAAATTTTGAATTGTGCCGATTTATTAGCAAGGGTGCGATATATTAGACAATGGTTTCGTTATTTAAAGTTTTTTTATACTAATATATTAGACAATATTCAATAGTATTTGACAATACAAATGATCGATATTCTTTTACTTGACTTCGTTTCGACTTCGATATTCGATTGAATGAAATTGATATTCTTCTAAATATTCGTTAACTCAAAAAGTCTCTATTTATATCGAGTAAGACATTTCGATTAAAAAATTTTAGTTGAAAGCACAATAGCCGATGTTCTTCGATAAGGGTATCGGAAAATGTTTTGTTTTAAAAGGGCACAATAATTAATTGATACGAATTCACCATCAGTCCAAAGACTGCGTAGAGAAAGAGATGCAAATGGGTATTTCCAAACGGATGTGACAGTTACTTTAGCAATTTTAAGTCCCGAATTAAAGAATGTGGAAAATGGTAATTTTGTTTCTTACGGTTATCGCACAGCTCTTCCGGACTTTTATACTTATCCAAATTTTATGCAGATCATAAAGGCAATAAGATATGCTCGGACGTTAGAAAATGTTGACTTTTTTCTGGAAATAAGTACCCATATACAAATTGCGTTACCTCAAATTGCCTGCAATAGGGTGTTTCGTTTGTAAAATTCGTTAAATATTTCAACCGTCAGGTCAGTTCAGAGTTCAAATCGAAAAAATGTTTTAAATTCGATTTATATATATTTTATATTCTCTCGACTGGCCGAAAATAAAGAGTGAAGAAAATAGAAAGGCGAGACAAAAGGGAAAAACTGCTTTGTGTGCGCTCGTTTTTTTATTTTTATTTTTACTTTTTTTGCGGATTTATCGCGGCGCCGCGCTTTAATGCAATTTTATTTATGCTGTAACACGCGCTTTCCGCTTCCGCAAACTGATACTATAACGTGAAAGTCGATTGTAGTCAAAGCCTCAAAAATGTTTATTTTAAAATATTTCATCGTTGTTTGTAGAGTTTTTGTTGCCTACATTCGTGCGCGAACGCCAGTGTGTATGTGTTTGTATGTGTGCACATGTGGGGGCATGCGATACTTAACATTGCACGCTGAACCGAAGAGATACTCGTAATTGACAGTCAAGTTTAACTGGAAACTTGTAGCATTATTTGCCGTTTGTTCAGTGATGCTTACTCTGGCTGAAGTAGGGGATTTTTTGCACTTTGCTTGCCGTTTATTTTTCTCGTTGAAGTTGCTCTGAAACTCTTCAAATTTAAGCACGTACGTTTTTAGAACATTATTTCGAGCAATAGACCGATTGATCTTTATTTTTGGTCAGATGAAATTAAAAACTAAAAAAAAAAAAACGAAATAAATTTGAACTTCAAAATGTCGAAAAAAATTTTGCCTTTCCGCGAAGGTTCCATCCTTACGATTGCTTGTCGAAAAATGAAAAAATAAAAAAATAAAAACATTTTGCATACTTCTTGGGACCAATTGTAATTGATATGCATCAGAAAAGTGATATTTCCGTTTGGTCAAATCACGTTGTAAAAACCAGAAAACAAGTGAGTTGAGTCAGGATCCTCTTACTGTAACACTCCTCACTAGTGAAAAGGTTTGTGTAGATACCTATCTTAACTTACACAGATACCAATTGTGTCAGACGTGAAAAAATCTTTGAAATCCCGTGACGGCGGCGTCTCATATGAAAGAAAAGCTAAAATGAAAAATTTGGGCACGAATTAAAAGTTTTTTTTTCATATTTTTTGGAGTTCGCTTACAGGACTCGAATTTTCCTCAAAAACGCCTTAAAGAGAGCTACAAAAATGTTTTAAGTTTTTGTTAACTTCAAGTTTTGATCAATTATGTATATAGTATCTATCCCAAAATCAACAAGACTTTAAAATCCCTTTCACTGAGTCGATTGCCTTCCTGACCCGGCATTACCCTTTGACAGTTTTCAAACTTTTCTGTGTACTTTAAGGATGAAAAAATTAAAAACAAACAAAAAATTTATTTCAATAAGGGCCGGTCTTTTAAAGCCTGGTTAAAAATAACCCTTGGTTATTTCCAATGTCAACCATAGATTGTGTCTTTAAAACTGCGGTTAGGTTAGCAAAGGGTGCTTTGGTTAACTAACCATGGAAATTATTAAACGGCCGAATTTTGTCGGTTAAGGTTATTTAACTAGCGGTTTAAGAAATTCTTGTCTTTTGATTCAAAAGTTCGAAATTTGACATTCAGTTAGTACATATTATAATTTTTTGCGATTTCTACGGAATAACATGTCTCGGCCTTGCCGAGTGCACACATACCTTTTCCTCAAATTGTAAAAAATGTTAAGCCATTTCCCTCCATCATTTGCAAATGGAAGTCATGGAGAAATTTTAACCGTTAGAGGGATGCGAAATACTCAATTCAAAAAAGTTAATTTTTTTGAATTTACATTTATGACATATGTACACCGAGAGAAAAACAATGAAAAATCGTAACAAAACAATGTTAAATTGTCACTAAACGTTTACGATTTTGACGTAACGTGGAAAAATGTGAAATCGTTACTGTTCTATGTTGATTTTTCAACATTGGCCAATGTTAAATCGCCGTTGGTGCAATGCTAAATCAACATTGTCCAATGTTAAATCGTCATTGGTTCAATGTTAAAAAAACATTGTCCAATGCTAAATCGTCGTTGGTTCAATGTTAAAACAACATTGTCCAATGTTGAGTCGTCGCTTATCACTATCGTAACTATCAATGGTTTATCAGTATACATGGTATTTTTGTTTTATTTTGTCTTCACTGATTACTGAAAAAGAATTTATGTTGTTTTATCTTATGTATTTTTAACATTGCCCAATGTTTTTGTGTGTACGATCCACTACGATTTTGCATTGTCTTTTTTCTCTCGGTGTATGTATGTATATTTAATTTCATTGGTTAATTTGACAGATAGACTCCCAGCTTAGATTTAGATGTTTTTCTTCTTCTTTGTTTTCCCAGTTTTGGTGGTATGACAAGGGGTTCATGTGGAGCCTAAGTGTGTCACCCTTGGTGGCAGCCACACTAACCAACCAACCAACCAAACAACCAACCAACCAACGGAATTCCCTCAATTTGTTAACGCGATTCGAAAAGGTTTTCAATCATATAAATTCCTTTTCGTAATGAAATAAAATTTTCCCAAATTGCCATAGGTCACCGTTAAATTTCGGCTTAAGGGGCTTAAAAATTTTTTTTTTTTTTTTTTTTATTTTTTTTATAGCTTCGATATTTGAGAATATCGTGCTAAAAGGATTTTTTGAAATTCGAAATAGCTTAGAGGATAAAGCCTTCTTTGTCGAGCAAGGTCTGCGCTAAAACGAGCAATTTTAGCGTTGCTTCAAACCTTAAATGCTTTTATCTCGGAAGCATTTTTATTGAACTGGCGGCCACGATTTCTCCAGTTCAACTGGACCGATTTTAATGAAATAAAGTGGAATCGGAGCAAAATTGTCACCATTATGGCGAGAACTTCAATCATAATTTTAACAAATTTTGTTACTTTTTTTTTTTTTTTACACTGAACTACAAAAAAATATACCCGAAATCGATGGGTCAATTTTCAATGGCCGCCATTTTGTCAAAAAAAAAAAATAAATAAAATTATTTTGGAGGTACACGCCATAATTACATCTATACTGATTATAATCCTGTTTTTCTTTTCCATTTCGGACAACTTGGAGACTCAGAATCGGGGCAGCCAACACTACACCTTTTTTTCCTTTAAACATCCACTTTGAACCGCCCTCACATAAAAAACCAAGTGCTCTTTATAAGCTTTCATTCATTGCTAGCACAATAAAAAAAAAAAAAAACTAAATTGGAAAAGCTCTTTTCGTTTTCTGTCAGGAATTTTTTTTAAAAAAGGTCCAAAAACAGCCTCGCCAATGAGACAGCCCCCTTTAAATGCATCATCCCTGGAACGCACAAATGTCGTATGTTATCAAATGGTCACAAGAAACCAGTAAGTTTCATTTCATTGTTAAAAGACTCTATTTTTGTTGTTGTTGTTGTGTTTTATTTTTTTTATTGTTCAGTTTTTCGTATTTTTTTTTTTTTTTTTTTTATTATTGTAAGCCACATTATCACATAATACAATATCAAAATCCATTCATCAATTAAACGCAGACCTTGTAGCACAAACTTTTAATTATCTGCAACCATATGAGCACATCTGTGCGATGCTTACAAATTCACAGCAAGGAAAAACCAATATTTTCGCAATCAATCAGCGAAGATAAATAGTAAACTCAATGAAACTTTATTTGTACTCGTCTACGATAAATAGGTACATGCGGGAAAATAGTGTAAGCATGTAACTGGGGCGAATACGAATATTGAAAATTATATGCGAATTTCGAGGACGCTCACAGATGTGGGTTTAAAGGAGCCAGAGTGGCACAAGCGGCAGGAGTAGCATAAGCGACAGGAGTGCTATAAGCGACAGGAGTGGCAAGAGTGTTTGAAAAACGAAAATTGAGGTAACATCAGCTCGAACAAATTTATGAGCATTTTATGATGTGTAATAAAACATATGCCAAAAGCAACCATGAATACGAGCACAAAGACAAACACAAACACGAGCATTTGACAGCAAGTCATAGATGTTTGTACATACTCGTACATACGAAGCTATATGGATTTTATATACATACATAAGTACATGGTTTCGTATGGAGCAAACGTGTGTGCTGGCGCGTGTGTGTGTTCGCGCAGTGTTTGTGCGCAATAAAGCGCGTTTCTTTATTTTCTGAAGTCGTTGAATATATTGAAAACACCAAGGTCCGCCGCTGTCGGTGTATTTACTGGCTGAATGAATTACATAATGCGAAATGTGTTGCGGCATGTCGAGCGCAGCGTAGACAAATATGCTACAAGCAGCCAGAAATTGGATTGCTATTAATATTGAATTCACGCGCCTTTGTGTTTGCGCTCGTACTTAACTTTAATCGATGCGTCGGCGTGTGTTCCTCAATGTTATCCCAGTACATACTAAAAAAGCCTTCACATGATTAGATGTTCATGAATTCGTTTGTGCTTGCGTTCGCGTTTGTTCTTATGTTTGCGAATGCGTCGAGAAAAAGCGCTGTACGCTGCTTATAAATACCTATTTATGGAAGTAAAATTTCCATTTAGATTTTATCTATCGAGAATCCCCAAGGAGTGTGGTTGGCGTTTTGGGAAATTTATTTGAATTAAGTCCAAAAATAACTGCTTGATTGAACAATTCAGTTCAGTGGACAGAGGGCAGTGGGCAGAGGGAAAAATGTGTAAGCAAGAAATGTTTTAATAAGCAGCAACGAGGACCATTTTAAAGACACCTGAAGTCTTTATCCTTTCTGATGGTGAGACGGAATCGGAAATAGTTTTCTTTCCATTTTAACACCACCCCCCATCCTATTATTTTATTCGTATTCGTATTCGTATTCGTTTGGTTTTCATATCCATCTTCGAGCTTGTTGCTACAGACAAAAATCAATAGATTTTTCTTTTATAAGGCACGAGCTGTTTACGCTATCGTTTATTTTGTGCTGACTTTCTGTCGTCCTATCGTCCTGTAATTCATTGTTGCGGTTCGCCAAGGATTCTTGTCAGTTTTGTGTGGAAATGCGAAACAAATAACATCTGCACAAGAAAATATCACCACACTAAGCGGCTTTCTAACGATGACGCTTGTTAGCTTTCCGCTTGACAACTTTGAATGGATGAATTATTGAGTGAACGAACGAACGAACGAATGAATGAATGAATGAATGAACGATCGATTGCATGCAGCAAAAAAAGTGCGAGGAAAAAATATAAAAGCAACAAAAAATTTAACAAATAAAAGAAAAGCAAGGAAAATAAATCAATCAAATGACAAATGTGCTGTGGCAATTGTCAACTTAAGATGGCCAGCTTGATTTGGCAAGACATACCATATTCTTCCTTGGAGAGTCGACGTGTGTGTGTGTGTGTGTGTGTGTGTGTGCTTGCGTGTACACATGTATGTGAATAGCCGAGTGTGCCTTAAGTCTGCAGTAAAGCGAAGCGTGAATTTCTTTTGCTAAAAAGTTTCGTTGCTGATTCCAATACCCTGTGATTGTGTGGTTATACGTCGCATGTGTCGAAAATTACTCAAAATCATTTTGGATCGAATGTTTTTCATATTGTATCGTTTGCCCATCAACATTCATTCATTCATTCACTCATGCACTCAATCATTCATTCATTCGTTCATCCGTTGGTTCGTTCGTTCCATCGTTCGAATCCAGCCGCCATTTATTGATTAGGGTTTTTAAGCTCCGCGCACTCGTGCGTAACGTCCATTCGGAACTTGATGTTAGGTTCTTTGGGGTTTTTGTCCCAATATTATTGTTTTCGCAAAATTTATTGGTATGTTGCTTTTCATTGACTAGTGCTGTAATTGCGTTTAACCATTTTATTTTATGTATATGCGGCATTTCTTTTGTTTGCACGATTGCGAAGTACCCGAATTCTTGCGGTGAAATAAATAGGTACCTACTTAAGTATATTAAACCTTTTTTAAAAATTACGAAATTTAAATAAAAAATTCCTCCTTCGATAACAATGAGGACCATGTCGAAGATAAGTTCTGTCAGAAATGAAAAACTTCATATAAAAAAAAAAAAACGCTTCAGAAATAAATGATAAACTTTCTGAAGTGTTTTTATACCCGACACACTCTGTGTCGAGAGTATATTGCGTTTGTGTGGTTGTTTGTAACACCCAGAACCAGTCGAGATAGACTATACAAAATATATATAGAAATGATCAGCGTCACCAGGAGATTCGATTTAGCCATGTCCGTCTGTCTGTCCGTCTGTTTGTATACAGTTTTCTTATCGAAGGAGTTGAACTATCTTGATGAAATTTGATATGCGTACTCACAGGCACATGAGTAAGAACAAGTTCGAGAATAGACCCGATCGGACCATTTTTAGGGTTACCTCCAGTACTAGGGTCTGTTACGAAAATCACAAAAACTGCTTTAAAATCGAAGTTTTTCAAGATATTTTGATAGTTGAATATATTTGAAGTCAAGTTATTCAATTTCAAAAAATTGGAAAAGTGGGCGTGGCCGAAGGGCTTTTTTCGAAAATGGCTTCCTACACCCGAAATTCAAATGGGAATTCAACGAAATTGGGCAGTTATGCTTCCTTTGTAGCCATAAACATCCTCTCCTTTTTTGATAGGTCCATTATTAAGGGTACCTCCAGTACTAGGGTCTGTCATAAAAATCTCAAAACTGCCCCAAATACGGTTTTTTTGAGATATTCCACTGAAACTTAGAATTTTAGCGTATATTAAGGCCTCCGATTAGAGAAAAAAAATTGGAAAAGTGGGCGTGGCAAAAGGACAGTTTTCATAAAGAAATTTACAAAAGTCGGTATATGGGGCTCCTTATGGCCTTAAACACCTCTTGATATTAGAAATTATTTGAAGATGTGTGTCTGTGGCGGGTATTTTATTGTCAGGCTCGCCTGACTATAACACCCTTACTTGTTTTATATGAAGTTTTTCATTTATGTTTAATATCTGACAGAACTGGAGATACTATCTCCGAGATAGCCCTTAAGATTGAAATTATTTGAAATTGTAAGACGAATCATTTTGTTAAGTCACCTTTACACATGCCGGTTGGAAATATTAAATAGACCTTGCAAGGGCCCTGGCTAGATTTATATCTTGGGCCTGCCCAGTAAGGTCTAAACAGGCCCTTGTTAATTTGTTAACGCTTTGGTTAGAATTGGCCTAGCAAGTCATTTCTGTATAGGACCTTTCTAGATCTACCAATCCATCCCCATGGTAGTTTTTTCGTTTTAAGACTAGGCTAATTCCAAGGCGTATTTAATAAGGTGATATCAATAGGGTCTTCTTCTTCCTCATTTTGTTTCCATGACAACGAATTTAGATTGAAAAAATTATTTTGAAATATTTTTTTCCGTGCAGGAAATAGGACTAGTTAGCTCTAGCATTGTACTGGTTCAAACTTCACCAGTACCTCATTCGTTACGATTATGCCTCTGCGCAAAGCTGACGTTCAACATGCAAAGTTCACCTTTTATATTTCCACGAATTTAAACTAAGTGAGAATTATAAACAATCTTTTTTTTAATTTTCATTCTCGGCAAAAAAATATTCACATATGCACGGACTATAACTAACAAAATCTTGTGAGGTACTGTCTAGATTTTTCCTTTGAAGGACACTAAAGAGGCGAAACAAACAGGGACTAGACGATGACGGGTGGATAGAATTTTCTAACCGTGATTTACCTAAAAATAAAAATTACATAGGCCCTGTCTAGATTATTCACGTCATAGCCAATACAGGAGGGATTTTACCCAGCACCAAAGTAGAGCCAAGATAAGCCTGATCGAGTCAATATTTGTTAGTCCAGGGCTGTCTAGACCCAGTCTAGATTTATCTATACTATTCCAAATTCAGCTAGTTCCAAGCTAATCACCAGCCAGGATAGAAGAGTAGGATTCTCCATTCAATTATGAATAATAAAACTCCAGAAAGCCAGGTTGAAAAGCAATTTTTTTCCGCAAGATTTTAAAAAGAGTCTTTATTTTAATCATTTTATCGAAGAATCCTTCCAAAATGGATGAATTCGATATTTCATATGTACCCGTCTCACTATTTGCGCAAATATTATATTTAGCACAATCAGCGCCGATTTTGATCGGGCCAGATGTGTGTTGCGGCTCACATTATCGTCGCATATTGTCACAAAAGCTATCTGGTTATAATAAAATTCTGACAAAACTCGTTCAAGATAATCACACTTGCCTAAAAGTTGCGTTCACACTATAGGCGCATTGAATTGCGGCACAAATCGAGGCATGTTCATTGAACGGACTACATTTTTGAAAATAGATCCCACGCACAGGGGCGGATTAAGGCAACTTGCCGCCTTAGCCAGTTGAGGTTTTGCCGCCACAAACAGCAGCCTAATTTTCGCCTTTTTTGTTATTGATGACCGTCAAGGTCAGAATTTGCCGCCCTATGCAGCTGCTCATTTTGCCTATAAGGTAAATCCGCCACTGCCCACGCAGTCAACATGGTATGAAAGCTCAGTTGGTTGCGCACTTTTTAGCCGAATTTTACTCAACACTTGCCCAACAACTGAGTCTCCCAAATGAACCCATTACCAATTGAAGGGCCTTTAAGGTTTCTGCTTTAATTGTTGCATAGCTTTTGGCCGTATTCGATGCTTAAAAAATCTGGAAAAATGGAATACCTATTTTTCGACTAGGATTTTCGGTGGAAATTCAGGCTAATTCTCAATTGATGACCATCGCATTAGTGGTCACTTGATAATGTCTCTTTTACTCCAGAAAATAATGCTCGAACCATTCCTTGGTACTCTTAGGTAGGTAGGTTGAAGTGGCTGCCACTTAGGCCGTTAATCGGCCCATTGTGATACCACGGAGGTTTTCTTGTGTTTGTGTGAGTGTATGTCTTTTTATGTAGTGTGCCCCTAATATGCGATTTTTGAAAAACCAGTGCTAGGCCTGGAACATTACACTCCGTTTCGCCTGTGCCGGGAATCGAACTTCGGACCCTGGGATCCCCTACGCTATCCCAGAGCCACTTGGTACTCTTAATAATAATTAATTTTTTTAATAAACAAAATTGATCGCCCTTGTAATGAAAGAGTCGGGCTAACTTACAGTCAAAGAAAATCGACTTGAGAGATGACACTTGAAAAAGCTTAATTCTTTTGCTCGTAAGGAATTCAAATTCAGGCAACCGGAGTTGCTTGCCCATCGTCTTTTGTATAAAATGTGCTATCTCGAACAAATGGAGCTAAGATCACTTTTCAACTCTTTTCGCCGCGTGCCAGAAACTGTGCTTGTTTCTAGGCTTACGAGGCTACACATTTCAATATCCTTTCACTTTCAACAATTCGCTTTTAGTACCTAGAGTGTTTATTTTTAAATTCAACCAAAGATCAAATTCTCTTCACAACTCATACTATTTGGACATATATGTAAATACTTATATAAAAATTAAATAAATAGATAAATATAAATATGAAGCAAATTCAATGATTTAACAAGCTCAGCAGCATATGCTTCCGAATGAAATTTTTTCAACGCCAAAAGCAACGATTCCATCAGTGCCATTATATTGACACAGTTGCACAAATAGCGGAACCATCTCGTAATGGTGCAAACTCACAGTCTCATTGCCATTTACATTCAATTTTCTATCCCCCCACTCTATTACCTTCTATCCGATGGAGGGAAAGAAAAGACATTTTATTTGGATGAGCCCTGCATGCGCGCACGTGATACGATGACAATCCTAAGCTGTCGGGCGCTTGGTGATGAGCTGTTGCCTTATGTGCAGGTGTGGATATGGGAGCGCGCGCGCGCGTGTGTGTGTGTGTGTGTGTGTGTGTTTGTTTGTTTGCTTCTATGTGTTTTGTAACTATTTGTGTTTGATTGTTTTCGTTTGCGTGTGCATTTGCCAAGTGATTGATTGAAAGGTGAATGAATTGAGGTCCACCATCGGGTGGCAGTAGTAGACCTAAAATACAACAACAAAGCCCATCTGGCAGCAGTATCTAAAGCTGAAGCTGTATCCGAAGCCGAGGCAGAAGCAAAAACAGAAGCAGAACCTGTGAGGCAAGGCACAAGCAGCTGCCGGAACGATTGCCGACGATTGGCAATACGATAAGAACAATCCATGTAAAGCGTGGCCCCCAAATCGAAACCGAGTGCAACCGCAGAAGACTAACAGAGACAGACAAGCGGGAAGACCGACAGGTCTACAGATACGTAGGTAGACGTAGTAGAAAAAAAAATTTCATTTTCAATTGCTTTTCTATTTAAGTAGAGAAAGAAAATCAAAGCGTTCGAAGAAATCTTCAATTGATTTCATTAGATTGTTGAATTAAAAGCGGGATTTTTGCTAATGATGTCGTAAAATCATCAAAAGGGGAATATCGAATGACAGAGCCAAAAGAAGGATATAGCTCTCGTTTGTAAATATGTCTGTATACTGTATAGGTACATATATTTCAATGTAAATCTGACTATTTGACTTTTGTGATTGATGGGATTACGTTTGCCTTTATAAAATGTGGGCTTAGAGCGTCCATAAAATCGGTGGCTTCAATATAAATAAACGATTTCAATTGAAGAGTTTATTATCGGAGGATTTCCCCCCTATGTCGATCCAATTCAATTTTTTTTGTTTTGTTTTCTAATTTTTTGTTTGTTTATAATTCTTTTTATTAAAGTTTATATTTCCTCCCATAACTTTCTTATGGGTTGAGTGGGAAGAAAGTTTTCGATTCCTTTATTCTTGTTGGCAAATTGAAGTTTTCGCTCTCTGATTTCTTGTGCATCATTGTCTGTTTACAGTTCTTCACTCTCGCATCGGTGTGGGTAAAACCAAATCAAATTAATTCCAACTTTTGAACAAACTCAAATTGCATTTCCCTGCGTCTTCCATTGTTTGTTGATGATTCGGTTGGCTGTGGCGCATCAATGTGTGCTTGTGTACGTAGTATGCGCACGTGTGCGTTCGTTGATAGAAAATCTTCTGCTCTTGCATCTTCTTGTTATTTTATTTAAATTTCTATTCCTATTTGGCACACACACACACACACACACACATTCTTAATGCATTTAAATAAGTTTAGATTACATTAGCATTGGTTTTTTGCACCTAAAATATGCCTTCAGGTTCTCTCAGGTCCTCAGGTCAACTGTACGGAATCGGGAAGCTTTTGTGCAAAGAGCATTTTTAACTTGCTTCTTTTATTGCATTTCTATGAATTGAAATTTGAGGGAAACGTCCGAATTTGTATAAGAAATTTTCCGATTTGGCACTCGTAACAGGGCATGTTCTAGAAACCGAATCCGAATCCGAATCCGAATAATAAATCTATTTCAATAGATTTTCTCAAAGTCCTTTGCGAGTCCTTTTCTGTATAATGTTGTGGATAAGGGTCACTTGAAGTTACACATGTAATAATTACTACTGACATTCCTCTTTTGGACAGCTTCGAGTCACACATTTTCTTTTGGCATTCTTCTTTAGTGCTATAATGTGACACTACATTTTCAAACGCAACTGCACCATGACCTAATCTACGCTACTAATGACCCTTTTCCATTAGAACATGAGCCAGTGGTCGTCGTCTATCGATCGCTGACAGAACTGGAGAGAGCCACTAACAATAAAAACTAGAAACTTCTCTTTATACCAGTGATGGCCAAACCTATACGTAAACATTCATAATTGTGTGTGTGTGAATGCGCTGTCGACTTCGCTGTGACCCAGCGGGAAATTATCTCCTGCATGACAATGTCATCAGTGATGTCATCGATGACATATAGGTGACATTGTCATGCATGACATTTTGGAGGACATGTCATCGTTGAGGGATGCAGTTCACGTGCTTGAATCTCATTGGCTATTGAAATTTAAACAAGGTTTTAGCGTCTGTTGAACGTTAGTATGAAGTGGCGTAGATGATGAGTGCTCGACTCAGAATCCGAAAATCGCAGGTTCTCGATCCCTGGCTGAGGCGAACAAAAATTGTTAAAAATAGATGTTTTTAAAATTGCGAAATATCCAAAGAGAGGACAAAGCAGAGAAGAAGTTATCAAACTGGTTTTCTATAAACTGACATTTAAAGAGAAAAAGAGCAACGCGCTGCTCTCAAATGCTTTTTTCGCCATCGCAACCCCTAGCATGACAATGTCACCGGTGAATTCACTGTCCAACTCCTGTACAAATGTCATACAAAATGTCATATGAATTGTCATGTATACCGGATCCAAAGTCACCGTGACTTCATCGATGATGTCAGCGGGACATTTGCCGCTGGGGAGCTACTCTGATTTGCATTGACGAAGTTTGTTTTTTACACACACGAACGCAGCCGATCGGTATGCGCTATACGTGTGCGACTGCTGCGTCGCCAGAATTCGGTCTTTCAAGCACAATTGCTGGGAAAATCGAAATTTGGCCGACACTGCTTTATACCGAAGATCAATATGTTAGCCGAAATGATTAAGTCGAACGGACATAATACAAACATACATATGAGATATGTTTCTTTAATTTTTATTTTCGGATCGATCACTCTGCATCATGCCTAAGGCTGATCCGAGAGAGAGAGAGAGAGACAGGCGAGAGAGAATGTTCGAATGTTTGAAAGTCCTTTATTTATGCAAAATTTTTCAAGTAGACAACTTTCGCGTTAGTTATTAAATGACTTCTTCCATAAGCCAAACCCCACCTTTTGTAATGCAACTAACAACAAGATTCGATGCAATGTAGAAACCTCTTCGTTTCGCTTCTTGGAATACTTGGCAAACAATTTGAAGTGCCTGTAGCATATTCGTGCACGTGCTCTTCGATCCCGTTTCGGTTTCGTCCGTTGCCGTGCGTCTTCTTTGGTCCTTTATACGTTTACTAAGTTCATATTGCAAGAAATCCTTGGCTTGTCCCATCGCACGATATGGCGTCTGCTCATGATAGCCGAGCATATCGTAGGCATAGAGTATTCCCTTGCAATTCGGATCAAGACCGGCGATCATGTACGAGTGACTTCCATCCGAAATGCCATTGGTCAGCAGGCATGAGAGCAAGAGTGCCACGCAACGTGGTTTCATTACCTTGTTCCTCAAATACTCATTCATATAGAGTCGGGCACGCAGCATTGCGGCTAATTTCGCTGTATCGCACTGCATACCCGTGGAGCCCAATACCAAACGATTGGCGACGCGATGCACAGCGTATTCTTCGTGAACGTCTGTCGACGCATTGACCGCAATGAATGCAAAATTCTTTCCGGCAAAACCAATCATTGAACTGTGAAAAAACAAAAGCGAATTCGAATTTTAGGCACACAATTTCATATTCACGACACTGTATACATATGTATGTATATTTACTTGTTCTTTGCGGACTCGTTGAAAAATAAAAACTTCCGCTCGCAACGCATTACTGCCAATGGGTAATGCTCCGGTTCTACGGTTTTGCAATCGCGTTTTTTTTGAGCTTTTGCCATTTTTTCAAGGTGAAGTCGTTAATCGGAAGCAATTAAAAATGCTTTCAGTTTGTGCATTCAAAGGACGAAAAAGAAAATTTTGAATTTATTTTGTTGAACAAAAAAAAAAAAAAAAATAAAACACAAAAAAAACCAACTTTCTTTTATGAAAATTTTGTAAAATGAATAAAAAATTTCATTTTGTTTTCTGTAGCATTTCTATCAATCTGTCAAAATATATCCTAGTCCTTTTGAACTATTGAAACAAGTGCATCGAATAGAGAAGCCTTCAATATGTTGACAGTAATCTGCTCATACGTATCAGACGTCATCTTTCAATATTCTTCAACGAGTTCACTGTCAATTTCTTGTCGCAAGAGTCGAGGAAAGCAACATTTGAAGGACTTAGTTTTTAGTTTTTTTGTGTTTTTATTATTATTATTATTATTTTTGTTATTATTTTTTACTTTCGCGTGCTTATTCTTCGTATCTTGGTGCGGCGTTCTATGGAATGCAATCAAATTGAATTAACAGTAGACGAGGCAATCAAATGAAAAATTCGATGTACTCGAGCGAATGTATTTTCATACTTAATGGGGTTTTTATGGTGCAGAATTTTGAAGAAATTGATTTTATTTTTTAAATATCTCCTTGCAGTTTTTGCTTTTTTGTGTGAAATGTGTGCACGGTCCAAAACCATTTTAAAAATGACATTCATTGGTGAAGTTACATAGCTGCTTAAGCCAGGCGATCCTGCCACTTAAGGAATTTTTTTTTTTACTCCAGTACAGGGCTGATAAAAATATATTTTACTGATTGAGGATCCAATATTATTCGAACATTTTCAAAGTTCCAGGGTGATAAAGTGAGTGGTCCGTCCTACTCTTCATGATTGTGAATCTTCTGATTATCTGAGAACTTGCATTCCTTACTTAACTCATGAAGGTGTCCAGTATATACTTTCATAATTTTGATTAAAAAATTGTCCAAAAAAGTTGGTGAAAAATTCTTAAATTTATAAGGTATTCGTTACTGATAGATTTCTTTTTGCCTCAGTTATTTCTATAGTTATTTATTCTAAGACAAAGGCTCGAAATTTAGTCTAAACGGGGAAATAAAATCTTAAACGGCCTACAAAGTAAAGTTATAAGTAAGTGCGCTACTTAATTCTCGGCTGCAGTCTTCGAGATCGATTAAGTGTTGACCCGAAGGCAATATGAAAAAACCAAATAGAAGGAGTTGAACACAGTAGGCACTACAATTCGAAAATGTACAAAAATTTTATGTGTTGCATCGTGTTATTGTTGGGCAAAAAGCGATATCGAAAATATAGCTTCTCAAATGAGTTTATTATTTATTTATTTTTTATTTTTCGCAATGACTTAAGAATAAATTGAATGTCTGACGAAAATTTTGCAACGAGTAAAAATCAGTCTGTCCGGAAATGCTCATTGACTTTGTTCAACATAAAACACATACTTATAATCAAGATGGACCATCAACTTAAAAGTGTTGATTTACATTTCAAAGCTGGGAAAATATTTCATCCGACGTTGTAAGCTTTTAATCAAAGATTCACTTTGTAAGGCTTTGAATACGCCACGCATACTTTGAAGTTTAAAGCAAAAGACTTTCGTCGAGAGCCCCCACAACAAATGCTTAGTGTCCAACAGGCATAATCAGTTGTCCGAGGCAGTATTACGGGTGGCCATAATACCTTCCATTATGCAATAGACAGGCACACCTCATCACCTCATCACTTCCTTAAATGTCCTGCACGTCCACGTCTGCGTCCGTGACCGTGTGCGTGGGCACATGTGAGTGTGTGCATGTAAACGTGTCCGAGGCGACACTCAGAGCTACGTTGCACTCCACACTTGTCACCTTATTGGCAATTTATACTATATGCATGTCATTTGCACTCCCCACGCCCCATGCTCCGTGCCCCATGGCCCATGCAAATTGTCGACTGTCGGCTGTCGCTTGCCTGTAGAGAGCCACACGGCCCATACATATGTACATACATATAATGTCGGTTCATTCCACATTCCAGTGCTATGGCACTCTAGCAAATGAAACCGCTTGCATTTAAACGGCTTTGTATTGTCAAGGACTGCTGGAAACGGAAACGAGCATAGAGCGTAAAGTTACTTTAGGGCAGTCGGATAGCATTTGCATTTAACAATATGTATACACATATACATAAACATGCACGTTCACATGCAGATAAGCGCATTTCTATATAATAACCCAAAAGGAAAAGTTACCCAGATAGAATCAATGACGTCAGGGTGACTTTCGAACCGGTATGCCATATAACATTTCGTAGGGCACTTTGTATGAAATATTGTACACGAAACCGATTGGGACTTCCTTTTGTTAGATTGCAATAAGTTACTGGTGACTTCTCCTAGCAGGACATTATCCTGCCTGGGGGGAACGAATACGAAAAAAGCATTTGAGAGCAGCAGCACATTGCTCTTTTCTCTCTAAATGTCAATTTATAGAAAATCATTTGTGAAAACTCTCTTCTTTGTCTTCTCTTTGAATATTTTGAAAATTTTTAGAAATCTTTCTTTTACAATTATTTTTCCCCCTCAGCCAGGGATCGAGCCCGCGATCTCCGTATTGTGAGGCGAGCACGCATCCACGTTGCCAATTCATGTTAACCGTTATCTGACGCTAAGACGCCTATACAAATTAAAGTAGCCAATAAGATTCGAGCACAAGGTGCCATGCATGACAATGTCACCTGTTTGACCCAGTGAAATGACATATGTTGTAATCCTACTGGATATATTATATTTGCCTGCTGGGGGAACTTGCTTGAATGGTATGACTAGTATGTGACTATTGACGTAGTATACTTCTTGCTTTCCTACCAAATGAGTGTGTAAAAAAGTTCCTTTTTCAATTGAAAAGCGAATATTGCTTTTTTCCTCCTCTTATTTTCATACTTTTCCTTCTTTTCCTTCAACTTTTTGTTTGTTTGTTTGTTTTGTTTGTTTGTGTTTGTGAACTGCTTTTCTGGGCATTGCGTTTGAAGCTGTATGGAAATATATGCGCTTGAGCTTTGGTAGATTTGTGATTGGTATCGCATTGCCTTAGCTTTTAAGCTGTCCCAAGTTCTCAAACAAAAATGCTAGCGTTGACAAACAAAAAAAAAACACCTTTTTTTGTTTTAAATTGGAGGCAAGAGGCTCTTTTGATTTAAGGATAGTTAATGAGTTTCAAAGTTTGATTGATTTTTCGTTTCTGAATTAATAAATTTCGCAATGAGATAAAAAATATTGTATTTGCGTAATAAAAATTTAAGGAATCCAGATTATTAGAGGTGTATTAATACAGTTTTATTTATGTTATGTTACGGTATTTCTATGTTTTTCTTCAAATATATACATATATATATATAGACTACAAAATATAAATATCACATCCATACCATTGAGAGGAAGATATGCTCAGATATTTTTCTTTTTACTTATATAAAATCTTTTATCGCCTTAATGCGTTTCGCTTATAGCTTTTTTCTTTTTGGTCCATGAACTTTCTCTGAGCTCCAGCTCGAATGGGGAAAAACAAGCGCAATGCAACCTAGCGGAAAGATCATCAATCGATTGCAAAATAGAGAAAAACGAAAATGTGTCCGCGCTACGAGAAGGATAAAGTTGAGAGAAATCCTAAGTGACTTCAGCGACGCTATACGCTGTGTGCCGTCAAACAATGGCGGCCAAATATGTGATTGTGAAGATTTGGAAATTCGTAGAAATAACACAAAATGCATAGAAATAACGGAAAATCTAGACGTCGAGCTACTTTAATGTTAAGACTCATTGCAGAACTAAGCCCTAAGCTCTAAGCACTTAGATGGCTTACCTGGTTAAACGAAAGTTTTAAGAATGCCAACCGAAAATTGTTGCACAATCTTTTCATGCACATAAGCACACATAAACACACACACACGCACACACGCACACCCACACACACACGCACACAAAAACGTCCCCTTCATGACTCTAGAGTCATGGGCGCGCGGAGTGATTCCTGGCATTTTTCACCGCACATCCATGGTACTCTATTGCGTCTTGTTTATCGGTGGGAAAAAGTTTTCAACTTGGGTAAGGTGATAACACTGCAAGAAAAATGACAATAAAAAGTTTTTCCCATTTCTTTTTTCCTTGTTTTTTTTTTTTTTTTTTTTTTTTGGTTCGTTAAAATATGTTTTGGATTTTTCATATCAAAAATCAGAATAAATGAATTTCTGTTGAAAGCTATTTCTCTTTGGAAAATCCGGTCTAAAGTTGATACGCGTTAATGGATTTCAAGTCTAAGCGAGTGAGAATTAAACTTTAGGTAAGCATTTTAAATTTCAACCAATTAAAAGGCACATTCATCTTACTTTCTTCTTCATCTTCAATTTGCCGTAACTACTTACTTATATCTCGCCTGTGAATTTTACGCGAAATGCATATAGAAACAGGTCATTTCTTTATTTCACTTACGTTAAGTTTACATCACTTAACGTTCAACGAGGGCATAACTTTTTTTAGCTTAATTTTGAACCCAAACAATTTAAAAATTACTTTGAACAGAATAAAATGCCCTGGAAAAGGCATATTGTACATACAGTACATGCATACATACATCTGGTATATGTATGAGCAAAGTGGACGTACGTGCGTATGCGCAGCGTCTTTCACCCTATGCGATAAATAATTACGTTTGCGCTCTTAAAAAGAAAGCTCTTGTTCATACTGAATTTTTTAATCGACCGAGGTTTCCTTGTGTCGTCTCCAAACGAAATAATGAACGCATAAAAAAAAATTCAAAAAAGGTCTGAAGGCATTAAAATGCGACAAAGTTATGCTGAAAACATACATACATACCAAACATATGATGGTTTACCAGTTAATTTTTTTTTTTAAAGCCCAAAACAATGTACATACAATGTATTTATGCCTTTTAATTTCACTTACGGGCACAATTAAGTAATCTCGGATTTTTAAGGAACTTCCCTTTGACTGCTACCCTCATTATAACTCACACACAAAAATGTCTTACGGCAAAGAACAATCCAAGCACAAAGAACGGAAAGTGCAGTGCAACTAAGTTCCGTTCATGAGTGAATAACCAAAAACAAAAGAAAAAAAAAACGGAACAATTAAGGGTGTTATAGTCAATAAAATGCCCGACACAGGTACACATGTTTAAATAAATTTCAGAACCATTACGAAAGAATATTCTTGAGATTTTTAAGGCCAAATGTGGCCCCATATAAGTAGATACCTAATTTTGTTTAATTTTTTTTATTTTTATCAAAACCGACCCTTTGCCACGCCCAACTTTTCAAATATTGTAAATACTTATCGAAGGCTTAAATATACGCTAAAATTCGAAATTTCATTCAAATATTTGGAAAAAATCCGATTTTGGGGCAGTTTTGGGTTTTTTTGTGACAGACCCTAGTACCTACTGGAGGTACCCTTTAAGCCAATGCAGTCCATTCTCGAACTTGATCTTGTTCATGTCCCTGCCAACACGCATACCAAATTTCGTCAAGATAGCGCAACTCGTTCGTTAAGTAAACTGTCTACGGACAGACAGACGGACATGGCTAAACTGAGTCTCCCAGTGACGCTGATCATTTCTATTTATATACATTTTGTATGATCAATCTCGACTGGTTCTGGGTGTTACACACATACGCACAAATTTACAGAGTATTTCCGTTATAAAAAGAAAAGAAAAAAGAAACCAAAAAAAAAAACAAAAAAAAATCCAGCAAATCACTTTTATACTTGTTTCAGTTTGAAAGAACACACACACACACACACACATAGGCATATACACAAAAATAAATTCGCATGCCCACATTTTATGTTATTTGGAATATAAGCTGTCCATGTTGCTCGTCTCAAAGAAGGTAGAAAGAACACAGCCCCCTCTGCCGATGGCTTTTTTGCATATTTTCTCGTACTTTTCTGTGAATTCATCGTCATTGTGCACGATTAATTCCCTAAGACATAAAACACACATACATAATAAAGTCCAAATCCAAAGGTAGTGATTTTGTTGCTATGTATTCGGTTTTTTGTTCGAGAGTTATTGGAGTAAACAAGCTAGCTTTCTGGTCCCAAGGGCTTTGACTTAAAATTCCAGATAAATTTGTACTGAAATGATTTCCTTCCTATCGGACCATGAATATGCAGAAGCTAAGAGCTTAGACTGTTGCATTTTATGTTCAATATTAATGACTTTATAGAGCAAAATCGTTGGAAACTTTTGAAATGACCATCGAATGAAGTACATAAATAGCAACAAATGAAAATGAGTCTCATGGTAGATTCATATGTATGTACATACATATGTACATAAATGCAGAGATGGAGTAAAAAGCGTTATATACTTCGGAAGTAGGATTTTTTCAATGAGCCCACATTGGACTCTATTCGCTGACTTGAGTGCAAATTCTCTCGAATTCAAAATTCTACTTTAAAGTCCTGCTTAAAATACGTAACATTGGAATACGAAATTGCTAGGACGTTTCTATGGGAAGCTTAAGTATCTTTAAATCGATTTTTTAAGCATCCGTCGTTAGACAAAATCAAAACGAAGTCAGACATTGTACGAAAATTAAAAGAGAAATGATTTTAGTAATTACTTTAAAGTAGGTACTTGACATTTTACCCACTTGCGTGCGCCTGACGTCGCCAGTTAGTCCGCAAGCATTTGCAATGCCAAAACTGTCAGCTGTAGACTCTGTTTTAAGTTATCCACTGAAGTGCTTGTCTGTTTTAGTTACGTTAACCGTAACCGTAAACGTAGTCGTTATTTGATTTTGCTGTCTCAAATGTTAGAACTTGCTTGCCAGCTTGCCAGCTTGTTGATGTCGCCCTCGAGCGTAGCCAATGCGAAGTTCGAAGTTGGTATGGTGCATGGCAACATTGTTGCTGCCGAAACCTGAGGCTGAGCTTCTGAATGATCTACCTTTGAACGAGTCTAAACTACTGCAGTCATTGTACTTTAATTAGCGAAATTGAAGGAAATCGCTATCGCAAGTCCTTCAACATACTTTGTCGAAGAGGTATCAGCTTTTGTAAGGACACTTCTGTCATTGCTTTTGCTTTTGCTGCTGTTGCCGTTACTGTTGCCATTGAAATTGTTCAAGTTTAAATGTATAACTTTTATGACCGAACTGAGTCTACGCACAGAAAAGTTACTTTCATTTTGATTTCAGCTTTTTGGACTTGTTAGTATATAAGTTCAAAATGCTTAAGAGCTTCAATAATGTAATTGAAAACGAATGCATCCTATTAATTAATATGAGTCGAGTTCGAGTGCCGAAGGGTTTAATTCATTCAACACTAAGAACTTTTTGAAATGACTAGATTGATTTTTTTTTTTTTTTGCTCAACCTTTAGCTTTGAATGTGACACCTACCAACAGCTAAACTTTCATAACTCAAATCAAAATTATCGAAAATAATTTCGTCGCGTTATGAAAAATTCCGTCTAAATGGTATGGCCACCCAATTCAGCTCGAGTTACAAAGCTTTGCACTATGGGGAGTTGAACTCATTTCTTAAGAATAAAATCAAATTTTTGATGTATCAATATTAATCATTCTTTTAATTACATCAATCTAACTATCTGTGGGTTTTATTTTTCTAGCAAGAAAAAAACAAAAACTTTTCGAAATCCTCACTTACAGGCTGTAAGTTACACAGGTTGTGAGTGTAAGAAGTTAAAAAAGAAAAGAAATACCTTTTCGTGAAAAAGTATGTGGTTCCTATTTAACCTGAAAATTGAGGTTAAGCTAAACTTTGGATAAACTTTTAAACTTTTGGCCTTACTTGGCCATGTTCTTAACACCATAAATTAGTCAATTTTGAGATTGTTTTATCAACTAAGCGTTCCCCTCTTTTTCCCCGATTCGGAGAAATGTTACGTTCTGCTTGCCATAGGTACTAACTCTAGTTTTGCTCAGCAAAAGGACAAAATTTTCAAATGTGATGGTGCTTTCAACTATATCTATAAAGGATAAAATAGGTATTTACATAAAGATGATAAATCTTTCGATTCAAGAATTCGAATTTCAAAAATTCAAAGAAAAAATTCAATTTTTCCGAAAATTTATCGAAAAAATTGGAAACGGATTTTTTCAATCATTTCACTCTGTTTTTTGAAGGGCAAAAAACGAAATAGGGGATCCAGTTAAATAAAAAATAAAATAAAAAATTTCCAAGGTGAAAATGGGACCACTCCAAAATTAGTTAGGACCAGTTAGAAGCACTTAAAATTTTCCAATAAACTCACCAATCAATAATATCCATTTCGGTAAGCTGTAATATTTTTTTCCTTGTAAGATCGTGACCATTTCCCCATGGTGGTTTGATTGAATTTTAAAAAGCACATTTTCGGGGTCTTCATTTTCGTATTAGTCCGAATAAAAGTCTGAAATAACAGGTTGGCTGATAAGTCCCCGGTCTGACACATAGATGGCCTCGCTAGTATTAAATGCATATTATTTTTATATAGTGGCAACCTTCAAATGATTCGGGTCAAAATTTGACGTCTGTAAGTCAATTAGTTTGTGAGGTAGAGCGTCTTTTGTGAAGCAACTTTTGTTATTGTGAAAAAATGGAAAAAAGGAATTTCGTGTTTTGATAAAATACTGTTTTCTGAAGGGAAAAAATACAATGGAAGCAAAAACTTGGCTTGATAATGAGTTTCCGGACTCTGCCCCAGGAAAATCAACAATAATTGATTGGTATGCAAAATTCAAGCGTGGTGAAATGAGCACGGAGGACGGTGAACGCAGTGGACGCCCGAAAGAGGTGGTTACCGACGAAAACATCAAAAAAATTCACAAAATGATTTTGAATGACCGTAAAATGAAGTTGATCGAGATAGCAGAGGCCTTAAAGATATCAAAGGAACGTGTTGGTCATATCATTCATCAATATTTGGATATGAAAAAGCTCTGTGCAAAATGGGTGCCGCGCGAGCTCATATTTGACCAAAAACAACAACGTGTTGATGATTCTGAGCGGTGTTTGCAGCTGTTAACTCGCAATACACCCGAGTTTTTGCGTCGATATGTGACAATGGATGAAACATGGCTCTATCACTACACTCCTGAGTCCAATCGACAGTCGGCTGAGTGGACAGCGATCGGTGAACCGTCTCCGAAGCGTGGAAAGACTCAAAAGTCCGCTGGCAAAGTAATGGCCTCTGTTTTTTGGGATGGGCATGGAATAATTTTTATCGATTATCTTGAGAAGGGAAAAACCATCAACAGTGACTATTATATGTCGTTATTGGAGCGTTTGAAGGTCGAAATCGCGGCAAAACGGCCCCATATGAAGAAGAAAAAAGTGTTGTTCCACCAAGACAACGCACCGTGCCACAAGTCATTGAGAACGATGGCAAAAATTCATGAATTAGGCTTCGAATTGCTTCCCCACCCACCGTATTCTCCAGATCTGGCCCCCAGCGACTTTTTCTTGTTCTCAGACCTCAAAAGGATGCTCGCAGGGAAAAAATTTGGCTGCAATGAAGAGGTGATCGCCGAAACTGAGACCTATTTTGAGGCAAAACCGAAGGAGTACTACCAAAATGGTATCAAAAAATTGGAAGGTCGTTATAATCGTTGTATCGCTCTTGAAGGGAACTATGTTGAATAATAAAAACGAATTTTGACAAAAAAATTTGTTTTTCTTTGTTAGACCGGGGACTTATCAGCCAACCTGTTATTAACAATATATGAGTGTAAATAAATCGAATTTTATTTGATTTTAAACATAAAAAGAAGACAGAAAAAAAAAAAACCATACCGCAGCAATTCACCACGGATTGTGTCGATGCGTCCAAGTGACTTCTACTTTCTGAACTCAATTCTAACAATTATCGGAGGTAATTTAACCTCAAATTTGGCAGGTATGACAGGCAGGATTGCCAATTAAAATATTTACAATTACATTGGGTTTTGGTGTCAAACAATGATAAAAAAAAAACAAATTATCAGAAAAATGAAAACAAAAACCCGAAAAAGGATTTAATCGCAATCGCATTGCCGAAGTTCTGCACTTCTTCGCTCTCATTCCAATCTGGTTTTCTGTTCTTCCGTTCTTCTTCTAATTTATTTTTTCTGCGGTAGTCGGTGGTGACTGCTAACATGCACAAATTGGCAGCTATGAATATCGAATGCCTTAAATTAGATTGAAAACGGAGGAGCAATCATTTTCTTTACTGTAATAAAATAAAGCAGTCTAAAGCGCACTGAATGCGAGAATGATGGAAGCTACATACCTCAATCAATGAATTTGTGAACGACAGGCAATATGCAGGGCAAAAGACATGTGACAATGCTTCAATTGAAACTAATGACACAAGTTTACAAAAAGCATTGAACTTTTAGATCTGAGAAACTGAAAGTTGATTTTGACGCAATTTGTCGTGCTGAGCTCCAAAATTGACACGGTTTTTAAAAATTGGCTCTAGATTCCGATAAATGGACCAAAACCCGTTATTTAGGACATTGACTCACTTACCAAGCTGCATTTTCGTTGTTTATCAACCGATTTTAAATTTTTTTACGACAATAGAAAGTCAAAAGAATGGAAATATCAACATTTTGCTGCAATTACATTCATTAATTGATTTTTTTCAATGACAAAGAGATTTGTTTGAGTTTTTTTTTCTTCAAAATTTCCAACTTTGAAGCCATTTTATTCCAATTTGTTCCACTACAAAGCCTTCACATTGGCATTATTTAAGAAAGAACATTTTATTTCCAACAAAATGATTTCCATTTCTTTTTCTGGAAGAAGTTGAACAGCTGCGGTTATTTTCAACCCATTGTCAAGTTCGATACATCATTTTGTTGAAAATTAAATGTTTTTTTCTTAAATAATGCCAATGTGAAGGCTTTGTAGTGGAATAAATTGGAATAAAATGGCTTCAAAGTTCAAAATTTTTGAATAAAATAAAAAAAATTTTCTTCGTCCTTGGATAAAATCCAATAAAATAATACAATTCCAGCAAGCTGTTTATTTTTCTCGAAAAAACATTCTTTTGACTTTCTATTGCCCTAAACAAAAGTAAAATCGGTTGATAAACAACGAAGTTGCAGCTTGGTAAGTGAGTCAATGTCCCAAATAACGGTTTCTGGTCCATATCTCAAAATCTAGAGCCAATCTTAAAAAACCGTTGCTATATTTGAGCTCAGCTCGCCAAATTTCGTCAAAATCAACTTTCAGTTTCTCAGATCTGAAAGATCCGTCTATACTTGTGTGATTATTGATTAGATTGTACGAATGCATTCAAACCACCTTTGAACGATAAATCATAACAATGTAAGTCGTAGCCTTTGCACTAAGACATACTTATATTAATTAGTCATAAAGTAGGTACGCTGAAATAAATATGTAATAAATAGACAAAAGACATGTTCTATTCTTGTCGCTTCAATCCCTTTGACTTTATCTTTAATCAATATGATGGACTGAAATTTGAGGGAGATGAAGAAGCAGTCTCATATGTGCGTTTAATTGTTAAGTTGAGTTTTTTTTTTTTTTTACGAAATCAGTAAAGAATTTCAAGTAGAAAAGAATTTAGTTTTTTCCTTAAAAAACTAAGTAACGAAAAGTATCCAAAATCGATTCTACGTCTCAATTTATTTAATTTTATTAAGACTATAATAAACCAAAAGAAGAAGCTACATATAAAATAAAAATGTTGAGGTACTTTTAAATAGAAATTGTGGCAGAGTTATATACATATTACTTAGTAAAGAGGTGAAACTCTCTCATTTTTTCATGTAAGCTCATATCAAAACTAACACGCGATTTAAACGAAAGCAATCATAAAAGAAAGTGCAGTCAGGGGCATCAAACCGTTTTTCATTCAGACTCTCGTCTATGCTCCTATGCACGCCAGCAAAAAAAGAACGAGTTTTGATCGCCTCAACATGCTCAGCGACCTTTATGCGAGTTTTTTTTTTTTTTTTTGTGTGATGGGCTAACGGAGAAATATAAAAGAACGTCAAACTGTGTAGTAAAACCATACTCAGTGCCGTAGCAATTCTGTTTTGCGTGAGGGGAAAAAATTATTTTTCCAATTTGCGTGGGGGGAAAAATTATTTTTTTAATTTTATTCATGGGCGAAAACAAAAATGCGTGGGGGGGAAAAGCCCCCTCTTTCCCCTATGGTTGCTACGGCACTGCTTGGATTGTGGTCTTTGTAGTGTAAAAAAAAAAACACAAAAGTTTTTGCATTGTTAATAACAGTAAATCTCCTTCAAACAAATGCAAATATGAGAGAGAAATATTTAAGAATCAAGCAACTCACCTCATCAAAATGTTACTAACGATGCATTACTTTAATAATAGACACATACATGAACGACTTCATCTTTAGACTTCACGAGCGCCAAATGCGAAACGCGAGAGATCGAAACACGTGTTTTAAAAGTACTTTTACTCACACACAAATCAATGCACTTGCCTGTCCGAATACTCACACTTAAAAACCGCGATAAGACACTTCCGAACACCGACCGATTAGGCGCGCGCACAAAACGAGACTGAGCGCTTGAGCTTGGATTAAAGTAGCCAAAAGGCAATGCAGCGCTGGCAACATGTTGCGATCGGACACTAACCAATCGACTTTTTCTTAATGAGAAGGATTTCTTTCGGTTGTCGTAGCTTATGAAGGTTGGATTTATTTGTTTTTATGAAAAATATTATGTATGTATGTGTATTATTTTGTGGTGTTTTTATTTTATTGTAAAATGAATATTTGTCTTGAAGAAAAACAGAGGATCGTAATAAAGATTTGACTTTTTTCTTTATTTCATTTTCTCACTCTATGCACTTGTCTACAAGCAACTAAAAACACGTGATCGACTCGAGTTCAATGTGCGTATAAGCTCGAAGAAAGCGCTTACCATCACTTTTTATCACTGTTGCTCTCATTTAAATTAAGGGTAACTTCTAGTCTTCAACTTACACATTGAGCAGGCGAGTCTTTGTGGAAATTTTTTGGGGATTTCAAAATCAAAATTAAGAGAATATTGACCTTGATTTGAGACACTCCACAGTGGTCTCCGCTCCATATACTGTGCGGTCAAAAATATAAGTTATAGCTATTACCCAAAAAAAAAAAAAAAACTTACAGAACTGATTTAAATAAATGTAGGTAGGTAGGTAGGTAGGTGAGTTGAAGTGGATGCCACTTAGGCCGTTAATCGGCCCATTGTGATACCACGGAGGGATTTCTTGTGTTTGTGTGGGTGTATGTCTTTTTTGGTAGTGTGCGATTTTTGAAAAACCAGTGCCAGGCTTGGAACATTACACTCCGTTTCGCCTGTGCCGGAAATCGAACCGCGGACCCTGTGATCAAGAGCATAGCACGCATCCCCTACGCTATCCCAGAGCCACTATATAAATGTATGTACTATAAAATATTATATTTGAATATTTCCGAAATTGCGGAAAAGACAATAATTTTTGACGGAATGCGCTTAAACACGAATTCATCTGTTGGAAAAGTTAATTAAATCAATTCGCTTTTAATAAGTGTTTCCCACAGATTTCAACATTTTTATTAACCTTCATTAAATCAACAGTTCTTTGGCCCATTGCCATAATGAACAATTATTCTCTTAGACGACGACGCCCTTCGAAAAAAAGATAAAAGCAATAAAATTTCAAGAAAGAAATTAATTCTCGTGAAGTTAATTCAAAAAACGACCACTCGTTTATGATTCCGAAAAGCTTCGAATACATCCGCCTCTGCTTATGGCTCTGCGCCGTTGCTATTGCTTTTGGCTTTTGCTGCGTGTAACTTGAAAATTCCACAAATCATTTTGGAATGAAATACAGAGAAAAATCCTTCTGCTGACAGTACGCAATTTACTTAAAATACTTAAATGGGTTTATTAAAGTCATTAAAGTCGTTATTCTCGATTCATCCTGGTGTCATGGAAGGCAACAGCTGCTACTTATTTTTACCGCTGCAGCAGCTGCTGCTGCTGCTGCTGCTGCTTGCGGCCTGATGCGTGCTCTTCGCAATCGATATCGTTATCGAAAGTTGAGATGAATGAAATGATAAAAAGGGTGGAGGGAGGGAAAGAGAAACTTGCGCATAAATATTTTATTTCTTGTTAACGGCTTTAAATTGCGAATTCCGTGAACTACTTTCCACCGACAGCCAACCATCATTGACTGTTGCTTGAGCGCAGGGGAGCTATCTTATTTCTCTTATTTGAGGGAATCAAAAAGCTCAGTTTGCGCGTCGACTCAAAGTGTGGGATTTTTTAATGAAAGCTAAAAAAAAAAGTCTGCCTCTTTTGTGCAATTGATATGGCTCACAGGATTTCTAACTAAATTTTTGTAACGAATTATTACCCGGAGGATTCAGTAATATCATGCATATTGCATGTTCATTGGAATTGCGCTTTACTATTTGGGCGGATTTTTCCAATTTTCGTAATGAAGGTTCTCTTTTAATGCATGGCAAAAAACGATACAAAGCCAGAGGAGTACAAAGACAGACGAGAAGAACGACAACCAAATTCGAAATGACGAGTATCATTAATGAGAATGATAGCTGCAATGTCATCGGCATCAACACCCGCTTCGGTTTTGGCTTCAGCATCGGCATCGCCATCAGCATCAGCATCGGCATTCGGCATCAGCATTGGTAAAAACCGAAAACCATGTGCAGCAACGGCGACATTATTCAAATGTTGTCCTTAATTACTTTTGTAAAAGGATTCGATTCGCTGACTCGACTTGGTTGGTAGCCATGCGCTTAATTAAAGTGTCAATTGAAAATTAATTATGCCACGTACACCTGCACTACTTTATCTTTTGTGCGAACCACGAAGAGGCGTTGTCATACCAAATTATTCAAGAACATACAAGATGAGCCAAAAGACGACATGACAACGGAATAATTCACAAACGGCAGAATGCCGTTGAATTCGATGGCATCGCAGGTGCACAATATGCGTGCATTCGGAATAAACGAGTGCATACAATGTACAAACATAGGTATGTTTTTATCCCGCCGTCTTCGCCGTAATGGTAACGCATCTCGCTGCGCTCTCTATATTCGCATGAAAAAATTTTCGCATGCGAGATTGAGAGGTTGCGTTATTAACTTCTTAGATGCAATTTTAATTACAATAAAATGTCTTGGCAATTTTTGCATGGGGAACTCTTTGAATGAAACCAGAGACATTCACATAAGGCACAAACATACGTACGAGTAAAAACATACATATGTATATTTGCAGTGCATGAGCACGATGATGAGAAAGAGAAGAAAATTTTGATTTTTCTTTTTATTTTTCTCTTGCACTTGACGTCTGCATCTTGAATTAATTGGTCTCCGACAGTGTGGTTGATTGTTCTGATTGCTTTAAAAATGGAATTGGTAGTTCGTAATCGCCAGGGCTTCCTTTCGTTTGCGATTTTTTTTATATATATTTTTTTTTTTTTACTTGTTTTAGTTTTTTCCATTTTCGATTTTTAATTTAATTAATAAAATAGAAAGAATTGATCAAGGCAAAGAAGCGCAGTCGGCTTTCAAATTGATGTATCTAGGAAATAACGCGTAGGCCGGCAGGCTGGCTCTTGTTTTGGTGCCATTAGCGCTGTTATTCTTTCATACGCCACATACAGTGGTTATTTGTGTGGCAAAAAAGTACATTTTTCAATCAATTGATTTCAAAAAATTAATGATCCATAAAAACAGTTTTGTCAAAAGGTAATTGTTCTACGAAGAAAACCCGTACGAAGTCACATAAAGTTTAAAGGGCAATAACTGACTATGATTTTCATTAAGTGCAGTATTGAAATAATGGAAAAGAAAATCACTCCTAACACTCAAATAGTTCTTCTTTGCGAAATATAACATTTAGTCATCGATTCACCAAAGAAATCAGTTAGATACGATAAATGGTTGATTTCGAATTGGGGAAAAATTGAAGCTTACAGTTTATTCGAACATATTATGGGGAAAGGAATAGCCCGGCAAAATTTGGCTATTTTTCGAAATCATCAATTTTTGAGAAAAAGTCATGGATAGTTGTTATATAAATTTGGAAAAAAAATTTTGTAGTATACTTTTAGGGTAAACGATTGTTATGTTAGTCATATGTGGTGGGCGTGGCCGATTTTGATGAAACTTCATTGTTTTTTCCATCATTGCATTAGAATAAAGCTCGGTGCCAAGTTTCATTATTCTAGGAGCACTCCTGCTACTTTTTGTTAATAACTTTATGAAGCCTTAATCACTGTGCGCCACTGCGCTCACAAATCGAACGCTTACTGAGACGTCTGCCGATAATGCTTAAATTGACCGAAGAAATTCTTTGTTGGGTGCCGCCAACGGCAGCAAGAAACTAGATTCCATTACACAACAATTCGACACAAAACAATGGAACAACACATCAAGCTGAATGGGATGACCGAACAAGAAGCTTGTCCCCCAAGTCTTTAACGACTGTTTTGTGCCTAATACTTAATAGAAATGCCATAATTAACAATGAAAGACCGAGCGACAGATCCGACTGCAAGGACTGTAAGGACACAGCCCTTCGGGTCAATATCAATTTTACAAAGCATACCGTGTATGTATGTAGGTATAAATATTTACAATATGTTGATATGTATTTCTTTGTTTGAGCTTGAGGTCATATTTTCGTTTTTATTTTAAACCTTTTTTCCTTTCAACAATATGTATATATCCATTAGTGTGTCCCAAGATACAAGGAAGGATTTTGTTTTCTCAATCAATCGAAACGCATACTCTCAAATTTGTTTTTTTTTTTTCTAAATGGTCTTATTAGCTTAAATATTTAATATGATTGGGATTGAATAACGATAGCCCGTGTCGAATTGTCTTCGAAGTTTGGTATGAAGTCTCTTCCAATTGAGTCCGCCAAAAGTATGCATCAGAAAATTTTGTTATTGAAAATCTTGGGTTTTCTTTCAAATACAGCCACATAACCACGATATCAGAAATATATATAGCGAAATGATGTTAATCATGCATCATAGTTCGAAAAAAATTTCACAGGAAAAATATTTTTGAATTTTTTAATTTTTAGATGTATACCTTTAGGAGACTCAATTTGAACAGACTTCATCTCAAACTTCGAACAGTCCCAATAATATTTAATATTTAAGCTAATAGGACCATTTAAAAAAAATTGTTTGGGTATGCGTTAAAAGAAAATTATATATACATATGTATGTATGTATGTATGAATGTATGTTGGAGTGGATGCCACTTAGGCCGTTTACCGGCCCATTGTGATATCACGTAGGGATTTTGTTGTGTTTGTGTGAGTGTGTGTCTTTTTTGGTAGTGTGCGATATTTGAAAAACCAGTGCCAGGAACATTACACATCGTGTCGCCTGTGCCGGGATTCGTTTATCGGGCCCCGAGATCCAGAGCATAGCACGCATCCGCTGCGCTATCGCAGAGCCACCTTAAAAGAAAATTACTGCTGCTCGTTTTTTTGTCACACCCTAATGTATGTACATACATACATACCCTGCAGGGAGATTGGGGTAAATTGCTGCCCTGGCGAGCGCGAGTAATCCTCGAGTAAAGGAAAAAGAACTTGTACACGAGTAGCGGCACGGCAAATGGAGACTAATTAGTATTACAGTTGAATGTTGCTCAAACGTTAAGGCGTAGCAGAAAGTGTGCGCGATCAGCAGTCTGAAGGTTCGAGTTCAGTTCCCCGCGCGGGTGCAAAAATTTTGGAAGAATGGTAACATTCGAAAAAATTCAAAATGTTTCAAGGAAAAACAAGACTTTGCCAATGCTGTCTCAGAACGTCAAAGACAAAATTTTTCGAAAATTGCTATGAATTTGATACCTATGTACGTATGTATGTACATTTCTTTCTGATTTATTCGATTTTTATTCCTCTTAGGATTTCAATTTAAGCGAGGAACTGAACCTGGCCCTAAAATACCTATAAAAGAATAAGTATCAAAACAAATTTACTATGGACTAATAGATTTCATCCAATTGCATCCAACATCTATACATTTGCTATCAATGAAGTCGATTTTATTAGATTTGATACAGTAAAACTAATAAGTTCATTTAGATATTTAATTTTCTCATCTTATTGTCAAAAAATTTATTAGACATATGGGGTACTAAATTAAAGGAAATCGATCCAGCATTTTGAATAAAATAAGAAATGTGGGTATTAATAGGACCTTTTTCATACCAAAATGTCTCTCAAAGTCAAAAAATGTTTAAAAAAATTTAAAATTTTGACTTTGAAGGCTCAAATACCCTTGAAGCTGCAATAAAGTATAAGACTATTTTATACGCCTAGAAAAATCTGACAATTCTCTGTCGAACTGCATTAAAATTTTTATCTTGGATTCAAACGTTGAGGCGTGAAAATTTTATTTCTGAAACAACTGCAAATTTCTTTCTTTCCCTTATAACTCCTCAGGGGTGCATTTTGGAACCATCCTCCCCCCTGCAATACGATTTTTAGTTAGTTCTGACCCCCTCTATCAGCTCCCGACCGAAGGACCTTCACAAATGGAACACCCTGTATATTTTGTTTTAATTTTTCTTCTTACTCTCCTAACTCTTCGATTCTTTTGCTTTTTGTTTTCTTTCAAAGTAAATCTCATTTCCAATTCATATAACCAACGTCCGAGCTTGCACATGACCGCTAGAACATTATGTGAAAAAAACAAAAAAAAAAAATGGAAAAAAAGTATATATTAGGTGTAGTAAAAAGAAATCCATTATTTTTGCATTAAATTGAGGGCTTTATTTAAGATAGTTAGAATGACCCGATTTAGGTCAAATATGCGCCGTTTTGTTCGATAACTTGTTGCCATTTTAAAGGTAATTTCATTATGCCTCTCTCATAGAAGCCCTCGTTCCTATTAGCAAAAAATTGAGACAGTCGAATTTCAGAAGCCTCTCTGGAAGCGAATGTTTCACCAGCAAAATTGTTCGCCATGGACAGGAACAGATGGTAATCACTTGGTGCCAGGTCCGGACTATAAGGTGGATGCAGAAGAACCTCCCAACCAAACTCCCGGAGCTTCTGGCGAGTCACTATCGATGTGTGTGGCCTGGCGTTGTCCTGATGGAACACAATTCCTCTCCTATTGGCCAAAGCTGGCCGCTTATGGGCGATTGCTTCCTTCAGACGGTCCAATTGTTGACAGTAGAGTTCCGAGTTAAGAGTTTTGCCGTATGGGAGCAGCTTATAGTAGATAATTCCCTGCCAATCCCACCAAACACACAGCAAAACCTTCCTGGCCGTCAATCCTGGCTTGGCCACCGTTTCCGCCGGTTCACCGTGTTTCGACCACGACCGTTTTCGCTTGACGTTGTCGTAAGTGACCCACTTTTCATCACCAGTCACCAACCGCTTCAGAAATGGGTCGATTTTGTTGCGGTTCAGCAGCGATTCGCAGATGGAAATTCGGTCTATGAGGTTTTTTTGCGTTAACTCGTGTGGCACCCATACATCGAGCTTCTTTGTGTATCCAGCCTTATTCAAATGGTTCCAAACGGTTTTTTGTGCAATCTTTAGCTCTTTTGCAATCGAAACAGTGCTAACATGACGGTCTGACTCGATAATTTCCATGATTTTATCGACATTTTCGACAATTGGCCTTCCAGTGCGTGGTACATCCTTGACATCGAAGTTACCGGAACGGAATCGACGAAACCAAAATTGCGCATGATTGGCTGTTACAGTATCAGGTCCATAAACGCTATTCACATTTTCAGCCGCCTGGCTTGCGTTTTCTCCCTTATCGAAGAAAAACTGTAAAATGTAGCGAATTTTCTCTTTGCTGATGTCCATCTTTGACAAGCTCTCAAACAAAACTGAATCAATCAATCAAAAAAGTGTCAAAAAAGCTTTTTTAGTAGGAACTGTCATCTTTCTAATGCTCCCTAGCGGAACACGATCGGACTTATACAACGCGAGATGCAGATAAATAACGCCATCTATTGGAAAAATAATGGATTTATTTTTACTACACCTAATATATGGAGCGACTTCCATTCGCTTCTGTACATTTGAACTTACATAGCGAAATGACATAAATTGAAGGGAAGAAGAAAAAAAATTTATGTCGGTACAAATCCAAAAGATTCCGAAAACGATTTGAAGGGCAACAGACAAGAAGCTCATGCATAAGAATACCCATATTTATATAGTCTTTGAGCTAAGCCAAACGGATATGTTAAGCCCCAAAGCGTTATTCAAGGATATCGTAATGTGAAATAGAACACTATACATGGTACTTCTGGTCAATTTAGTTCGTTCCTCGTTGCCAGTTGCCAGTTGCCCCTTGCCCGTTGCCCCTTGCCCGTTGCCCATTGCCCGTTCTAACGTTGTAGTTGTATGGACTTGCAAGTACGAGTAACTATGGCTGCCTGTCTGCCCGACTGACTGACTGGCTGGCTTAAGTACAAATTCGAAACTCAAAATGGAGAAAATAAAATGTTATCCTTTAAGCCAAGTTTAGATACTTCACGCATGATAGCATATTGTATCATACTGTGTACTGTTTGCCTATTTTCTATTACTAACTTGCCGGAAATAGTTTCCAATACAAACACCTACCGCAGTGACAGCATTCGTAACAACTACAACCTAAACACCAAGAGCACAGACAAACCCAATCAAATCAGATTTAAAAAAAAAAAAAAAAAAAAAAAAAATGAAAGGCAAAATAAAGGAAAACCCTTAAAAAGGACGAAAACGAGTATAAATCCTGACCGCTGGCCTAGCCATTCTAACAGCTACGGTGAGGAAAATTGTGCCAATGAATGGAAATGCATCAGAAGAAGTAAAGAAACTCAATCCCGTTCTATACATTTTATAGTAACGCAGTTACCAACCGACCCGACCGACCGCCCGACTGCCCGCCTGCCCGCTGGACGGATCCGAGTGACTGACATCCGATGGTTTTCGCAGCCACAGACAGGAAATTGATTACGACAGTGTTGCCATACCAGCCAGCTTGTGCCATAAAATGTAAATTGCTTGTGGCAAATTCAATGTTTTCTTTTTATTTACTTATTTCTTTATATATTCGCTTGCTTTTGGTTTGCATTAAAAAATTTTTTTTTTCACAGATTGAACTTGTAGCCATATTTTTTATATTTCGATTTTTCTATTTTTTTCTTTTTATTTGTATCCCTTTTTCTTTTGATAATTTTCAAAGCAGAAAAATTTTTAGTAAATTAAATTAACGAAGCTAGCAAGCGGAAACGGAATCTGTGATGTATCTAATTAAAATCAAAGGACGTTTGTTTGTTCATGTTTTCAAATTGCATGCTCATCCTTTTGGTTTTCATAATTAGTTGAAAGGCTCAACGCATCGGCTTGAATGAAATTCGAATGAATTTACGTTTTTCCGGAAGTTAAATGGCATAGAAAACACAACATTCTATCATGAACGAAAAGTTGTCTATGAATAGAATAACTTCAAACAACAGCCACTTCTGTTAGGCAAGAGAAAAAGAGGCAGAGAAAAAGAGGCAGAGAAAGAGCAGGAGAGAGAGGACGAATTTTCTCCAAAGTGTGTTTAATTCGAATATCAGTGGCAAGCTGTTTGCAGGAGCTTGCTATACTTTCCAACCAAAACGATGTGGCCTTGGTATGGGTTCCAGGTCATTGTGGCATAGAAGGAAATGAAATAGCAAATACTCTGGCGAAGCAGAGATCTCAGTCAGAAAATTCACAAGAGCTACATGTAGCAGCTTCATTAGTATGGATCAAAGACAAGATCTACAGACACTTCATGGGTAGGGCACAGTTAAAATGGAAAAACTTGCCTACTTGTAGAATCTCAAAGTTAATATGGCCTGAATTCAACAGTAGCCGAACAAAGGAGTTACTTTCCCATAGTAGATCGGATATCTTCAGACTTACCGCAGTCTGTACAGGACACTGGCCTATCGGGTTGCACGCAGCCAAGCTTGGGCTGGTGCACAACAGACAGAACTGAAGAAGTTGCAATAGCCCCGATGAAAAGGAAACTATTGAACACTTTTTATGTCACTGCCCAGCGCTAGCTGGGAAAAGGCAGCGCACTCTTTGCGCTGCATTTCTAAGCGACTTAACTTCCATTTCCAGTATTGAGCTAAGGAATTTGCTTCTATTTCTTAATCTGACTCATTGGATCTAAATTCCACATCTTTCTAAATCGATTTTCGAACCAAAGTGGATTAAAACGGCATACTTATGTTACTTGTTGCCTGTTCAAAATTCAGTTATTTTGAACGGTAGCCACTTCAACCTACCTACCTACCTAATTCGAATTACACTGGCTTGCAAGTAAGTAGTTAGTTTTTATTTAGCCAGGAGATCTAAATGAATTTTTCTTACGGAACGGGTATAAAAACGCTTCCATTAAAATTGTTTCAAATTTATTTCTTATGTTTAGAAGGCCACAGTTCGTAAGAAAAGTACATATAAGAATCTACTGGTATAAAATGCTGTATGCGAGTGGTATCATTAGAGGAGCGCGGACCCTTTGTTGGCTGCCTGGTGTGATTTATTATCCTTTTCTGTGTCTGACTCCTTACGTAACATTCAAACGGGCCGCGGAGATTAAACTCCCCGGGCCCGAAATTCTTCTCTCCGAGGCCCTTGAAAGACATTGTATTTCCTCATATGGGTTTTTCCCGGAAAAAAAAGTAAACTTTTTGTCACGTCCGAGCATATCTAATTGCCTCTTTGATGTGCATAAAATTTTGTTAACTATAAAATTCCGAAAGAGCTGCGCGATAATAGTTAGAAACAAAATTACCATTTTCCGCATTCTTCAATTCGGGACTTAAATTACTAAAGTAGTTGTCACGTCCGTTTGGATATACCCATATGGGCATTTCCAAACCGAAGCGACACTTAAATGAGCAATTTTGCATCTCAATACTTTCGTGCAGCTTATGCGGACTTTTATATTTTTTCAAAGTTTCTATGCAGTCCCGAATGGCAATCAGCTATATACGGACGCGACAAAATGTTTACTTTTTCTGGAAATGCCCATATACATATATGTATAATCCTATACTAAATTCTTTTCGAATTCTTGTACCTTATTAATATAGATTCTCTCATTTCAGGTAAAAATTAACTGCAATTAATAATTATATCTTCAGATCAGGTAACGTTGTTATTTCTTGTGTTTACTTTCCTACTTCATCATAAAATCCCTTTTATTTTTTATGTCGATGTTCTGTGGGAAAATTGTATGTCCGTAGCAAACTCTGCATGAATTGAAATCTAAGCAAAAAAAAATAAATAAAACAACAACAAAGCAAATTATAAAGCAGATATAACTTCAAAACATTTGTACACAGAAAAACTTTTGACCGTAAATACAACCAATTTTTTAATCAATATAACGAATTCGTTGTCAAAACTCAGTCTATCACACTTCTAGTTATCCCAAGCAATTCATTTGTTTGCGACAATTAATTATTTTTTTTTTATTTTATTATTATTATTATTAAATACAAAGGTGATAGGCACACTAAGACTAAGTCTTTTATAGCGCCAAGCAACAAAGATAATAATCAACAGAAAAACCGTGAAACGATTAAAATTAACTTACGTTACAATAAAACACTAAACTAAGATTGACTTATATGCTTAAATACAATTTCAAACTATGCCTAAACTTAGAATGGCTAGCAATACTGCGAACATGCATTGGCAAAGCGTTCCAGGAGCGGACCGCGTCAACGAAAAATAAGCGCGACGAGTTTAAGGATATATACCTGGGAACAACGCACTGATTATTTCTGCTAGATCTGCAGAACACAAGCTTTTCATATAGGTGAGGGGGAGCTCTAAAGTTGATTAGCTTATGTAAAAAAACCACATTTCGATATTTAAGATAGTCCATTAGACTCAGTCCGAGTACATCCCGGCTCCAATGAGTGATGTGATCATATCTATGTAGACCAAACACATACCTAGTGGCAAAATTGAATGCTACTTGCAGCTTGTGGAGCGAAATAGAATCCAATTTAGGGAAAACCGTGCAAAAATAATTTATATGCGGCATTACCAACATTAGTACAAGGTACTTACGGGTTGCGATTGGAACAAAGTCAGCAGAAAACCACAAGTTTCTTAGAATATTAAAAATTCGTTTAACCACTAAGTTTATTTGATCAACACAGGTCATATTAGAATTGAGAATATATCCGAGATGTGACGCCTTACGCACGATTACAAGCTGAGTGTTCTCAATAAAAAGGGGCGGAATATCATCTTGACCAATATATCTTTTAGATATGGGGAGAACCTTCGACTTTAAAGGGTTAATTTTCAAATAATTAGCTCTAGTCCAGGATGACAAAACTGAAAGATCCTCGTTAAGTCTGAAAGATAGATCCTCTCTCAGCCCAGATCGCCGTGAAATACGTAAAACTAAATCATCAGCATACCCATAGACAGTGCAATTCTTGAAAATGGAAAAAACGTCATTAATGAAGATAATAAACAACAGGTTTATGGCATGAATAAAAAATTGAAAAATGCCTCATCTACATATTCCATAATAAAAATTGGAGTATTTCAAGCCAGTTTACGGTCGATAATTGTACATTGGAACATCGTCAATAGACAGGCCGATTCTGAATATTCCTGGGGAACGAATTCCCGGGGAATTTACTTTTCTTAAGACTAAAATTCTCCTTTTTTAAATAGATAGGGAAAGGAAAATTATGGGTATGGGTCAAATACGCATTCCCCATCAAAATTATTCCCCCAAATATTTGAAAAAGAAGAAGTTTACTCTTGACAAAAATAAATTCCCCGGGAATTTGTTCCCCGGAAATATTCAGAATCGGGCTGAGAGCTTTTAAAAATTGTTAACGCAAATTATTTTGTATACATCATCTTATTGAAATGGACACTAGAATATCAAAAGGATGACTTAAGATTAGAAAATTTCTCTAATGGCCATTTCAGTAGGATGATCGTCTACAAAGTTATTGTATAGAAAATAATTTGCATTAACAATTTTTAGAAGCTCTTATCATAAACCATATATAACTATATATTTATGTCACTCAGAAGCCGTTTCCATTTTGGCTCTTTTCAACACGGTCTTGGGTACCTACCACGGTCTTGGGTACCCACCAAAATGAGCATTTTTCACTTAGGTACTCACCAAAAATATTTCTCTCTCGCTCTTTTTTTTTGCCTGCCGAGTAACATCTCTTTATAACTAGCGCGAAACATCCTGCGCAATATCTATGAGAGTGACATACATATATGGTTATATGTGTCATAAACATATGAGTGCTAATCTTTGATTATTTTTTCTTTTCTTGTATGTGAGTCCGCATAAAGCTAATGAGAATTTTATAAAAATATTTACATGCACTAATACTTTCATTGTTTGATATGACAAAACAATCAAACAACGGTTTGTTAAGTGTTAATATTTTTGATGTTTAATATAATAGAACAGTCAAACAAAACATTGTTTAAAATTATATATTACGAACTTTCCCAAATTTTGTAATTTCTTTGAAATTTTTAATTGTGGCAATTAAGATGCCAATGAATCGAGTTTAACAATCGCCAATAATTAGAATTTTTTCAATTGTTTTTTCATAGTCAGTTTATCTGCGTACGTATCTTTCTTTTTAGCTGTTAGGAGGACTTGCATAATATTTTTGCTGAGTTGACTAAACACACCCACACATGTAGTTGAATGTACCTACTTAGAATGTATTTATGAAAGCACAATTAGTCGTTTGTTTCAAAATGGTTAAAGTATTTCATTAGCAATTAGTCGAAAACTAATCCATTAGTTGCCAAATTTAGTCGATTGCGTATAAGCGAAGGATCGCATTCCCACATCCTCGGGTAAAACAAAACGGGCATCATCTTTTTTTAACAGTGCTAAATTAATCCATTAACTAGGATATTCGTTTTTCGAGTTTCATAGTGAAATCGGTTGTTAACTACTTTGGTCTAGGGCATAAGTTTGGCAATGGGATACATACAATGTGTTACACTAATCGTCCCCTCAGAAAACGACTGTCGTATGTCCCATAAGAAATACATGCGACATACGACAGTCGTTTTCTGAGGGGACGTAATGTCAGCGTTAGCTGTGGATGGTTAAAAAAGGCACAACAAATAGTGACTCTTACGTTTTTCATCCCTGAGCTTTGCTAAAGTTTCCAATTTCTTCGCAATATCTACGTATACAGGGTGTTCGAAAGCTAGTTTCCAGCCGGAAATTTTCTCATTAAGGACAAATTCATTAATTTTTTCATCAAGGATATCAAGGGGAAATTTTGAATACTCCTCAATTCCAATGGCATTGCCATCGAGAGAAGGAGCTTTTTATCGCAATTGCAATGGCAATGTCATCGAGAGGAAATGTTATTCATCGCAACTCCAATGGCACCGTCATCGATAGTGGTATCGATACGACGGCGTAGATCTACTCCACTTTCGATGACCAACTCGTGACATACACTCTGATGACGGCCAATGCCGCTTGTGTGTAAATTTCATTAGAAAGTTGGTGTATAATCAGGAGGTCATGCTGAAATCATTGATTGTTTCACCGGGACATTTCCGGCTGGGTTGTATGGGCTTTTAGACAAAATGAAATTGATGGTAAAAATTTGAGCCATTGCATTACGGGCCAGAAGATAGTTTTCCTTGGCAATAAGTCGAAAAAAAAAAAAAACAAGAAGACTACGGACAATTTTCTCATATAATTCTATGGGTTAAATTGCAATATTTTGAGAAAATTATGGAAATCCGCCCACTGCCATGCCCACTCCCATACACACTAAAGTTATTTTTGCTTATAACTTGATCAGTTTTCCACTCAGGGCAACGAAATTCGGTAGTTATGCCACTACAACTCAGATTATTTTTAAAAAGAATATAGTTAAGCGAAGCTGCCTATTTTCAATGCTGCAAGAGCTTTCATGTTTCGTCCGTTCCACTTTCTAACAAAGCGCTTCGGAATACTTCATTTTGAAGCTTAGTTGATTCAGAAATTGTCAATGAAATCGAACAGCTGCAAAATTTTTAATTCTAACATAAAAGCCAATATTACACATAAAATTTACTACATAAAAATTTGTTGGTGTCTCCAGGACGCCATCATACATTTTTCTTCCAACGAACGCAAGAAAATTGTCGAATTTTACACAAAATACCTTCATTCTTTTAACTATGTTAATTAAATTCTAGTTAAGGTAAGCAAAAAACACCAAGTTGCAATATTATTTTTCTCGCCATACCTCGGTTATTGCTCTCCATATTTGAAAAATTCGTATTTTCAATTAGTTCACAAACAACGATGAAAACGAATCAAATGATTCCCAGCTAATCGTAACCTCAAACTGCAAAAAGCTTCAACGGTTCACTGTGACAGCATCTCGAATGAACAGGGTTTATGCCATATAAAAACAATAAGTGCTTTTTGAAATGCTCCGAGTGTCCCCTTTTTATGCGTAAACTTCTTTTTCGCCATCTTTGTCATAAAAAAATTGACTAACTTATTGCAAAAAAAAAAAAAAAAAAAATCGGTTTGCTGGCCCACAGTGCATTGAGGGAAAAATAAAAGGTCAAAGAAAAAATTCCTAAAAAAAACGTTCATTTTTTTTACTTTGGGAACCATTTTGGTATGAAAAAGTTGCATGCTTTTCTTATTCTTTTCAAAATCCTCGATCAATTTACTTTAAATTTGTGGTGCATATCAGAGAACTGCATGCGGTGTTTCAATAAACAATCATACTCAATCAACGCACAAAAAGCGAGTCACTTTCGCTCAAACGATCAAACATGCCTCAATGCTTATTATGTTCATTCAATTTTACGCAAAGCATTAATAATGGTTTGTATGTCTACTTCGCTAAGAAACGCACATACCGCATTCGAACCGATCATTTCAAGTGTCAATGAAAGTGTTCGGACTGTGAATGCTCGAAGCTCGTTCGAACACTTACTCCTTTTTTTGCGGTGGTCAGTTTGATTGCAACTCAAAAGCTAAGTTCAAACATTCAACAATACAATATACAAAAGGCAAGAAATGATGAGTGTACATTTTTGCATGCCCTTAACGTTTCTTGATAACTTATACACTCCTTTGGCAATTTTATTAATAACTTCAGTTTGAATATCTGACATTTTTCGTAAGTCAACTGAAATGCTCACTGCTTAAATAATTTCAAACAACTAAAACAAAAGACGTCCTCGTATATATGTACCTACAGCTTATAATCATACTCGTGTGATTGTTGTCACGAGCTCTTTGCTTCTAGGAAAGCAAAAACATTCTAAATGTTTTTGCTCTTTGTTTTTGAGCTGCAATCAATCTGACCACCGCAAAAAACGGAGTAGTGTCCGAACGAGCTTCGAACATTCACAATCTGAACATTTTATTGACACTTGAAATGATCGGTTCAAATGCGGTGTGTGCGAGTTTGAGCAACTTTTCGTTTGAGTGTCATAATCGATTGTGCATGAAAACTTTCCATCAAGCACAAATCAAGAAAAATGTGATCGTTGCAGCTCTCTGGTGGCATATCTCATACTTTTGTTAATTCACTTCAGGTAAAATACAAAAAGGTTCGCCTGCACTCGATATTGCTCTCTTCGGTACACTGTTTGGCGGTGTAACATTTGTAAGAACAAGTTCGGGAATGGCCTTGATCGGATAAATTGTTGGCGTACCCCCAGAACTAGGTTCTGTTATGTTTTTCAATAGATAGGGTAAGGAAAATTATGGGTATGGGTCAATTACCCATTCCCCATTACATTTCTTCCCCAAAATATATAAAAAAGAATATGTTTACTCTCGAGAAAAGCTGATTAATTTTGGCGCCAAACATAATCAATTTATTTCTATCTGGGCCTAGTTTGGCCGCAGTTCCATGCATTCACGGCATTCTTTCCGTAGAGCAACGATGGAATAAATACGATATTATGTAAATTCATCAAAAATATTTTTAAATTTTGAATCGAAGGTTGATAGACTAGGATTTCGGAATCGGAATGAAAAAGAGAAACTCATTCGAAAATTTAATAAAAATAATCGGTAACAAAAAGCTGAAAGAAATTACTTATGTACCCATGGGCATATCATTTCAATTGCTCATTTCACAAGGAGTCCAATCACCCAAGCATGAAATTGAATGCATGTGGTTAAATTGCTGGCAAGGCTGCACGCCAGCTTTATACACATATACTATTTTACGATGATATTTTTTCTCCTTTGTTATTGGCAAACGTAAAATGAGCGCGCATACTAATAGTAAAGAGCCAAAAAAAATAAAAAGAATAAAAAAAATAAATAAATGAAATATATTTTTTTTGTGGAAAATGATTGCGGGCTTTTGGATAAAAGTTAGCATTAGAAGATCGATGTAAAAAATTTTCAACTGCAACTGCAGATCAAATTTTATTGCCAAATTGCAGGCCGAAGGTATTCATATTCTTTTGATTGAAAAATACAACAATTTTAGAGTAAGAAAAAATGATTATACGCTGCAGAGAAAGCAATGGCAATGTATTGAAAAGAATCTGCGCTTTCGTTGCCCCCCATTTTTGGCACTCAACAATGTAACTTGGTTCGGTTTTCAAAAGGCATAAAAAGCTTAGTCTGTAGGTACGAGTGCAAATAAAAAGTGAAGGGAATAATATCAAAAGCCTCATCTTAAAAGCTTTTGCGGAAATGCACTTAAGTGCCCACAATCATGTTCAATTACAATACATTATGAGTGCAGTGGGTCCGGCAAGAAAATAAACGAAAAAAAAATAATGAAATGCAAAAAAAAAAAAAAAAAAAAATGGATAATGTATGAAAAAAATTCATCGAGATTGAAAACAAATTGATGAAGAAGCCCTTTTCAGCCCCCTCACAGAATACGCTTTTGTTTGAAAAACGAAATTAATAATAACGAGGCATTGCTTGGTGACTTCTGCTTCAATTTTTTTTTTTGCTTCGGCTGCCACTGCTACAAAACATTTTCGACCTTACTTCAAAAGTAGTGAATCAACTGGACTACTGACCCACATGGCTACCCTAATGGACACTACAAAAAAAAAAAAAAAAGAATCGAAAGAAAAAAATAATAAAAAGGAACATCGGGAAAAGGTCAACTGAAAGTTGAAAAACACAAAAAAAAAAAAAAAATACATACATATTTATTCTCAACCCCATTTTGGGGACATTAAATTAACGATATTCTTGTACTTCGAGGATGTTATTCCAAGCCTTCTCTTTAATGAGCATCACAAGAATGGCTACAAAAAAAAAAAAAAAAATTAAGAACAATTCGTGACTATTTGTTTCAAGGAATAATATTCTGATTGTGTTTTAACGATATTGAGCCAATCGACAGCTAGATAAGAAGTAAAAAATCAAATAAAAATAAAAAAAAATGTAAAACTTATTTCTGATTCTTGTCCGAAAGCAAAATTTTTTCTACCGAAAGAAAACATAAGAAAGTTGTTTCAATATAAAACGGCCGAGGGTGGGTGGTGTCGAAATCACAAAATAAAGCAAATTGACTGTAACGTAAAGCACTTAGACCATGAGAAACGATACATACATATATCGATAGGTAAAATAAAAGAGGAAAAAAAAAATATATGCATTAAAAATGAAAACACTGCGTCATGCCATACGATGCCATGCTGACACACAATCTAGACCATAACGGTATACGAAAATGTTTGGCATTTAAATTTTTGAAATCAGCTACTTTCACTTCACTGAATTTTTTCGTGAGAGTGCACACTACAACAAATCGAATCAATTTAAATCGCTTCGAACCAAACCGAACGGAACAAAACAAAACAGAACCGAGTCAAACCGAACCGCGCCGAGCCGAACAGCGCCGCGCCGAGCCGAACAGCGCCGCGCCGCGCCGAATAGAAAAGAAAAGAATACAAGAGAATACCATGGAATATAATCGAAGAATTGAATCGAATTGAATGGAATGGGACCGAATCGATGTGGCACAACATGCAAGAACATTTTGGCTTTACAATTCGCCATTATGCCTGAAAGGAACTTAACATAAGCGAAGCAGACAACTCGTGCGAAAGTGCCAAAAGTTGAAAGTTCAACAAGAATTGACGCGGAGAGGCGAGGCGCGGCGAGGCGAGGCGACAAACCGAAACACACACCGACTAACTTCAAACTATGGATGCCAACTTACATGAAACACCACTGCCATCGTACAAGAGCATTGACAGTGTGTAACAAATACACACATAAACACTTCAATGAGCTCTAATACAATCATATGCTTGCTAGACATGCTGAAAAATGGTGAAAATTGTAGATATCAGCTTTTAGGCGACACAAAAGTCGCAATGTGTGCGAATGTATGAGTGCCTGAATGTTTGATAGAGCCCCGAAGCGTTACGTTGGCGAGGCGCACGTAGGCATGCTTCAACAAATTTTTGATGAAATAAGGTCTCAAAATTTAATAGGCAAAGACAGGACGGGGCACAATGAAATGGAAAGGATATAGATAGGATAGGATAGGACGGAATACTTAGTAAACGACTGGATGCCATGGTGGCAAACAACTCCGTAAAAGCTCAGCAGCTGCGTTGGATGTTAAATGATGCCTTCTTCGCAGACAAATGAACATTAATTTATATCTGAACTTAAAAGCAACAATCGTTTCCATTCGTATATGGAACACTTTTGAACATACATATGTACATACTTACCTTTTTTTTTTTTGTTTACTTTGTAAAAAATATTTCTCGAACTCTTTTATTTTCTGCTAAACCTTTTTCCTTATTACCAAAAGATCTGAAGTTTTTGGAAATCTTCAGGCGATAGCCTGTTGATTCGCTTCGAATCCATTAAGATGGAAACAATGATCAAAAGCCATCGAAAAGCCAAAAGAAAAAGAAACGAAAGATGAAAAAGCAAATAGAATGAAATGAAACCACAACTTTCATTGTCTTATCGCCGAGGGTTAGTTAAGATTATGGCACTCAATTTTCTTGACGATTCGACAAATTATGAATTCCATATAAAGTTTCACAATTCGTTGGCTTAACTCAGAATTGGCAATAATATTGCTCGTGTTCGGAAGATCATCTTAACTGTGCAGATTTTCCAAATGGGTCTGACCTTTGGGTCTGCGGTCTTTTCGTTTTCATGCATGACACATTAGGGCGTTTAAGACGTCAAAAAAAAAAAGAAAAAACGTTGAATTTCGAAGACGGCGGGGCTTCAAACAAAAGAAAATGTAAATCGAAAAATTTCGGCATCATTTAAAGTTTTTTAAATTGAAGTTAAGAGATGAGTGGAATTGCTTCTATAATGCGACCTAATGATGTGAGGTGGTTGATCGGGAGTCTTGAGAGAATATTGAGGGTCGAAGCTTAATTTCGACTCTATATTCAATGGGGGAAAAAAGTTCTTCAAAAGAACTCCCAAGCTAACTCGACATTACTCTCAAAGTTCCCGAAAAAACTAATTTTAATTTTTCACTTTGAAATTGCTCTGAAAATTGAAAATTCGTTCGAATTTCAAATAGCAAAAAGTCTTTCGAGTTATGCATCCATTTTCGAAGAAATCGAAATCACTCGTCCAAAGAATTGAATTTAAAGAATGGGAATTTTAAGCCTTCTTAAAACTTTGCTTTAATTGGAAATTGAAAGTCAACAATCATTTGAGAGCACCGAGTTTAAAATAATGTTTTAAGAATCGATATTTCTTTAGAACTTCAAATTCCAGATGACCTTATATATATATACACATATATATGGTGAAAGCATCAGTTATCTTTCCTAGTGATCTTCATCAAAATAAAAACGAAAACGAAAATGAAAATTTTCCAAGACAAATACTCAACGAAGCCTGACAAAAGGTTGACTCAAGTGCCCAAGACTTGGCACTCAAAAAAAGTAAAAAGAAGACGATGACGATGACGAAGTCGAAGTCGAAGACTTGGACGAAGACTAAGATGAAGAGGATTATGAAGAAGAAAAATGAAAATAGGAAGAGGATGTGGGGCAAAGAAAAAGAACACTGAGGCACTGTCGGCGATGTCAACACTTTCCGGCATTTAAAAAACTAATTTGGAAAATTTATAACGTAATTGTCCAAAGCTAAATTAAGTTTTTCCGACAATTTTATCCCTCAGACCAAAACCCCTTACCCACCCCTCCATCAAATAGGTTTTTCTTTCTTTTTTTATTTCCATTTAACCAGAGCAGATTAAAATTTTCTTGAAGCTAACGCGGTAAGCACAATTTTGTGTTAACATAATGAAAGAGAAATTCAAAAAGGAAAGCAGAAATTCGAGAAAGCCTCCTCAAAAATAAGAATGAAAAACAAAAAAAAAACAACGGAAGAATGAAAGGAAAATAGGAAAAACACAATTTCGGATGTATTGCAAGGGGGGAAAAATATAAAAAAAATAAAAATAAAATACAGAATGAAGAAGAAAATCTTACATGAATGCAAACGTAGTTAAGCATTTTAATAGCAAAGATATTCTAATCACGTTTTTTGCTTCTGCAAGTCAACTGCATGCTAAAGGATATTAAGATGATAATGGCATGATTTTGCTGAAATTATGGCTTCTGTTTATTTGTCATTTCATAGAGGAGAGGAGAGTAAAGCATAGCTGGGGTACATGCCTTTGGCCCGTACATTCGGTGCATGCTTTTCATGTGGACTCAAATTTTTACATGCCGATACGTTTTTATATATTTTTAATGCCCTTAAGCAGCTTCGTCACATACCAACGAGCGTATGTGTAAATGAGTTGGATTTTTTGTCATTTCTCCCTCAACACACATACATGGGTCATACATATATGTAAATATGTAGGTATATGGGCCATATATGTATAGTGTCAGTCTAGGGCATATCGGCGAAAATTTAATTTAAGCACTATTTCTATGTTTTGGCCGCCATAACTACAACAGAAAATATAATAAAATTCACTTTACAGACAAGTTCTTTCGCGTGCTTTTACTTCAGTTGAAATTGGAAAAAATTCAAGACTTTGCTCTTACGAATTCCATAAATACATACAGTAAATTCCGGAACATAAAATTTTTAATCGGCCAGACGCTGAGCATGTTCATAGTTCGTTGCATCCAAAAACTTTCTAAAATTGTTTGTCCCCTTTTTTTTTTTGTTTTTTTTGAGCAAAATCACAAGCAACTCAGTGGAATACACTAAAATTAAGAGGATACCCAATGCATTAACACGAGAAGGTACATTTTTCTTATATCCGGCAAAATATCTATGCTTTTGCGTTTGTGCGCACGTGTGTAATATCCAAAAAGCATACGAATTTTACCGATATGGATATACCACTGCTTGTCCATACGTCTGTTAAGATATTTTATGAATTCTACCTTTTCTAGTCCGACCTGAGGTCCAACATTTCTTTCAGGGCCCCTAAATAACTGTTATAAAAAATTTCTTTTATGAAATTAAAAATTTTTGGCAATCGATACGAAAAAAATTTTCCAATATGAGTGCGAAAGGATTCTTATATAACTCTTAAATAAGCGGAAATAAGACTCCGAAATGATTGTGCAAAGAGTCCTCCTACGGTATACGGAATGGAACTCATATACATAAGTAGGACGATCTTCGCGAGAAGAGAAACACTTTAGTTTAGAACTCCTCAAGGAGCTCATTATGAGGGCACCGACTCCAAATCAGGATTCATACTATAAGACTCTTTTTAGGACTCAAAACATTTCATGGGCTTTTATGAATATCCTATGCATCTATGTGCAAGTATACAAACGTATACGTGTATTTGTGTATGTGCATAAAGCTTAGAAATTGCAGTAATATTTTGCCAAATTGAGCAAAATTATGAGCTATTATGCATTTTATTTCGGATGGATTTCTCTTGATTGCAATAAAAACACGAAACACAATCATCTAATATACAATACACATTTTTCTTTGGAAGCATTTAACTATGGTTGTATGAGGAATGTTAAATCGCTCATACGACATGTAGGACATAAAATGCATAAAATTTCAATGACCTTTTGTCATTTGAATTTTGCACGAAATGAAGCGTTCTATATAAAATCGGAACGTACACAAATACATATGTGCGTGCACACATACATACATACATCACAGGCTTTATGTTATTTACAGAATCGTAAAGCTCATACAGCACCGCACTTCATACGATTTTCAATTTTCCCAAAATAAAAATATATTGAACGAAATGAAATGAAATGAAATAAAATAAAATTAAGTAAAACAAAATGAAATAAAACGAGCGACACAAAGAGAGAACGAGAGCGAAGGAAAAGTAAAATAAATAAACTTAAACGAGCCCATTTTACTGTAGCTTTTATTTGATTTCATAAAAATGTGTTTTATGCTTTTCGGTATTATTATTATTGTTATTGCTGCTGTTGCTGAGGTCGCTGTTGTTGTTTTTGTTGTTGTTGTGTGCTGTGGTTTTCTTGGCCCTGTCATCGTTGGCAGCAGACATAATATCATCAACAGAACAATCAAAAATGCCTCGGCCGTCAGCAGCAGCAACAACAACAACAACAACAACAGCGTAGGGTCCGATGGGTCGCCATCAAAAATTGAACATATTTCTCGAAATCAACAATATCCACAGCCGTCTCACCAATCAACCGACAAAAAACTCGACATTTTATTTATTTAATTTTTATTTTTTAGTTCTTATTTTTTGGAAAATCACGCATTACATTAACTAAAATCACGAACACATGCACACAAAATTCGTGTGCCCTTTTTATTATTGAACAATATGAAGTGATTTGGCTCAGTTCGGTTTTTGACCTCAAAGCGGTACTCATTGCCATTGCTGTGGAATTTTTCGAAGCTTTTGGAATACTTTTTTGGAGTTAATAACTTCATTTTTTTTTTTTTTTTTTTTTTTCTCTTTGCAACAAATCATCGCGATCATAGAAATCAGGCAATCACCGAATCACATTGAAACCGACTTGTTGCAGTGAGACAAGTCTGGTCGGGGGTACAGTTTGCATATAAAGGGTGCCCCAATAAGAACGATAGGAAAATAAATTCAAGTAAAACGACAACGGTCTTAGATATCAAATTGGTTTTGGCTTTATTTTGAAGGTACATTCTTACCATTATGTATGGAACAAGACATCATTCAAATGGCAACGTCGGGAACGCTGGCAGTGCTTCAGCAGCGGAGGGTCCTAATTCGACTGCTCGGCGTCGATACGACCGATTTGAATCATCTTCAACACTATGTTTTCATCACTTTGACCAGTTCGCATTCTGGTTGGCGTCTTCGAGTCCAAAATTGCTCAAACTTTGGCACGGTGCGTCGAATTGCATGCTCACTGAAGCCATAATGACGGCCGACTTCACGACGAAATTCACGTTGCGTATTCACAACAGAACCGGAATTTCGCAAATATTTATTTTTTTTTATTATTTCTAAGCGATCGGGAAGCGTGAAACGACGAATGGTGAAATGGCAAACCTTTCTGAATATTCTGATGGCTGGATGACGTTTGTATCTTTGACAGCTGTCAAGTAATCGCTATTGGAAAAACTATCATATGAGTTCGATCGCTAAATACGAGAAGCTTCGGACACACACAGACACACACACATTACTTTGGGCATTATGGAATTCGCGCAAGCTGTCCATTTCGCCCACCATATTCTCTTTAAAGTATCAAACACTAAATGCGGTCTATGATTTCAATGTAGGTACATTTATTCTTATGTATATTTTCAATTTCAGCATAGCTTTTTGGTAGATGGCTTCATAAAATGAAATAACAAGGAAAGCACAAGAAAAAAAAACAAGTAAGGGTGTTATAGTCAGGCAAGCCTGAGAATACAATACCCGAAACAGACACAAATGTTTAAATAATTTTTAAAATACGCCCAAAAAACAGAACAATTAAGAAATAATATTCCAGAGATTTTGAAGGACATAAGGGGTCCCATATAACAACTTTTGTACAATTTCTTTATGAAAACTGTCCCTTTGCCACACCCACTTTTTCTTATTTTTTTAATTCTAATCGCAGGTTTAAATATACGCACAAATTCTAAATTTCCTTGAAATATTTCAAAAATATTTTGATTTTTGGGCAGTTTTGGAATTTGTGTGACAGACCCTAGTACTGGTCTGTACCCTTTAAAATGGTCCAATCGGGTCCATTCCCCATGAGCACGCATACAAAATTTCGTCCAGACAGGTCAACTCCCTCTATAAGAGAACTGTATATAGACAGGCGGACGGACATTACCAAAATTAATCCTCCTGGTAACGCTGATCATTTCTATAGGTACTTAATTTGTATGCTTCTCGAGTGATTCGGGTTGTTACAAACAACCGCACAAAAATGCAATATACCCTCGACACGGATTGTATCGGGTGTAAAAAAAGGGAATTGTATTGAAAAAAATAAATTGAATAGAAATATTAAAAAATAAATGATAAATAAAATGAATTCTCCCATGCGGCGTTGTTCAAGAGCATATGGCAATATTTGCAAAATGCTCCTTTTCTTTTCGTTTTACTATTTTTCTATTTGTTTTCTTTTTTTTTTCTTTATTATTTTCTTTTTCATTTAGTTTCCGTTTTATTTCCTTTTGTGATTTCGGAATGAACGTAATGGAAAGTGTAGACTCAATAGAAATCCGTTGAATGCGCTTGCCATCTTTACATGCACAAACACATGCACACATTATATATATATATGTATATATATACCTATTTATATGTACAGTAGGATACCCAGCAAGAAAAGTTCTCCTGACCATCCTGATGTGAGGATGACTTTGGAGCCGGCATGCAATGCCAAATCGTAGGACACTTTGTATGACATTTGTACACAAACTGACAGGAACTTCCTGAAGGACTTTGTTTTCGTGCGATTAGAAAAAGTCACATTTTCCTTGTCCTGCTGGATATGTTTGCCTGCTGGGTATCTATGAAATGTGAATTTGTGTGTATGAAATGTGTGTGCTGTGTCAAGCTTAAAATTTGGGTCAGAAGTTTTTAAGACATTTATGGTATTACCACATTTCAGTAGAAAATGTATAAAATGCATTATGACTTGAAGGTTTATGTGTATTTCATACTGTGCGAATGGCTGCGAAAGTAAAAGCTTTTCATAACAATTTCGATCAATGCAACAAATGGAATGCATTTTTATATCCTCGTATTCTGCAATTTTTTGTTTGTTTGCTTTTTATATTTTTTTTTCAATTTTTTTTTTTTTTTTTTTTGGCATGAAAAAGCCTTCCTTGCAAGTAACTGAAAAACTGTACACACTCTATATTGAAATATTAAAAAAGTGCATATTAGATAAAGCTTTTTCTATGAGGACTACCAACGGAATTTTTATGGCTTCTTAAATCGAAAAAGATTGCTATTCTAATTGCATTTTGGCAATTCCATTGCGACGGTGACATCCGTAAGACTTGCTTCTTAGAATTCATCGTACAATAATTTGGAAAAGAGCAAGGGTGTAAAAGTCAGGCGAACCTGAAAATACATAACAACAGAAAAAGGACTAACTAAGTATATATTATTTTTTTGCATATTTTTGAGTTTGATAGGACCCAGATCACTCCCATTACGACGAAGTATTTCGAAGATTTTCAAGGCCAACTTCGGTGCAATTTTTTTTATGAAAACTGCCCCATTTTCCACGCCCATTATCAACTCTTTTTTTTTTTTATATTATTTAATGGGAGGCTTTGCTTTACAAAGCTCAAGTGTCAAATTTCCTTGAAATATCTCGAAATATTCGGATGGAACAGCGATTTTGTGAGATCTTTTTGACAGACCCTGGTAATGGACGTTCTCCTAACAATGGACCCATCAAGAAAATTTTTCTAGAGGATGGTAATGACTATTGAGGAAGCATAATTGCCATGTTTTCAAATCCCAATTGAATTTCAGGTGTAAGGATAAATTTCCGAAAACGCTTTTGCGCCACGCCCACTTTTTCAGTTTTTTTTAATAACATCTAACGCCCTTAAAGGTGTTTAAATTTCTGCTAAGAATGGTTGCAACGTGTGCGTCCTGCACGGCCGTTTTGCTTGGAATTGCCTCAAAATGCATTCAATTATTTTTGCCCTTTGGGAAAAAAAACTAAAATTAAATAAAATGGCTTCCAATTCAAGCTGTTTCGTGCATGTACTCTGCTTAGTAATTCCTATGCCCCGATCCAGGAAATGAGTCGAGCATTTTCATAGCCTGTTCTTATATCATGTTCGGACATAGCCTAATTCACGTGATTTAGCGAGATTATTAAGGACTAAATCACGACTGATCACACGTAGTTGAAGTAATTTGAGTTGAATGGTTTCAAAGAAAATGCGGCAAAGAAAATGCGTCAAATAGTTTTGGTAATTGCAGCTTCTCTTGATGACTCGCAAAAGCTTCGATCCTCTTGGTATAAAGTACCCGCAACGAATTTTTCCTTTGAGAATAAACGAAAATAAAAAACCAACCCTATCCACTACGGCACGGCATTTCTTCGGTTATGCAAGGCATAAACCCGATTTTGTTTAAAACTATCGATATTTCGATGAAAGCCCAGGGCTGCATTTTAGTTTTGCGCAATTTAGTGCTTGATGTGACATAAACCAGGCCAAACAGTGTTTGGCAGTTTGAAAGATGTTGTGTGGGAAAAATACAGAAAATTATGTGATTTAGCTCCGAATCACGAGTGAATGCTAAATCGTGTTCTTGCGGCTATGTGTGAACATGATATTAAAACTCGTGAGCTCAAAAAACGAAGTTGAATCAAAGAGCGTTGAAGAAGACAGGAAATTTCAATAACGAGAGCACTGAGAATGCAGTAAATGAAAAGAAACTCATTGAAAGTTTCTCCGAAATGGCTTCAATCTGCATGAAATCAAATATAGCACATGGAAGGAAGTCATATCCTTGATAGATTTGTCTTTTTTTTTTACCAACTGCTCATTTCCAAGTTTTTGCATTCTCTTGTCATGTTGTTGTCATTCTTTTTTTCGAACATATCATTTAACTTAGAGGCGAAAGAAGAAATTCTCGTATCTCTTTGATTCAAGCAGCAGAGTTCTCAGAGATTTCGGTTTGATTAATATTTCTCAAGGAATTTAATTAAAGGTTTTAGATTGTCAAACAGGGAGATTTCCGAGGGAAAAGTCAAATTGTGCCATATTTTTATTTTATTTTGAATTTCAAAATCAAAAGATGTGAATTTTATGGGGACATCGGGGGGAAGGTTCGATTGATATTATGCTGATACGATGTCGAGCGGCTAACGTTTGTTTTGACATTCATAAAAGGCAATGGTGCCATTCGCATTCCTAACAGGCAAGGGGAATACTGTTTAGCAACGAGCAGCGACGCTTTTTCTTTTTTTTCCCCCCTCCCTCTCACAATCAAAGCAGATGAAAGATCAAAAAGGGAAGAAACGAGCTTTAATTGATAGAAAATAGATGGAGATATTCGTAGATAGTCCTTTTTCGGCGTGTTCAGAGGAATATTTCGGCTTCTTGAGTGCTAAATCATTGTCTTATCCCTCTTTTGCATACGAACCAATATATGGTTTCTGAAACCGCAAAACAAGATATTTGATGATGAAAAATGTAATTGGATGATATGCCGAATTTCCGAAGTGAGAGGACACAGTAAAGTGGCACCTCGAGGCTGTAGGACTTACCGCGGAGGACAAAATGGAGGAATTGGTCGCACTTTGCGGACCCCGGGATAGGCCGGAATTTTTACCAACCAAGAAGAAAAAGAAGAAGAGGCCCTGGATTCCACTTTTAGCTCAGGTCATAGATGTTATTTTCTCATTTTTCGTGGTATCACAAAGGGCCCATGAAACCTTCATGGTGGCAGCAACATTTCCCTAACCGAATAAAACGATTTAATGCGAAAAACATTTTTTGTCGCTTTCTAAAAAAAAAAATGTTTTTCCAATTATTTAATTTTTCATGCAGAAAAGGTTTAATATAGCCATTTAATATATCATGCAATTTCTCGAATTCTCTCTCAAAAAAAAAAAAAAAAAACATAGCATACTTTTGCGAGTCTCAATGGCCAGATGAGCCATTCGAGGATTTCAATAATGAATTTTCATGTCTGTTCTTCCAACTAAAACAGAGTTTCGAAAATTACAAAACTTCTGACTGCTCGCCGTCATCAATTACCTCTTTATGGACTTCTCTCTCTCCCGCTCTCACTGTGTATTTTTTTTTTTGTTGGTGTTTAGAAGTCCTCGTCATGAAACTGTTGTAATTTGGTAAGCGGTTAACTGCGAAAATTACTGAGGGCTTTGCATTGAATTCAATTTGCGTGTTGAGCTCGAGAAACCAAAAATTAAATGCAAGAAATGCGGAAAAAGCAAAAAACAAAAAAAAAAAAAAAACAACGAAAAAAGAAACAGTTTTGTTTTCTATCATTTCCCCCGGACATATTTTTATTTTTTTATTTTTTTTATTTTTTTATTTTTTTATTTTTTACTTTCTTTTTATTGAAAGCTGATGTTCAAAGTTTGAGGAAAGTTTTCACTTTGCACAGCATTGGAAATTTGATTGAAACACAAAAGTTTGGTAAGGATTCATTTTAACGCAACATTAAGGCTATTTATAGCGTTGGTTTCGCTGACCGACCGGAGTTTAAAAAAGAATAGAAAGAAGAAGAAGAAAAATAAAAGCAAACGGAATATGAAAGAAGTTGGATCTCTTATTTAATAGTCAGTCTATCAGTCTATAAGGTGGGAAAAGTTTTGGCCGATGTCGTCAAAGTTTCGCAGGGAATATAAAATAAATGCTTGAAAATAAATTTGTGAAGGTGTCAGCGTATACACCATTCCCGGAGAGAAGTTATGTCTTCATTTAATTCAGTTCAAGTTGTCGTCGTTGTTGTTGTTGTTTTTGTTGTTGCTGCTGTTGTAACTTGTTGTCATCAGTCCTGTTGAGATGTCCTACCACATTTCTTTTGTTGGTTTTTATTTATATATTTGCTGTTTTTTTTTCTTGTATTTTCTTTTTTGTGTAAGTTTGAACTTATAGAAATTTATTGACTCCTATGGGTATCTAATCTCCTTAAAAGCATAAAAATAGCTCATTTAAATTCACGGACAGAAATAGATAGTTAAACAATCGATTCTTTTATTTGATGTTATCAAAAGAAATACATAATTGCAGACGTTTAAATTTGGTAGTCTATTCTTTCGGAAAGCCCGATCTACCGAACTAACGCATAAATAATGAAAACGCGTCTCGGCCAGAAAAAACATCTTCACAAATCCTGACGCCTGTTGCCAGTTTTTTACGCGAATATTCCCCTGAATATCTCAAAGCAAGGCTGAAATTCCCTAAAGTATTATTTTGAAATCCTCTAAAAACAAAAACTTGGTCTCTTTATGTTCCCATTAAATTTTCCCTGACCACTTTTTTGCCCTAAGACTCCACGAAAGATCACAAAAGTCTTTTAATTTAGGAAGAATTCCCCTAAACTGGGAACAGTGATCCTGAGCGATATAAATTTATTTAAAATTATTTTTTGATCTATTTCTAAGATGGTTTCTTGAAAAACATTTAAAATTTGATCTATTTCAAAGCTCAATATATACCTATATTGTGTTTCTTGGTCCATTGAGTCAGAAAACCGAAGAAAAACAAGTAAGGGTGTTATAGTCAGGCGAGCCTGACAATAGAATACCCGACACAGACACTTATGTTCGAATAATTTTAAATATCAGGAGTTGTTTAAGGCCATTAGGGGCCCCATATACCGACTTTTGTTTAATTTCTTTATAAAAACCGCCCATTTGCCACGCCCAATTTTTCAATTTTTTTGGGATTCTAATCGGACCCCTATATATACGCTTAAATTCTAAGTTTCATTGAAATATTTCAATAAAGTCGGCTTTTGAGGCATTTTTGGGATTTTTGTGACAGACCCTAGTACTAGAGGTACCCAAAAAAATTTGAAAAGTGGGCGTGGCAAAAGGGCGGTTTTCATTTAGAACTTTAACAAAAGTCGGCTTCTTATGCCCTTAAACACCTCTTGATATTAAAAATTATGTGTCTGTGTCGGGTATTCTATTGTCAGGCTCGCCTGACTATAACACCCTTACTTGTTTTAGTTGAAATGCTGTATCTGCCCTCACTGATCGTTGTTGCTGTAAATACTCCTAACCTAGTTTCTTCTCCTTCTTCTAGAGATGGGCACGGGCCGGGCCGGGCCTGGGGCCCGCCGGGCCTAGGTCAAAAAATACGGGCTTCGGGCCAAAAAATCAAAAACGGGCTTTTTCCGTGCGGGCCCGGGCCTCAGGTTGAAATCCCGCAGGCCCGTAGGCCCGAAAAGAGGCCCGCTACATATTAAGCACTGAACAATGTTTTTATCGGAAAGGCACTTATTTCATCTGCGGCCTTTTACATATGTCGATTATTGGCCGATTTTCGATTTGAGAATAGAAGCACAAGTGAAGTTATACGGTTGTGTAAAAGCCGACTTACATTTTCGATGATGAGTAAAAGAATAAAAATATGTAGGGAGATTTCAAGAATGATAGATATACAGATCACGAAATTAGAATGTTTTAGTTGTAAATGACGTTATTGTTCAATTTTTTTCCTATGTTTGGGCTACGACATCTCTGTGTTCCTATGCCATTTTTAAGGCCGTTTTCTTTCATTGCGTTATTTCGGCAAGTGAAAAGTTTTTGATTAGAACTCAGCTCTGAAAATGGCTCAGGAGAACAAAGATGTCGCAGCCCAAACATGGAAAAAATGGAACAATAACGTCATTTACAACAAAAATTTCTGATGTCGTAATCTGTATCAATATCTCTCATTCTTAGAGAGATTTCTAATTTCATGATTTTTTTTTAAGAGACTCTTTTTTTTAAGCTTAAATTTAATTTTGAGTTATTTTTTTTTCTATTTGAATGACTTTTGCTTTATTTTGTAGCTATAAAAGTATGTACTTATATATAAAACACTAATTTCAAAATATTTCAGAAAGATTATATCCTCACTATTTTTAATATTTCTAAAATAAATGTAAAAAAAACTACTTCTATATATAATACACTCAGTTATGTAGTCGAAGAAAAAATAAAAATATGTTTATATGTAATATACTCTGTTATATAGTCGAAGAACTTCTTACTACTGCAACTACAAACTAATTTTTTTTGATCATTTTTTTCGGGCCGGGCTGGGCCGGGCCGGGCCTCTTTGAAAATTTTCCGGTCCGGGCCGGGACAGGCCCGGAAAAATCTGCTTCGGGTCGGGCCGGGCCGGGCCTCAAAATTGAGGCCCGTGCCCATCTCTACCTTCTTCTTGCGTGTTTAAATTTCCCGATCTATCCCGGAGTCCGCAAAACGCAACCAGTTCCTCCATTTCGTTCTGTCGGTTGCATCATCCGAGGTAGGTCATACAGCCTGTTCCATTTAATTGTGTCCATCCGACGCTGTTTTGGACCTCCTCGTTTTCTGCAACCTTGAATTTCCGGTGCGTATAGCCTTTCTTTGCCAAAGGTAGTAGATATAGCCTTTCGCTCTGTTTTCGTATGGCATACGTTACACATACTACAGGCATACCAAAAACAGAGCGGTGATTTTTTCATATGAAAAACGTGAGGCTCGCTAGCATTTTTTTAAGTTTTCTCTATAAATACTTGTCGGCCCATAAAGTTTTATACATCATTTTAAAGGTAATAAAACCAGCATGATTAGAAAATTGAAAAAAAAAAAAAAATTTAGAAGCGTCCCGGTCATTGATATATTGCCAGATTTATTTTTCAACAAAAAAAAAATAATGCAGTTAACCCTGCTGGAGCCTTAGGACCATTTGGTCCAAAATTCAATTTTTTGATTTGAGGCCAACATCTGGATATTGATGAAATCTATTTACTAGTGATGCCCCGAATAGTGGATTTGGCCGAATACCGAATACCGAATATTCGGTCAACCTCTCGGCCGAATAACGAATATTCGGCAACCGAATATTCGGCACGTAGTAAAGACAGCTTGGGCCTACTCGCGACTAGCTGGAGTCAAGGCAAAAGCTGCCGCTGAAAAATTTGCCCACTGTTCATAATGTTTTCAAAAAAAATTTAGAAGAAACTAGCGTACATTTAATATTTCTAAAGAATAAAATGCAAATCTGCTGTATTTTTAGTTCTCGTTAATTAAGTTTTTTTACGTTATTGTGAGAAAAATTTAATTTGTAGTTAGTGTTGATTTTTTTAATAAGTTATTTCTACTATTCGGTATTCGGCCGAATATTTTAACTATTCGGCCGAATACCGAATACTGAAAAATGACGCCGAATAGGCCGAATACCGAATAGTGGCCGAATATTCGTGGCATCACTACTATTTACTTTCAGCCATAACAATCTTCTTGTAATGAGCTCAAATTCTTATTTTGACCGTGGATCAAATGTTTTCTACAGCATTTTGTGCAACTTTCTTAAGGTAACAGCAGGGTTAAAACGACATTTTTTTTATGCCACCGTTTAGACCGTTTTAACGGCTTTCCAAATTGCTCTTGTTCAAAAAACTCTACACTGAAAAAAATTATAGCACCATGTGCTATATTTTGTGAGCGCTAATTGCTATAACTATAGTAGAAAATGGGATAGTAGATCTTTGTTACTGCGTCTGCTATATTTTATACGAAACTTTAATAGCTGCTATTGCTATGATTTAATATAACCCGTGCTACACCAATAGCAGTTTCTGCTATTATTGGTCATAGTTTTTGCTATATGAACATAATATCTACAGATAAAAAATATAGCTACTCCGTGCTATAGTATTTGGTAACTGGCCTAGCACAAGCGACTGAGAAAAAAGAAAAATTTTATTTTGTGTTTTGACTTTTTTATTTATTTATTTTAATTAATTTATTATATATATTTTTTTTTTTGTTTAACTTTTTTTTATTTTAAAATTTCTTTATCTTATATCTCCTTAAATTTTCTCGCCTCCACCGTGCCTCGAACCGCTGACTTCCAGTTTGCTGGGCGAATGTCTTAACCATTACGCTAAACGAACAAATTTAATGTCTTGGTCAAAATGCTCACTTGAGTTTATGGTTGCTCAGGTCTTGGGAAACGTGCTTAAAAATTTTTTTCACTCCAAAAATTAATTACTTGAAAATAAACCCATTACAAAAAAAAAAATAATAATAGTAACCTTAAAAATTTAGGGGAAAATTTTTGTCTTCCCAAACAACTGAACTTTGAACAAAAAAAAAAACTGTATTTTATAAAATAAAGTAAAAAAAAAAAAAAAAATTTAGGGAATATCCCCGCCGCCAACATGGATCGAACCCCGAACCTCTCGACTGTTATTTTATAGTTTGGACCACCAAGCTATCAAACACTTTTCGGGGAGTTGATCAGAATGCGAACTTAAAGCAGTCAACAGGGAGGAGCAGATAAAAGGGAGAATTGCGAAAATGAGAGCACATTTCAAGGCATAGTAGAGAGCGAGAGAGAGTAAACGAGAGCGAATTTGAATAGAGAGAGATTGAAATGAATACAATTTACTCATTATAGCTGCATATGCTATGCAAATAGCCGGAGATGCTTTAAAATCATTCTCCCACAGCTATATTCATTTTCTAACAAAATATAGCTATGTTGGCTATGTTTGTTTGAAATCAAGACATTTCGCTAGCTGAAATTCATATAAAATATAGCAAATGCAGTAATAACGCCGTTGCTATAGTTTATAGCAAGCAAGTAGTAGTTCTGTTTTTTGAGTGTAATGAAATTTGCCTACTTTATGAGCGTTCGATCAAAATTTTGCAATTTTGCAAACTTCAGCACCCTGTATCTAGAACACCAGTTACTTTTCGAAGCTAAAAATTTGGCATTTTCATATAAACGTATAGAGGTGCTATAAAAAAAAGTTAAGCAGTGGTGGAGTACGCATTCAATGTACGATCCCTGATGATGGCTGATAAAATTAGCCGAAATATTGGATAATAAAAATTCAAAAAGATAACAAAACGTCTTGTTAATAAAATTCTTTTTGTCTAGTACGGCCAAAGCCTAAACAATCATTAAAAAAAAAAAAATTGAAAAGATTCGGAGACATCAAAAAAAAAAGTTGTCGTTTTCACATGGAATGTCCCAAATGCGCCCAGGAACTATGTTCATTCCAGGCTGACAAACAGCTCGAATGTTTCATTGAGAGTACAACGACTAATGGAGAAATTGGAGATCAACTGGCCACAAATAGCAGCAAAAAAAAAAAAAAAAATGAAACTAAAACTAGGATAAAATAATGTCCGAAGGACGAATACACATTTAAGATTGTTAAAGATAGGTAATACTTACGCATTATTTTATATGATGAGAATATTTATTAATGGCTTCTCAAAGAGATTATCGAGGACTTATCGACTTATCACAGTCCGAATCAAATGAAATGAATTCCATCTGATCTGATTACTATCGAGAAGATTGGAAGCTTTCCTCGCTCGGAGCTGAAAGTGGAAATAAGAAAAAGAATTTTAAATACAACAATTTAAAAATAAAATTGTCTACATACAATTACTTCAAGCTGCAATCGAAAATCCGCTACGTTTTTGACTTAAGTATTTCTCTAGCAATATTATAAGGCGAAAAATCTGAAAATCTTCTCATTCACTTGTCGTATTTTAGTTCTTCCCGTCCGGCATTAAAAATGGTTTTCCTTAAAATAACTTTAAATCACTTCAGCTGAATGCAGCACGAATGCCTTCACTGTTTGCTTCAGACAAATTGAGAGCGTTCAGCTGTCGCATGTTGCGCCAGTGTTCTGTTTCTGATAAATTTAATTGGGACAATTAATCTCGTTTATGGAACAGGCATCGTGAATGACTTAAAATTCATTTGAATGCAAATTCAGAAAGTTAACAGGAAATGCGTGAAATTTGTCAAATGTGAAAATTTTCCTGTTGTGCCAGCGTCGTCGTCGAACCATCCTGACGAATGGGTGTCTCATTTGCTGATGCTTTTTTTTGCCATGTCTCTCACACTGAAAACTGATGGACTATTCTTTTGCTATATTTATCTCACCCAAATATGCGCAGACGGCGCTTCGGCGGTCTGCCTATGATGAAAGTTTTTGAGGGAACCATAAACTTTTTCAAGGATCTTTCCAGTCCATCAATGATTCACGCTGTCATATACAATTTCTCTTCATTTCCTTTCAAATCCCAATCTATGGGATAGTGTAATTTTTTTTTTTTTTTTTTGCATTTCTTTTATCCTCATTTTGTGTTCTTCGTCCTTTAATTTCGCAACTACAAATGGGTGTTTTCAGAAAAAAAAGTAAATGTCACGTCCGAGCATATCTTATTGCCTTTTTGATCTGCATAAAATTTTGATAAATATTAAAGTCCAGAAGAGCTGCGCGATAATAATTATCATTTTCAACAAATGGGCATTTCCAAACGGACGCGACACTTAAATGAGCAATTTTAAGTCCCGACTTCAAGTACGCGGTAAATAGTACTTTTGCTTCTCAATACTTTCGTGCAGCTTATGCGGACTTTTATATTTTCCAAGGTTTCTATGCAGTCCCGAATGGCAATCAGCTATATACGGACGCGACAAAAAGTTGATTTTTTCTGGAAATACCGATATGTACTTCAATTCGGGACTTAAAATTGTTAAAGTAACTGGCACGTCCGTTTGGAAATACCCATATTTACTTGTATAAAATAGCAATTTATCAATTTGCTGCTTATCAGTGGTTTTTCGAAACTTTTCAATATTGATCTCGAAGCGAAGAAATCATGCGCAACTAAATCAAAAGCTTTTCCCTTGAAAAGTTTTCCAAAACGAAGAAAGAATAGCGGGGTATAAACAAAAACAACTTTCATCTGAAGTTCAATTAAAGTCTCGTGAGACGAAACAGAGTCTTAGAACATCAATTTTTTTTTTTTTTTTTTTTGTAGGTACTCATAGACAGATAAACAGACCATGTAGCAACAAAAATTATTTACTAAGGGAAACACAAAGTAAAACAAATCAAGCGAACATAGCAAGAGAAAAATCAAACTCAAAGAATAAGAAAATCCGAAACCCAGAAGCAAAACAAAAGCATCGACGAAGGAGCTTAATTGTTTAAAGTTTCCGGCAAAAACGCATGCGAAATCGATTTTCGTTTCATCACTGCCACAATTTACAAAATCACAGCACGTTTCGATTGAACTACGTCTTCAGTTAAAACTTTTTCCACTCCCACTCCCACCCCCACATGGCAGGCCAAGCCCGCACGCGTTCAAATCGAAGTCAATTTTTTTGACTTAAGCAGAAAGCTTTTCAAACTTACCCCCGTCATACCGTCATATCAACCCTCCACATAACGAAAGCGCCGCGGCCGCCTGCCGTTCTAAATGAAATTGTCAAAAGCGAAAGCCATTAGAGGCGGCTACTATTCCGATGATTTCCCGACAAAAGGGTTTTATATTTGGCTTTTTTATTTTCATTTTTATTTCATGTTTGTTTCGTTCGCTTTTTGTTTACCTTTTGTTAAGACGTTTTCTCTTCATTTGTTTTCCTTGGAATCGAACAACGAAAAAACAAAATGCTTATTATGCCCGACGCACTCTGTCTCCAGAATACTATATATTGTGTTTGTTCGTTCGTGCGTAACAGAGGCGACAGTCTGTCTGTGTATTGTTTTCTGATCAATGGACGAACCGTAGAATTGGACAAAATCCGGTATGAATTTAGGAAGCACATGAATGAGCAGGTACAAGTTCTACAATGGCAGATGCAACGGACCATATTTTAGGAGTAAGTATTTAGGTACTCTACTCCGGTACTTGGAAATCTGTTAGGAAAATCACAAAATCTGCTTGGATAGCTCAGGCTTTTCGATAATTGTTAATGATTGTCAACATATTTTAAAGTCGTCAATGTTATTTCTGAAAACTTGAAAAGTGGCCGTGGCGAAAGGGCGCTATACATGAGCTAAATGAACGGAAGCCGTCATATAGTCATAGAGACTTCCAGAAAACTTTTTATCAACGGGGCGTAAATATTATATAGCAAATATTAGAGCTGTAAAAGTGCAAAAGTTTACACTACTCGAGTGTGTTCGTTTTTTTTCGTCAAGTACTCGTTATTAAGTACTCGTTATATATTTCTAAACATTGTTCATTCATTCATTAAATAACTCAAGGTTGATAAAGAAAACAAAACTCCCTCATGCTGTTTGAATCTTCACCCAGTTTTTAGTCAATCAAATATCAACTGAATTCAACTCTACTACCATAAACTGTTTTGTGGACCCTTTTTTTTTTAGTACTTAATTACTCTGACAACCATCAGCTGGCATGTGTGTAAAAAAGTACTAGTAACTAGGTACTTTTATCAGTAACGAGACTTTATTGATTACCAACATCAGGCCGATAGCCTCGGAAGCTAGCGCCTCCTATTTTTTTTAAAGATTGCGTCTTAATTTATTAAAGCGCAATACACAAATAATAATAATAATAATAATAATAATTACCAACTACACTAATCGTTACATTTTACCGAATAGTAACGATATTTTACAGCTCTAGCAAATATTTCATTTATGCATTTGTTTCGGGTAGACTATAGCACCCTTATCTGATTTTTTTCTTTTCCAATTTTATTTTTTCTTTAACGTTTTTTTTTTTTTTTTATTTGATTTCGTTGGAAAAATTCAGTTTCCCTTTGCCTTTCCGTTTCCATTTCCATTTTGAATTTGCTTTTGCGTTTTTTGCTTGTGAAAATTTCATCAATGCTGCCCGTTATTGGGCGATAAAATAAATTCTCTTGGCAAGTAATTGAAAACTTCACTCAATTATTTACGCAATAAATTTGTGACAACAACTTTATTCAACCGATACCTACATACATACCGAATGTTGCAACAAATTTTCTGAATCGAATATAAAAGAAAAAAAAATAACCTTTCTTCGGCCATTTCCCGAAAACAATTTGATTTCCACTTAATGAGTTAATGGTCGATGAATGAGTTTCAATGAAATCTTTGCTTCCATTATGTTTATGTGCAGCTGAGCTCAATAAAATAGTAGCATTATTGTGTGTACCATAAATAAAGTTGGCCAACATGAAGAGATCATCGGATCTACTAATTTTTACGACCCCGAAGCCGTTACCTCAAATTACAGGGGCTCGCAGCACATGAATTTTATTGAACCCAGCTTTATTCGAATAGATTACGAAAATACAAAAATACATACATATATATGTATTTACATGTACACTGCATTGCGTAAGTCATTTCATGAGCAAATTCATTCCTTGAAGTCAATATGTATACTTATATTGAGACGGGACTTTGGTATGGCAGTAGTGCGAAAGTTTCACGAGTAACTTTTCCATGAGAAACTTATGTCCGATGATTCGATTGACGTTCAATTAATTATTTTATTGATGCCACGAACACATATGTATAAAGATGGCGAGCAATATTTAATTGATTGATTTAGCTACGGATGCATTGAGGAGTTCGCTTTTGTGTTGTGTATCTTCCACTTGGGCATTAGGAAGAAAACTAAAAAAAAAAAACAAACAAAAAAACGAATATCTTTGGTTTAAGTCAATCAACGCAATGAGCTTTTGAATTTCAATTTTCAGGACGCTCAGCCATTGAGATCTAGCTATCACAAGAAAACTTCACCGAATCGCGAATAGTGCCGATATTCCAAATAAAGAGAGAAATTTTAAATTTTTAATAAAAACTGATTTCTCTTGAGATTTTGTCCTTTTCAAAACACTCTCAAAAAAATGAAAAATTTTGCAGTTCCAAGCCCAAAAAATATTTTCAACGGAATTTTCTGCGTGCACTTCGGGACGCTAAGTAGAGCTGGAGAAACAATCGATAGCACTATCGATAATATCGATGGTTTCAAACTATTCAAAACATCGATGGTTTTTGAAGACTATCGATAATTTTCATTTTTTGATATTTAATTTAGCTTTGTCATAGTGGTGCTGGTGGTGATAGAGAGGGCTTTCCTTTTTTTTTTTTTTAATAGTCAGATTGCTTAAAACTGGCCTTATATAGATTAGGGCGACAGTCGCTCGAAAATTCAAGCTTCGATTATCAAAATTATTGATTACGGAAACTATCAATTATCGAAACTATCGATTATTGAAACTATCGATTATCAAGAATATCGATTATTGAACCTTTTGACATCTCTCCAATGCTATCACACTTCTAAATAAGAAAAACTTACACACCTTCTTGCTAAATCACGTCGTGAAAAATCTTCAGGAATTCTGCGAGTCTTGAGTGTCCCATTTTGAAAACCAAATGAGAATTATAGGCGTCATTCTAAACTGCGTATGATATGCTCTGAAGCTAAATCGAGAGGTTTGTCCCGTTTTGAGCGACTTTTTCGATTTTACCTTTAACCAATAATTACTTCAAATGTTTACAAGGGATATTAACTGATCACTTTTTTATTTTAATATTGTTCATTTATTCATTGAATAACTCAAGGTTCATAAGGAAGTTAAAACTCCCTCATGCACTTTGAATTTTCACCCAGTTTTTAGTCAATCAAATATCAACTCAAGTCACTCTACTACCATACTGTTTTGCGGACACTTTTTTTTAGTACTTAGTTACACCGGCAACCATCAGCTGGCATATGTGATAAAAGATAGTACTAGTAACGAGATACTTCCATCAGTAACGAGACGTGACTATAGTAATCGTTACTTTTTACCGAACAGTAACGATATATTACAGCTCTAATATTTGAATAAAATAACTGCTTGAATAGTATTTTCTTAAAACGTGGATATGGCAGCACTGGCTGTATGAAAAAATAATATGGAATGAAAGTTAAATGGATTTCAGACTGTTCTGCGTTTAGCTCCTACAGTATCATTTAGAAAATACCATTTCAAACTATAAGTTCTTTATTTACGAGCTCAATCAGCTGTTGTTTTTCTATTTAGATAGGATTTAACCAAAATATTCACCATCCAAATTTGTTGAAATTAAAAAAAAATTCAAAAAAGAGGAAAACAAGAAATGTACACAAATGTATAAAACATTAGTTATGTGAAGGCATTTTTTAACAAAAAAAAAAAAAAAAAAAAAAAAAAAAAAAAACGTGAAAATCATTCGAAAAAGCGGAAAAAATTATAGTTTTTGTATTTAAAAATGTTATATCAAAATAAATGAAGTAGTCGTTTTGATTGCGTATACATGATATACGTATAACATTGCTCATACGTCGGGTGAGTTGCACGTTGACCGCAGCATGTCAATACTGAGAGCATCCATATGCATTAGCAATTTTTTGAAAATCTCACTGTTGTTCCATCCAATTAGAATGAAACTTTTTTAAAGGCAAGCAAATACTTAGAGGTATTAATATAGATTGGTGTCTAACTGAGAATACACTGAAAAAACAAATGAATGAACAAATTTTCACAGTGTAAAATGGATTTTTTTTTTAGATTCCGTGTTATATTAGCAATTGACCAACGTTTGTTTCATCTTACTATCTTAAATAGTTTTTGAGATATAAAATAATAAAAAAAAGGCTAACCAAAAAAAAAAATTCTTCAAGGATATCTCAAGGACTTTTCGAAATCGAACACTAAAAAGTCGTCCCTACAGTGTTTTTAGATGCCAACTATTAAAAAATCAGCAACACTTCAAAATCCCTTTTAGGGTGCCGCAGTCCGCCACACCCTTTGAAAGTTAGCTGACGTTTTTTTAATTCTTGTCAATATTATAAGTTTGTTTTTGTTCATAGCCTCATTACCCCTCGACCGTACCTATGTGAAAATCTAGGTCATCGGTTTTTTTTTTTAGTAAAAAATAAGAAAAATCAAAAATTTCCTGTATTTGCCTATTTTGTTCCATTCAAGACGCAAAGCATAATAAAGTGTGGCATATTTTCAGGCTAAAAATACCTTTTCGTGTTTTCCAAAAACCGATTAAAATATGAAATGCCCACGAAATTTTTTTGTTTCTTTGGCTTGAAATACTCTTAGAAATCTCCTCTTTCACTTAAGATAGTCATAACTGGAATTCCTCTTTATTTTTAAAATGTAATCAGCTATTTTACGTCAACATTTTGAAAAGCTTGTGATAAAGAAATTGAAGTTTGAAAAAATTGAAATGAAAAGTTTTTAATTATTTACAGTTCTTTCACCGTTCTTTCAATGGATTCCATTATTCAGCACTTCAATTGCACCCATAATAACATTAAGTTCATTGATTTTCATTCGAATACAATTTTACTAATTAATTAATGTTTTTAATGATTTTGTGCCAAAACTGGGCTGCCGTTTTTAAGAGAAACTTCTTTTTTAGTCAACTGAAGTCGGTCAATAAAAATGTTCGGGAGGAATTATTTCTAAGCATTCCTGAAAATTGTATATTTTTTTTTTGTTTAAAATTTTTCAAAATTTTAGAGAGCTGAAAGGTGCGCCTAAAAACTCGCAATTAGACTTGTTGCGACCCTAAAATCATAGATGCAAGAAAAACAGAAAAAACAAAAAAATCTTTCTGATTTAAATTTTCCCTTTTTGGTAGCTTTTTTGTCTTCTAATTTTCAGTAGGCGAGGCATTAACGACTTTTTTTTATACATGTGAACAGCAGAACGCACTCGGGTTTTAACATGTTTACACGTAATTCGTGTTGGTGGTATGGTGCCCACCGCACTAATGTGACATTCAAAGGAATTACAAAAACCGAATGAAAAAACAAGAACATATAAGGACGGGAATGAGCAAAAAATTGTCCATTTGAACATCATATGCGTTTGTATGTGAAAACGGCGATCGCAACCCACAGTGCTCGTGTCATTGGCTAATTAAAAAGCGGCAGCTCAGTGTCGTTGTTTTTTGCGCTAAGTGGAAGGAGCTTCCATGCTGCTTGCTGCTACTGCTTGCTCTCGATGATGGCAATGTTGTAGTCTTCATTATCGTTAATGTACGTATTCAATTGGAATTATATAAAAATGACCACTGTATGTCCTATCGGCTATCGCGCTAATGTCCTTTGGCACCGCAATACGCAATCACAACTTAACATGGCACGTGCTTCTTGCATGGGGTTTTTTTATGAATTCCCCCCTCCCCCCTCCACACTATATTAAATACGAAAACGTTTGTACGCATCAGAAGAGCCAATGAGTTGTATGAGCAAAGCACTTTGGAGCATTTCTGGCGTGAAACGATTTATATTACATATATTTTTTTACTTACCTACATACACACATACATATGTATACATCCGCACGCATTCGAACGTAAAAGAGAAGCTGTACATATGTATTTAATTTCATTTCCGCTTAATCATGCTCTTAAGTACCTTCAAGTCTGGTGGTCGGAATGCATTTTCAATTTTTGAGAATGTGTTTAATTACTCAAACTCTCCTCTGGCCTCTCGTCTTTTGACGATTCACTCTTGCACAGCGTGTGTTCGTGGTGTTTGCTTTGAGCATGATTTTCATTTAAATTGAGGAGCATTAAGCAGCTCAGTTGATGAGCATATGTACTTCAAGCTAAAAGCAATGAGAAACCAAAAAAAAAAAATTAAAAATAATAAAAAAAAAATTAAATTTTTATACAGTCGAAACTCTCTCCTTAGCGAATCTTCTGAAAGCCCCTTCGTTACATTTTTAGTGCCTTGTTTTATCCTTAAAGCGAGTTTTCTTTGTAATGAATTTTTCCCCGGTCCCTTGCAATTCGTTATTGAGACCTTGAGTGGACCATCCGTAGAAAATTAAAAAAAAAACAAGTAAGAAAGCTAAAGTCGGTCAAGCCCGACTTTGAAATACCCACGTCCCGACATTATGACGCACTATGTTTTGCTTCTCTATTTGTGGCGTGGCAGTGGGGGCAACATAAATTATTTCCGTACACCTTTCATTCGCCTTGATGAACCTATGTGCGAATTTGAAGCTTCTACGCCTTTTACTTCGGAAGTTACGAAAAGTCTTTATTTTGGGCGTGGAAGTGGGCGGCACAAAAAATTTTTTCCTACACCTTTCATTCG
>CM035806.1:17733723-17773723 GCA_020466095.1 Chlorops oryzae | reverse complement strand
CTTGGAGGACATGTCATCGTCGACGGATGCTCTTCACGTGCTTGAATCTCATTGGCTTTTGGAATTTAAATAAGGTTTTAGCGTCAGTTGAACGTTAGCATAAAGTGGCATAGATGATGAGAGCTCGACTCGTAATATGAAGATCGCGGGTTCGATCCCTGGCTGAGACGAACAAAAATTGTTCAAATTAGATTTTCAGAAAATTGCGAAATATCCAATGAGAGGAGGACAAAGAACAGAAGAAGTTATCAAACTGGTTTTCTATAAACTGACATTTAAAGAGAAAAAGAGAAATGTGCTGCTCTCAAATGCTTTTTTCGCCATCGCACCTCTTAGCATGACAATGTCACTGATGAAATTCACTGTCCAACTCCTGTACATATGTCATACAATGTCTCATATGAATTGTCATGCATACCGGACCCTGACTTCATCGATGATGTCAGCGGGACATTTGCCGTTGGGTATGCATGGCTCTCACAAGCGCAAACGCTTATCATCGTTAGGCCAATAGTGGGGTAGTGTCTGGGTATGGCAGTTTTCGAAGAGTTGAAGTTCTCTCTATTAGGGATGAGCTCACGAAAAACAAAAAATTTTTTGGGCGATATTTTAAGGGCAGACAAATTCAACGACCTTTCGTTGATCACGTCTTAAGGCTATGTCAAATAATCTCTTGGTTAATTTATAAATCATGAGTTACTTAATTCATTTTCCTAACATTCAGGCTCATAGTCTGGAACCTATTTAGTTGAAACTTTTTGAAGGTTTAAATGATAGTCTTCGGGAGAGCTTAAACCAGGTTTGATAATTTCTTTTTTGGAAAATTTGTGATAAATTCAAATAAAGCAAAGATATTTTATTGAGTTAAACTAGCATGGAGACTAAAATATTATAATCGACAATTTAAACTTTTGAAATTCTTAAACCGAGTTGAAGACCATGACCCTCAAAGCGGTAAAAGTTCGAATACTTTTATTTCATAACTCGCTTTTGAGAACGAACTTCGAACGAATGGATTTATTAGAATTAATCTAAAGGGGCTGAAAAAAGGCTCAAAGAGCATAACCGGTTGCGGACCCCGGACAAAATCCTTTTGAGCAAGCCTTTTTTATCAAAATTTTATATCAAAAAAACAAATTAAGACATAAGAATTAAACAAATGGCGACTGATACCTGATAAAACAAGGAATCTAAGCAAAATTGGTGTTCACAAAAAAAGAAAAAAAATTTAAAAAAATTAACATAAATATAAAAAACTTGTAAAAATCCACAAATATTTTTTTCAGTGTATTTCCGTTTTCGTGCAACTTTCTGGTTATTTAAAAAAATACCTTTCACTAAAAGAAATTTTATCGAAATCGGGTAGCTTTTTGAGATATTTATGAATCAATATGATTTTCCGCATGATCCGGGTGTCACAAAAAAAATTTATATTTCGAATTTCATAGATGCACTCAGGGTTTCTCAAAGGTTATGGGTAAGAATATTTTTGTGAATTTTTTCAGAGTTTTTGTAAAACGTTTAGACGTTGTGCTAAGTAGATTATCGTTAAAAGTACTGCTTTTCTGAGTTTATTGTGAAGGCAGGTTCATAAGCAATTTTTTTTTTTTTAAGTTTGTAAGGCACTAGGCGGAAGAATAGTTCCCAAGCTTTGTTTTTGTCCTAAACTACAAAACTAACTGATTTAAAAGGTCATTTAGGCGTCACTAAGAACTGTTTTTTTTTTTTTGTAATTATTTGGGTGTCACAAAGAGAAGGCTTCAAAATATCAAAACTTTATATGAAAATGTTTAAGAGTAATGATGCAATTTCAAAGATAACGAAGTCCTTTGTAATTTTATATAAGAAATTTACATTTCACTCGATTAAAACAAAAGCCATGTGCTATTTTTTTCTCAAAACCGTTAGAAACAAAAATACATTGCATTCCTCAAGGCTTAAGCTTTTGATTTTTACTCAGTTTCTACTAAATTGAATCAAACTGACTTAAAAATGCTTTAACCCATTAGCTTTCGAAAAAAGCACGTAAAACAACAAAATTTTGTTTTTGTTTGGAACACCATTATGGTCATATCAGGGCCATTTATGTTACAAGCAAGCAAAAAAAAAATTAAACAAACCATAATGCAACTGGAAAATCTAAATCCATTCAAATATCCAAAACGAACAATCAATCAAACCATAAATAAAGCCATAATTCGAGTATGAGCAAACCCAATCAACCTGTTGACTTGATACTGGGCAAGAATTCACTCCTGGATTCTTTAGTAAATAGCCATCTTAGAGTTTAGAAACTTTCTCACGTCTGAAACGGCCTCAAAAAAATACGTTAAACTAATGAACTTATGAGCTAATCCTGTCTTTTTCACAAAACCGGGAAACACAAAAAAAAAAAAAAAAAAAAAAAAATTGAAATGGAATATTATTAAACCACAGACCCGACGGCTCAGAAAGCGTCGAGTCGAATCGTTTTCAAAATAAGACTTCAAAAAAAAGTATCGCCTTTACATTTATCGTTTAACGCAAATGACTACTTAAGTTATTATAAACATTTAATGTGAAGTCAAGTATTTTTACGGCACCTTTTTTTTCTATTTTATTTTTTATTATTATCTCCCTAAGTCGTTTTATTTTATACCAGTCATGCTGCTGCATAATCCTTTCGAAAAAATTAACCGCATTATGGTTGTATATCTCATTAAAAGTGCAATGCATTGTGAGACCAGCAGAAAGAAAACGGCGCTCAGGGAAGCGCGATACACAAACAATGTCACTTCGCCCAACCTAGAAAGGACCAAACAAAAAATTTTCCCATTGGAATACAAAAAAAAAAAAAAATGAAATACAAAATAAACGAGCAAATGCAAAGAGAACAAAGTGTCTGGTGTCTGGGCGGCGGGGGAGTTGGGCGGGCAAGAGGGCGAAAAAGAAAAGAAAATCCGTTTCAATATGAAAAGCTCTTTCATTGACACAGACGATGGTACATTGGAGTCTGTCTTCAGTACAGCTGGCAACCATGAAAGAGCCAATAAGAATTAACTATTTAACGTGCAAACGAATTCTGAATGAGGATCAGACAGACATAAAACAGAGACGGAGACGGAGACAGAGACAGAGAGTGACACCGAGATGAAGAACGGTTGGAGGTGTCTATGTGGCAAAAGTTAATATTTTATGAATGCAATTTTTATGCTTTCAGTACCACTTGAAAGTAGATAAAGCGAATAAAGATAATTAAATAAGCTAATTGTGAGTTCCTCTTTTCAAATACATAATTTCTATTACTTTTTTGAAAGAGAAATTTTATCTGAGAGCGAGGCTGAATTGGTCGCATTAAGACTTTAAAAACTTTTCATGTTGAATTCGATTCGAATTTCCGATAAGTGCTCATTTTCTCATTATTAAAATTTAATTTATAGATACACAGAGCGAAAACTACGATTGTGTTATTAACAACGATTCGCGTGTATACTACAACACAGGAAGTTTGGAGACACAGAGAGAAAAAATCAACCAGAAATCTGGTTAAATCAAAAGAAAAAACATACAAAACGGCTTCAACAAGGAATATTTTTATTCTAACAATTTTTCTTGTTGGAAAAATTAAAAGATTTTCCTTTTGAATCAACCATATTTCAGGTTGAATTGACATGATAATTTTCATAAATCGATTTAAATTTAAATTGTTGAACTAACCACGAACGTAATTGAAATGACAAGATAATTTTTAATATAAAAAAAATTTCCCAAAAAAATACCTATAAAGAAGAAATGTGAAAGCAAATTTAATTAACGTTCAAAGCAAATGGCCACAGAGCCCTCTGCTGAAAATAACCCCAAAAAATAGCCATCGGCTAGACTTCATCCGTTTTTGTCACTCCGTTGTCGTGACTGCTTTTGCAATGCTTAAATATAGGTATGGGTATCGATTAGTCAATTAATCGAAAAACTCGATGTTTTGTTGCAAAAATCGATGTTTTTTTAATCTATGTGGCCTGTGATTGATTAATCGTATAATCGATGTTTTTATAACGATATTGATGTTATCTTCTTAACAACTTTCCATACGAACAACGACCGGTTTTAGATTGGGAAACAATGTTTCGGAACTCTTTTTCAACACTCGCTTCTTTACATGTGAAAGAAAAAGAAGTCTTACCTTTTACCGAAACGAGCAAAAACAACTATTTTCTTCGCATGTCCTTATACCAAAATACATACATGTCTGAAAAAGTTTTTCTTAATCTAAGCCCGGACTAAGTTGCCAAAGTGCACAGATGCGATAAATCGATTAATCGATGTTTTCAACAAGGATTAATCGGTGAATCGATCAATAACTATGAACAATTGGCCGATGTCATTAATCGATGTTTTATAGGTCGATACCCATCCCTATTTTAAAAAGTTCTAAGATGATTAAATATCTTATATGTCATATTTTATAAACCAAATGAGAATTATACCGAACGTAAAGAAATGTCATTAAACATTTTTCCTTTCAAATCAACCAAAAATGTTGTTGACTCAACCATTTTTCTTTTGAAATGTTCGTTCTGCTCAAAAATCAAAAGGACTGTGACTAACAATGCGCCCTTTTAGAAAAATCATGAAAATTTATATAAAGAATAAGTTAAATATTCTAAGAATTTTGGCGCAAAACTTAAAAAAAAAACTGATCACAACTAGCCTAGTTAGGGTCCAAACTCGTCCAAAATGGACTAGTTGTAATCACTTAGGTCTCCGCCGATTTGTGAACTGAATTATGTGCAGATGGCTCAAATTTTTTGATAAAAAAAAAAAAAAACTACAGAGAGACGGAGACTGCTTAATAAAATCTTTTGGCCGTTACCTGTACGCACGGATGTACAAAAAAATGCAGTCTTACTTTTTCCGGTCTATCCTCTTTTTAAAGTTCAGTGAATACAAGCAATTTAGTAAATTTAATACATGAAAATGATTTCTCTTTTAAAAATGTAAAAAAAAAAAAACTCTTCTCGAACGAAAGACGATACCGAACAGATAAAGAAACATACTTATAAAATTTGTTCACTGCGATGGATCAAGTGGAGTTCAATATGTCATTGAGAATACTTCGACTTCTAAATAGAAATTGATACATATTGACTTATATTGAATGTTCCTATTCATATTTTCAAATGGCAAATGCTATCAAGAAATTCGAAACGCATTGGCGATGATGATAGCAACAACAATAACAACACCAAGAGCAGCAAAAGCAACGATGCTGCTGCTGATCATGTTCATATTGTTATGTTCTTCACAAGGGAACAATTATTTTGCTCGATTTGTGTTGAAATTTGTTCGTTGATATAGCAACGTTGAGGTAAATTCTGCTTCCTTTCAAGCTTAGAAACTAGCTTTCAATATAACATACATACAAAGAAATACTATTCTCCTTCGATGCAGAAGGACGAATTGTTGCGAGAACTTCTGCTTTCACAATAAACTGAATAGCATAGCTTATCCTCAACTATAAATGTATTAAACAATTGAAAGTCAATTGCGACTTTAAAATGCTTCAAAAATTCTTGAAAAGAAATAAGAAAAGAAAAGAAAAGAAAAAAAACGTTGCTATGGACACCCCTAAAAGCAGTGGCGTAGCTACCGGTGTTCCATGTGTTCCATGAACACAGGCCCCCGAGCCTTGCAGGGCCCCAAGAAAAAATATTGTTGGGCAAACGTTTTTTTTTTTTTTTTTTGTTAAGAATTCAATTGATTTAGAAACTTTGAACACCTCAAAAGAACTTCTTGAGTTCATTCTTATAAAAAATTACTATTCAAGCAGCAGTTTTTGTGAAATTGTCACAGCTTGCTGTTTATTTTTGACAATTCCAGTTACCGTTGCGAAAGCAGAAAGATCTTTTTCTAAACTGAAAATTATAAAAAACTATTTACGAAATAGTACGGCACAAGAAAGTTAAATGCGTTAGCTATAATTTCAATCGAAAATGAGGCAGCCAAGAATGTTGATATTCAGGAATTAGTAGCAAGATTCGCAAATGCGAAAGCACGAAAAAATAAACTTTAATTACTTTATTTTTCTTTTACACATTATGTTTCGTATTTTGTAAACAAAAAAATTGTGACACAACCACGAATTCTAATATTTCAAAGTGCTTGTAAAAAAAAATTAAATAAAATAGAAAAAGAAACCATAAAGAAATTTTTTAAAAATCATCGTCGAATGTTAAAAACACATGCATTACTGAATTATTTATCTTGTGTGTAGGCTAGGGCGTTTCACACGTGAAAAAAGTGTTGAATTTCGAAGATGGCCTCTCAAACGAAAAATACTATAAATCGAAAAATTTTGACACCATTTTTAATTTTTTAAATTGATGTTTAGAGGTCGCTCGAAGGACTTGAATTTTCATCAAAAAACGCCTTAAAGAGAGCTAAAATTTTTTTTATTTAGTTTTTGTTAATGTAAAATTTCTAATTCGACAGTTTATGGATTTTTTCCGTTTACTTTTAGGGGTAAAAAGCAAAAAAATTTATTTAAATTTATGGTTTTTACGGGAAGAGCTCAATGTTTTACAGATAAATTCTTTCATTATATGTATACTGGATTCGAGAAGATTTATTTACGTATAAATTTGTTTTCGTAATTGACTAAAACTTTGTTTTATTAAGAAAAAATTTATATTTTGGCTTAAATACATTTGAACGACCTCTGAACATCAATTTAAAAATTGAAAATGGTGCCCAACTTTTTCGATTTATAGTATTTTTCGTTTGAGAGGGGGCTATCTTCGAAATTAAACACTTTTTTCACGTGTGAAACTCCCTAGTGTAGGCGCATTATCCTGTTCCTTTTTTCTCTGTATTTTTAGAAACTAAGTTATTAAATATTGATTGAATTATATATTTTATGAAACGTCCGAAATATGGGCAAAGAGTTATGAGAACAATTAATTACGCTTAACAATAAAGTTCTTTCTCTTTAAAATTCTTTCAATAATGTTAGTTCTCTTATCATTCTCGTTATACATATTCAATAATGGATTTTGATTTATGTTATGTAGTTTTTGTTAAATAAAAAAAATTTTACTAATGGGAAGGGGGCCCCCACACGTGCATTGGAACACATAATTTTTCAACGTCGCTACGCCACTGCCTAAAAGTATACCTTATACTAAGAAGAGTTTTCGTAATTCGTAATCCTTTTACCTTAAGTGAGTATAAGAGGAGAAGGAGAGAAGAGTGATTTATTGATTTGCTCATTTATTAAGCAGAAAAAAAAAGGAAAAAGAAAACCAAAGCCAACAAATATCGAATTGATTTCTCTTCACTTTTTATGCTTTGATTCGCATCTTAATTACTTTTTGCGTGAGTGTGTGTGTTTGTCTGTGTGTGCGATTTCTTCATCCTTGGCAAGCATTTACAACAGTTTCCGAATAACCTCAATGGCGGTCCACCAAATGGCATGCCCATTCAAGTACCTAAAGACCACAGCGACAAGTGCAAATAACTTTAGCCAATCACTCTTTTTTTGTGCTTCTTTTTATTTATTTTACTTTTTTTTTTTTTTTTTTGGGAAAAGAAAAAGTGAAGGTTTGAAAAAGTGAAGCAATCAGCACGTACCGAACATGGACGACAGAGTTCAAAAACGGCACAGTTTTCTGCTATTCTTTTTTTTTCTTCTATTTCTTTTCTATTTGGCCCCCCCTCGAAGTTACATTTACATCAGTCAACTTCAATCTGGTGGCATAGAGCACCCAGCCGAGTTGGCTTAGACCATAGTTACTTCGGTTTGAGAAATTACATCCGCATTGGTCGCAATTGCAATTGCTGACAGATTGTAACGCCGCCGTTCTAATAAAAATTCGATACGCTTTTGAGAATGGGAAATTTTTCCTGCTCCTCAAAGTGCAATGTCATTTACCTTTCGTCGTTTTACTTCGTTTTGGTTTTGGTTTTTTTTTCTTTTATTTTTTTTTTGTGCCAAAGAAGCCGTTAAAGTAATTCAACTACATATTTACGAGCAGTTTTGCTTTTGATTTTTTTATTATTTTTTTGGTGTTTTTGGTTTCGTCATTTTTGAGCACCGTGACAACGTTGACAGCTGCGATGAAATTGCCATCAAAACACAACAAAAAACTAAAATTGAAATAAAGAATGCAGCATGGAGAGTGAAGTGGGAGCGTGAAGTGTGAGCGACAGGAAAGTTCAAAACACCAATTTCAATTGTGGCAAAATGTGCTACGCGAATTGGCCTTTTGTGCTGCGCTTGGCTTGCAATTTTCCAAAAAATATCCTGCAGCAAGGTATATTGCTGAGGAAAAGTTCGTTTTTTTTTTTATTTTTGGCTTTCATTATTCTCTTCTTGCGGAGACATTTACTTTACACAGAATTTTTTGACAGTTTTTATGCAATCTGTCGGATGCTCGATCGCGTTTGAGATCCAATAATTGAATTTTGATACAGCGAAAGCGGATTTGACTCTATTCAAATAAATAAAAGGATAATTTGTGTGGCAAAAAGGACGATCAAAAATTGGTTTTTTCGATTTTTTTGTTTTTTGTTGAAATGTTTTTTTTTTATTTATTTTTTTTATTCTTCTCATCTTGAAATTCTTTCCAGGGAAATTCTCAATGAGACCTACCGATTAGAAGTCATTGCTGTCACATTCGATCGCTCCCACATGGTATGAATTTCGCACTCTTTTATCTTAACATACTTTGAGCTAAATAGCAGCCGATGAAACATCTCGAACATAGACCACGACGATCTGCAGCTATTTTCCCTCAATTTAAGCTTACTTTCTGCTAAGTTTAGCCTGCTTTCTGAGGTTCAATTCAATTCAATTCAATTCAATTTATTCATTTGTACCTTAATTAAGACCGAAGTCTTTTATAGTACATGATCCAACATAATATTTCTATGTACACATATCCTTAGACACTAATTAACGGCTAGGGAAATTAAGTATTGATAAGAATTGTAATTTGGCACTCTCGAATTACTTAGCCTAATGCTATGTTCTCACTAGGCCGGGTTAGGGTTATCGGCGAAACCCAGGGTTTCAAATGTCAAAACGCATATAAAAAAAATCATCTAACCCGAAAATAAACCCCGGGTTAACATTTAACTCTGAGGTTAGCGCAGAGTTGCATTTGAAAATATCAGTTACATTTGCTAACACCGAATACAAAAACCGGGTTTATATTTAATACGGCACTGACAGGGAAGCTTTCCCGTGCAGCAAATGAGAGGTGAAGGATGTGTTTGGATATGTTAATTTTGATCGCAGGTCTTGGAACATTTTGTGATGCCGCTTTCATCATTAGCTCCATTAATCTATTTTGGTTCCTGCGGTTATTGCAATGGTCTTCTAATATTATTGCTTCCAATATTCCTTTGGCTTTTTCAGCTTCTCTAAAGATTTCAAATAAAGCAAATTCCATTTTTATTTGCAATTTCTCGATGATATAGTATATCAGCTATACCTTGCGCGTTTTTTATATTTCAAACTCCCAAGCCGGACATTATCGCATGCATGTAATGAAAACAGCGACCATCTTCTAACAAACTTCATTAACAGTTAGGATTAGTAATGCGAGTAGCCGCAGTATGACATAACAAAACAAACACACCACACACACACGCGCGCGTGCACGCGCGTACGCACACACACAAACGGGCTTGGGTTAAGCTCTGCATCGACCGCAATGCGAATTTTGTTTGTTTAGAGAAACTCATTTCGACTTTCCATTGGATTTACCGAAATCTTTGCTGCATTGAATCGATAACAGTAAACAAAAGCACTAAATTTAAATTAAAATAAACCACCAACAACAACAACAACGATAACACTAACAACGTTAAGCACAAACAATGCAAAATACGTTTTAAATTTTTTTTTTTATAATAGAAAAATTCGAAAGTAAAGTTTTTCATTGCAGGAAAACCTCTTTGCCGCAAGGCTTAGTAGAGGACAGGGAAAAAAAAAACACAAAAATTAATAAATAAATAAAAGTAAACAAAAACAAGTTTTTGAAAAATTTCTTTAATTGTCTTGGCTTCTAGAAATTTTATCGCTTGTTTTTATTGTTGTGTTGTAACGATTGTGCCGTCGCTGTTTTTCACATCCACTTAAAGCACTAAACCACGAAAGCATTATGTAGAATAATTTTGCAAATGAGCGGCGCGTCGAGTCGAGTCGTCGCACCGCATGTACTCTAAGAACATATGCAGATTTTTATATTTCTTATAATTAGGTTCCTTTTTTTAAATTCCATTTTTATTCATTTATGTTCGTTGGTTTTTGTTTTTTTTTTTTTGTTTTGTTTTGGAGACATTGCTCTCTGAAGTACGACCATTGCACTTTCAAGGGTCGCTGTTGAGGGTCAGGGAATCAGTGAACTGTTTTTAGTAGCTACTTACCATACAATGGCGACAGATATTATTATGTTACGTGTTACGATGAGGTTCATTGTTGTACTTATAAAAGGACACGGCACTTAGGGGGTAATAATTGCACTGCCGATGCTTGACGAAACTCATTAGGAATGCAACAAAACCAAAACAAACAAGTAAGAAAGCTAAAGTCGGTCAAGCCCGACTTTGAAATACCCAGCGTCCCGACATTATTGGCACACTATGTTTTGCCTCTCCATTTGTTGGCGTGGCAGTGGGCGGGCCATATAAATTTTTTTCCTACACCTTTCATTTGCGTTGGTCAACCTATGTTGCAAATTTGAAGCTTCTACGCCTTTTACTTCACATGTTACGATAAACCCTTATTTGTGGGCGTGGCTTGAGGAGGACGGCGTCCATTTTTTTAAAGGACATGTCCCCTTTTGTAGTTTATCAGTATACCAAATATCAATGAAATGTGTTGAGTGGTTCGCAAGTTACATGCATTTTACTGAAAACACATTAAATTCATTTGTGGGCGTGGCAGTGGGCCGATGTCTCCCATTTTTACTTAGGATCATACTCGGATCCCGATATACCTGTGTGCCAAATTTCGACTTGATTGGTCTAGCCGTTTCGGAGGAGATCCGACCACGGACGGATGGACAGACGGACGGATGGACAGACAGACGGACGGACGGACAGACGGACAGACGGACATGTCTAAATCGATTCAGTTTTTGATCCTGATCAAGAATATATATTTATGTCTATATCAACGGAGCTTAGCTCTGGCTGTTACAAGATTTGCACAAAACTAGTATACCCTGCTTACGCTGGGTATAAAAATCAAAAAAAAAAAAAAATTACAAGCAACTTATAGCGGTTCCTTAGTTGCTTATGTTCGAGGCACATAGAAAGACTTTATAAATGTATTTATGTACATACATCGACTTAACTATTTTGAGTGCCTATTCTTAGGTATAGGTATAGGTATATATTAAAACGTTCTTAGACTCCTTAAACTGTGATATTGTATTGTCTTATTGCTAGAGAATGTACGCAAAGGAACGATCTGCTCAGTACTTGATCGAAACTTCTTAACCTATTTTGAACACACAACAATAAATTTACGTTGTTTTTGTTCCAAAAATCGTACAGTCGGAACAAAATGGGTTAAACCTCCGGTCTGGCCCTATGAAGTGAAACCAATATATGGGAAATAATAATCAATTTAAAAAGTCAAACTTCTTCCCGTATTACGAGCCAGTTCGCCTTTAACAGGTGGCAGGTACACTTTTCTTCCGCTGTAAGGAATTCTGTTTGTAAAGAATTTATTTTTGGGTCCCTTAAGCTTCTGTATAGATGGTTTTCTTTCAATATAATATTGTGAAAAAAATCCTGATCCGAATTTTTTGGAACAGATATACTATTTTATTGATTGCCCTAATTTTTCCATTGCACAAAACTTAAATTATTTAGACCAAACAACCAAACAAGCAACCCACCAACCAAACAAGCAACTAATCAAACTTCAACCCACCAACCAACAAACCAACCAACCGACCAACCATCCAACTATCCAACCATCTAACCATCCAACCAACCAACTAAACAAGCAACCCACCAACCAACAGATCAACCCATCAACCAACCAAACAAGCAACCAACTAACCAACCGACCAACCAAACAAGTAACCAACCAAACAGGTAACCAACCAAATAACCAACCAACCAACAAAACTTCCAACCAAACAACCAACCAACCAACCAACCAACCGACCGACCAACCAACAAACCAACCAACCAACCAACCAACAACCAAAATACCAACCAACTAACCAACCAACCAACCAACCAAAAAAGCAACCAATCGACCAACCAAACAAGTAACCAACCTAACAGGTAACCAACCAAGTAACCAACCAACCAACCAACCAACAAACAAACCAACCAACAAACAAACCAACCAACCAACCGACCGACCAACCAACAAACCAACCAACAAACCAACCAACCAAACTTCAACCCACCAACCACCTAACCAACAAACCAACCAACCAACCAACCGACCAACCAACCGACCAACCAAACAAGTAACAAACCAAATAACCAACCAACCAATCAACCGACAAACAAACCAACAAACCAACCAACCATCCAACCATCCAACCAACCAACCAACCAAATAACCAACCAACTAAATAACCAACCGACCAACCCGACTCGTTTCCCGGAAAACCGAAAAAATTTAAGTTTTTTCCCAATCCATGTAAATTCCACAGCATATTCTCGATTACTTCATTAATATGTTTCAGCGTCTTGTTTCCACCTCTTCAGTTGTTTAAACAAAAAATGTTCCCTATTGTCTCTTGTTATTCTTCTTGGTGTTTTTGTCTTTAATTTTTCTTATCTCGAATACTCTATGTTCTCATTCAAAATGTTCGCTTTTATACCAATTCAAAGCCTTATTTATGTGTTTTATTAGCACCCAATTTATACCAGCATTGGCTGTTTTTAGGCTCCACTCTCGACTCATAGCAATCGGACTCATGCACGGACGTTGGTGTTGTTGTTTTTGTGTTAATGTTGTGATTGTTACTTAAGAGGAATATTTACTTGACATTGCCGAGAAGAGTTAGCAATGTTGTGTACTTTTTTTTTCCTTTCTTTCTTTTATCTTTCAACACTGCTCTTAAGTACTTCATTACCGCTGCGTTATTGTTGTATGTGGCGGCGGCGGCGGCGGCTCTTGCCTTCAAAATGCCAGTGACATTATATTGCGTTTGATTGTGTTTGCGACACATGTAGATATAGCACGTTGCTTCAGCTTTCACCATAATATGCCATTTTCACAATTCGTTTTCGTTTTAAGAGCTTCACTTATGAATTCAGCTTGCTTGCGTGCCATTCTGTCATTCTGCCATTCTCTTTTCTCTATTAAGCCATTGCCATTGTGTGCAGAGAATTTGTAGGTTATTAGTAAAGAAGCAGTGGGAAGAAAGAATAATATATAGGACAGAATAGGACACAATATCCAAAGCATTTTTATTGTTGCTGCTGTGCTTTTCTCCTGGTTTCTTTGTTCATCAGATTTTGATTCATTTTTCGTTTAACGTTGCGCCCTCTTTTTCCGCCATTGCTAAATATACAACAATATAAAACGAAATATCAAAACACTGTACTCTACAATTGGGTTGCTAGCTCTACCTTCATGCTTTTGGCTAAAGGCCAAAAGTATCCAAAAATGAAAATTAAAATGAATAACAAAACAAGTAAGAAAGCTAAAGTCGGTCAAGCCCGACTTTGAAATACCCAGCGTCCCGACATTATAGCGCACTAGGTTTTGCTTTCTCTATTTATGGCGTGGCAGTGGAGGGAAACATAAATTATTTCCCTACACCTTTCATTCGCCTTGGTGAACCTATGTTGCGAATTTGAAGCTTCTACGCCTTTTACTTCGGAAGTTACAAAAAATCTTCATTTGTGGCGTGGCAGGGCGGCCGCATAAAGTTTTTTCCTACACCTTTCATTCGCCTTGGTGAACCTATGTTGCGAATTTGAAGCTTCTACGCCTTTTACTTCGGAAGTTACGAAAAATCTTTATTTGTGGGCGTGGCAGTGGGCGGGCCACAAAACATATTTTCCTACACCTTTCATTCGCCTTGGTGAACCTATGTTGCGAATTCGAAGCTTCTACGCCTTTTACTTCGGAAGTTACGAAAAATCTTTATTTGTGGGCGTGGCAGTGGGCGGGCCACAAAAAAATTTTTCCTACACCTTTCATTCGCCTTGGTGAACCTATGTTGCGAATTCGAAGCTTCTACGCCTTTTACTTCGGAAGTTACGAAAAATCTTTATTTGTGGGCGTGGCAGTGGGCGGGCCACAAAACAATTTTTCCTACACCTTTCATTCGCCTTGGTGAACCTATGCTGCGAATTTGAAGCTTCTACGCCTTTTACTTCACAAGTTACGATAAGCCCTTATTTTTGGGCTTATTTGTGGGCGTGGCTCGAGGAGGGCGGCATCCATTTTTTGCCAAGATATGTCCCTTTTCGTAGTTTACCATACCACAAATATCAATGGAATGTGTTGAGTGATTCACAAGTTACAAGCATTTGACTGAAAACACATTATATTCATTTGTGGGCGTGGCAGTGGGCGGATGTCTCCCATTTTTACTCAGGATCATACTCGGATCCCGATATACCTGTGTGCCAAATTTCGACTTGATTGGTCCAGCCGTTTCGGAGGAGATCCGACCACGGACGGACGGACAGACGGACAGACGGACGGACGGACAGACGGACAGACGGACAGACGGACAGACGGCAGACGGACAGACGGACATGTCTAAATCGATTCAGTTTTTTGATCCTGATCATTTCTATATATATTTTCTATATCTCCGGAGCTTAATTCTCCCTGTTACAAGATTTGCACAAAACTAATATACCCCGCTTACGCTGGGTATAAAAGGCAAAAAGAAAGAGAAAGCGAAAGGGATGAGAAAAGAATATGTCTGCCAGCAGATTTCCGTTTATCCAATTTCCGTTTCCCTAAGACATGTCCGCAAAAGGAACAGCAACAACGGCAACAAAAACAATAGTTTAATTTGCTCTTTGGCACTTTCGCATTTTTCCTTTCAGTTCAAAAATTAAATAAATATTCATCACCTCCTGTCGTCCCAGTACTCGCACTCACCTCATCCGTACAGAAATTGATCCTAATTTTAGCTTTCAAAAAAAGCTTTTCTATATACCCAAAAATTATCTGCTCTTTTTTGGTCGTTGCTCATTTTTCTGTTTTCTGTTTTCTATTTACTTCATTTTGTTTTCTTTCCCTTTTCTTGCTATCTATATTTTGTTGCTCTTATTGTACAAATCACAATGCGTTGGGAATAATAAAAATAAAGTAAACAAAACAAAAAAAAAAAAAAGCAAAAGTTCTATGCTTGTTTCCTCTTCTTTCTCTTCTCTTCCTTTAGCATCTTTTCCTTTCGATCCGTTCCGTTCCGCTTCCTTTACCGTCGCTTCTTGTGCCATCCTGCTCGTCTTTAACATAATTTCTTTTCTCATTGGTTTCTGGTAGTCAATCTGCTTGGTATGGAATGCCTACAGGCAAAACCCAAAGAAAATTCCAACTTGTTATAAAGTTTGAAATTTCTTTTATTTTATTTTTTTCAACATTTAATGTTGCAACGTCTTCGGCGAGTTTGATCGGTCTTGGGGCGAGAAAAACAATTGCCTTTTGACCAACAGAACAATTCGTTTTCTTAACAGCCGTCGTTTGTTCTATTAAGGACTCACGGAGTCCAAATGAATTAGAATGAAAATTTTTCACAATAAAAAACAAAAAAAAAAAAAAAAACTCCCAAAAGTGTCAATAAAACTTAGGACTCTAGCATGAAGCCAGAAAAAAATAATTTTGGGCTCCTCTCTTCTTTATTAATTCCGTCTTAATTTGTCCTTATATTTTTTTCCCTTATGTTTTTCTCTTGCCGGACATTTTTTGCTATTTATTGCCATTTATGTAAATACCAACAATCAAATTATCCAAAGTAATGTGAGGCAATAAGAACAGATGAATTACCATAAATACTTCTACAATTCTCTTTCTCACGACTATTATCTCCCCTCTCTCCCTCTCTCTCCCTCTCTCTCCCTCTCTCTCCCACTCTTCCCTCTCTCTTCCCTCTCTCTCCCTCTCTCTCCCTCTCTCTCCCCTCTCTCTCCCCTCTCTCCCTCTCTCTTCCTCTCTCTTCCTCTCTCTCCCTCCTCCCTCCCTCCCTCTCTCCACCTCTCTATCCCTCTCTCTCCCTCTCTCCCTCTCTCTCCTCTCTCTCTTCTCTCCCTCTCTCTCCCTCTCTCTCCCTCTTTCTCCCTTCTCTCCCTCTCTCTCCTCCTCTCCCTCTCTCTTCCCCTCTCTCTCCCTCTCTCTCCTCTCTCCTCTCCCCCTCTCCCTCTCTCTCCCTCTCTCTCCCTCTCTCTCCTCTCTCTCCCCTCTCTCCTCTTCTCTCCCTCTCTCTCCCTCTCTCTTCCCTCTCTCTCTCCTCTCCCTTCTCTCCCTCTCTCTCCCTCTCTCTCCCTCTCTCTCCCTCTCTCTCCTCCTCTCCCCTCTCTCTCCTCTCTCTCCCTCTCTGCCTCTCTCCCTCTCTCTCATCCCTCATCTCTCTCCTTTCTCTCCCTCCTCTCTCTCCCTCTCTCTCCCTCCTCTCTCTCTCCTCCTTCCCCTCCTCTCCCTTTTCCTCTCTCTCCCTCTCTCTCCTCTCTCCCTCTCTCTCCCTCTCTCTCCCTCTCTTCCCCTTCTCTCTCTCCCTCTCTCTCCCCTCTCTCCCCTCTCCTCCCTCTCTCTCCCTCTCTCTCCCTCTCCTCCCCCTCCCTCTCTCCTCCCTCTCTCCTCCTCTCCTCCCTCTCTCTCCCTCTCTCTCCCTCTCCCTCTCTCCCTCTCTCTCCCCTCTCTCTCCCTCTCCTCCCTCTCTCTCCCTCTCTTCCCTCTCTCTCCCTCCTCTCCCTTCTCTCCCTCCTCTTTCTCCCTCTCTCTTCCCCTCCATCTCTCCCTCCTCTCCTCCCTCCTCTCCCCTCCCCTCTCTCTCTCCCTCTCTCCCCTCTCCCTCTCTCTTCCCCTCCTTTCTCTTCCTCCCCCTCTCTCCCTCTCCTCCCCTCTCTCTCCCTCTCTCTCCCTCTCTCCCCTTCTCTCCCTCCTCCCTCTCTCTCCCTCTCTCTCCCTCTCTTCCTTTCTCTCTCCCTCTCCTCCCTCTCTCCCCTCTCTCTCCCCCCTCCCTCTCCTCCCTCTCTCCCTCTCTCCCCTCTCTCTCCCTCTCTCTCCCCTTTCCCTCTCCTCCCTCTCTCTCCCTCTCTCTCCCCCTCCTCTCCCTCTCTCTCCCTCTCTCTCCCTCTCTCTCCCTCTCCTCCCTCTCTCTCCCTTCCTCCCTCTCTCTCCCCTCTCTCTCCCTCTCTCCCTCTCTCTCCCTCTCTCCCCCCTCTCTCCCTCTCTCCCCCTCTCCCCTCTCCCCCTCTTCCCCTCTCTCCCCTCTCTCTTCCCTCCCTCCCTCTCTTCCCTCTCTCCCCCTCTCCCTCCCTCCCTCTCCTCCCTCTCTCTCCCTCTCTTCCCTCTCTCTCCCCTCTCTCTCCCCCTTTCTCTCTCTCCCCTCTCTCTCCCTCTCTCTCCCCTCTCCCCTCTCTCTCCCTCTCTCCCTCTCTCTCCTCTCCTCCCTCTCTCTCCCTCTCCTCCCTCTCTCTCCCTCTCTCTCCTCTCTCTCCTCCCTTCTCTCCCTCTCTCCCTCTCTCTCCCTCTCTCTCCCTCTCTCTCTCTCTCCCCTCTCTCTCCCTCTCTCTCCCTCTCTCTCCCTCTCCTCCCTCTCTCTCCCTCCCTCCCTCTCTCTTCTCTCCCTCTCTCTCTCTCTCCTCCTCTCCCTCTCTCTCCCTCTCCTCCCTCCTCTCCCTCTCCTCTCCCTTCTCTCCTCTCTCTCTCTCTCTTTCTCTCTCTGTCTCTCCCTCTCCAGCTTTCTTTCTTTTGATTGCTTCCTCTGTGTCGCCCTCCTTCCCTCCCCCGCACTCCCTCTCCCCCGATTCCATTATTTCCTCTTCTTTCTCTCCTTCTCCCTTCCTCTCACTCCTTCCATCACTCCTTTCCATTCTGTGTCGCCCACCATTACACTCCCTCGCTCTCTTTTGTTCCATCTTATGCGCACTCTTTCTTTCTCTCCAATTCATCCTCTCACCTTCTCGGTTCTCACTTTACGCTATTTTGCGGCATAAAAGTGAGCCTTTTATAAAAAACAAAAAAAAAAATTAAAATTTACTCTTGTCCGGGGAAACCCACACTGTCCTTTCTTTTGGTCAAGCCCGACTGTGATATGTATACCCAGCGTCCCGACAATATTGACTCAATATTTTTTCCTATTTTGTACCGGAGTTTTAAAAAAACAATGTTTTTGGGCGTGGCAGTCGGCGGCCCACATCAATTTTCATCCTAGACCTTGTTATAGCCTCGGGACAGGAACGAGCACTATAACCGTTTACAGTAAAAGTCCTTAGATTCGTATTTGTATTCAAATCGTTTCACATAAGGCATATCCTACTCTAGATTACTGACTGGTCCTAATCCCTACACAGTAAAAACTAAAGTTTAAATTTAATACCAATTTTGGTTTTTATATATAACAATGCCAAAAAGGAATTAAATTAAAACCTTTTTGGTTTAAATAAAGAGAGAGAAAAAATTGAGAATTTTTCGTATGAATTATTTAAAAAAATTTATGTGTAGACCCAGTTGCAAATTTTATGCTCTCCGGATTGATCATTTGAACATTCCTAAGCGAGGGGATATCATAGACTTTTCCCATCACTTTTACACATCTACTTTGTTCGAGCATGGCCACTTTGGGTAGGCCTTCTCAATGCCTCTCATGAGCAGGCAGAAAGTGAGGTGTTCAAAAAATTTTTGGTTCTGCGTTTTGGTTTTGCTTTTAAATAGTTCAATCCTGAAAATATGCTACTTTTTGATAAAAAAGAAAACAAACGCATTCTTTGAACACATCGCCTTTTCCCTGCTCAATGACTGCCACGAGAACTAATGCCTATTGACAGTGCTTGGGATATAAAATGAAACATCGCTTAGTGAGGACTTCCGCCTTATTCAACTGGAGCGAAATAGAAATGCACGAGATATTAGTTGTACTCATGCAGCTTCGCAAAGTGCCTTGGGAGCTTTTCCCATCGTAAATTTTCATAGTGAATTTTGACATCGCTTAGTAGTGACAAATTTCCTCTTATTTGCCACAATTTGCGAAGCTGCAAGAGGCCCACTATTGCCTCACAATCTGATGTCGGCGAGTTCAATCCCCGGTCAGGCGAGCGTAATTTTTTTTTTTTATAGGAATAAGTAGGTAATAATAAGAAATTATAATAAAAATTTAAGAGGAATAAAAAGCTTGCAACCCATATTTTTATAGAAAAAAAAAAATAAAAAGAAAGATTCCAGCAGAACTCTCATAGGAATTCTCTAAACAGCATGACATGACGACACACTCACGTTTCTGAATGTAGTATCCGATACTTCAACTTTATCGCTGGCAACTATGTTTTCTCCTTCCCTATGTAGTACATCAATTTTTCCGAAAAACGAAAAAAAGCCCAACGAAATATGGGCGTCACACTCCGTCTAACCTGACCATACAATAACCGAGACATATAACACAGTTATCTACCTTATACGCTCTAGATTTAATCGGACGTTCATTCAATATAGAAGCCTCGAATTTCATTGCTATTAACGCGAACAATTCTAATTGTTAGTTTAGAGAATTAAACGTTCAATGTTCAACGATAACTTTCAGGTGAAATCAAGATTAATATAAAACAGATCTTAATTTTACATACCGATCGACAAACATCCATACGTCTCCTGAAGTATCAAGCATCTCGCCATGGATGGATCGACGTCGCCTATAACTAACGCTACTATGCTACTAGCTAATATGGAGTAGGAGAAGCCATATGTTTAAGCCCCTTAAGTTCAAGTATCGAGTTTTATCAAAATATCTCACGAAACTTCGCGTTAAGATCAGTTTATTACCTGACTCTACATAGCGAGACCTATGTTCTGAATGTACCTGCCCTTAATTAATCGGTCCCAGTCCGGTCAATTAGAACTGAATTAGCTCATTTCATATCGAACAATTCTAAGTTATTAAGGAATAGTTCAAAGTAACCGATAACTTCGGACAGATAAATGATCGGACAAGACGGATCGGACATTCAGGGCTAAATATCAACATCTGCCATGATGACGACTGATCACGCTACTATTCTATAGCGAATATTTGTGTGGTCTATATCACACAACCACACTTAACGCAATAAGTTTCTCTATCTCACAGAGTATGTCGGGTATAAATCAATGATCTTCAGAGCAGGAAAACAATTTCTAGGTACGTAAAAAGTTTTTCCAAACTTCCAGTTCAAGGTGAAAGTATCGACCAGTACAGAAGACATCAAATAAATTCTACCTATCTTATTAATGGTCTTAAAAACGCTAAACTCATGTATACGCTACGAAAAAATTACGTAGAATCCGTTAAGTTCAACGAACTAGAACAATAGATATAGTGGGGCGAACAACGATGAAAACGAAAATAGGTATGGGATGGACCCAGGAACAGCTGAGACAATAGGGGTTAATTTTAAAACAATTTAAAATTAAATCGAACGAAAGGAAATAATTGCCAGCGCCATATGCTGCCACGGCAATACCTACTTATAAAAATGGAAGTTCGGGCAAAAAGGGTTGAGCGAGAAACGAAAGAAAAAAAAAAATAGAAGAGAACACATAACAGGGATGTACTGATGTGCTCGAAACTTCGAACAAAAGGAAAATCGCTTGAAGCAACTTGACCGAAAGTGTCAACAAATTTTCTGTTGTCAATTATTTTTTCATTATCACTGAAGTGAGCAATTTCAGTTGATATTAGAGAGACAAGAAAAATTTTGTAAGACCAAAGTGAGCTGAGGAGCCGGTCCCCGATTTCTCTTCTTTTTTTTTTTAAGTCTCCATATTTTTTTTTTTTTTTTTTTTTTGTGATTCCTTGTAACGAAAATGATGTAGTCGTTGTGGTTATAGTGTAAGTGCACCATATGTCTCTGCAATACAAAGTAAAACTGATTGTGGGTCAAGCGTACATTGCTCCGATAAAATAAACAATAACTTCAGACAATACCCATTGTCGACTTGGTGGCATGGCATGGCTTTGGCTTTGGATTGGCATAAATATCTTTTCTATTGCATTCTATGCGTAAGCATGAGACAATGGTGCTTATTCCGTTTCCCCATGGTCCTCCTTGAGATCAGCATTCTTCCGCACGAAATAAACACGGGCAAGATTGTGGAGGGAGGAGGGGAACAACTGTTCCCTCAAAATGTGCTCTTGGTTGCGCATTGTTGTCATTTGTATTGGGTTAGTTTGGTTTGACTGGGCTCTGCTCGTTTCCTTGTTGCCTTGTTTCCTTGACTGTTCTTCGTTGTTTCTTGTTCTTATTGCTCGGATTTTTGTTTGACAGTTTGATTGCAATTGCTGCAACTGCTTTCGAGTTTATTGTGTTCAACGATTTTAAGATTGTAATACGTTAGACTGTTTTGTTAGGAATCGTTGGGATTTTAGACTGATTCTTAACGAGCACGTGATTTTCAATTGTGAATTGGAATTATGTTGGACATCGATTTGGATCACGAACGCAATACTATGCCTTAACATTCGTGAAAAGAACGTGGAATAGCTGCAAAAATTCTTCGATATGGCTTGATACTGAACAAATTTCCGTGTACAAGCTGCCGACCTGACAAAGCTACTCTTATGAGCAAGCGGTTTATTTTATAATTTTTTTTTTGTTTTCTTAGATCTCTCAACTTATTGCAATGCCACTGGAGGAGGGAAACGGTTGTTTTCCCAATAAACTTAGTTACTATCCAGGATTATTGTCGGACAATTTTTCATTCTCACTTTTCATCAAACTCAACGGAAATCCGGAGTCCCTTTATGCCTGCTGTGTCCCTGCCACAGCACTCGATGCAGAGCCATGAAAATAGTAGGTATGGAATTCATACATTTAATAAAGAAGGCACCGATTTTCTATTAAAACATTCAAAAATGGATTGCAAAATATTAATTCTGGTAAAGACAGAAAACAGGCCTCCTCCCGAAGATGTTAAAGGCTAACTTACACCTTGTAAGCCACACAGAGCGACACACGCGATTTTCTTTCCCAACTGTCATATTGACTTGGAAGACTCTGAGATGACATTTACGGGGCTCGCCTCAAAAAAAAAAAGAAAGGTCAAACGGTGTACATATTTAGATCGACCGTAGTTATATGAAATGAAAAATACAAGGAGACATTCAATAATTGTTACATCAGAAAAGTTCCGATCGTTCACTTTTTCAAAAACCCTTTACCCTTTTACGCCGAGCTCTATTATATATAACGATACAAACTTTTTTATGGTGTGAATTGGCTGGTTAAGGCTCAAATAATTTCACATAGGATGGAGCTAAGAAAAGGATAGTCAAATCAACTGCAAGGCAAAAGTTCATTTTCACAGGGCCTTAAAGTTTTTTTTTTTTTTTTTTTTTTTTTTTTGAAAAAAAGATGAGAAAATTAAATATCTAAATGAACATCTATTCGACTGCTATCAATGAAATCGATCTTATTAGATTTGATACAGTAAAACTACCTTAATTAAGGGGGAAAATTAATTTTCTCATCTTATTTTCAAAAAATTTATTAGACATATGGGGTGCCAAATGAAAGGAAATCGATCCAGCATTTTGAATAAAATAAAAAATTTTGGTGTTAATTGGACACTTTTCATACCAAAATGGCTTCCAAAGTAAAAAAAATTGAATGTGTTTTTCATAATTTCTCACTTTGACCGTGTTTATTTTTCCCTCAATGGGTCAAATTTTTACCATCAATTTAATTTTTCCTAAAAGCACATACAATTAGCTTTCAAACTGCATTCAATTTTTTTTTCTACAATGAACCATTATCGTGGGAGAGTTATATTTCTAGAATTACTGGCTAAAAACTTTACGGCCCTATAACTCCTCAGAGGTGCATTTGCAAGCCCTTCTCCCATACGATTTTTTGTTAGTTCTGACTTCGTCTATCAGTTCCCGACCGATTGACCTTCACAAACGGCACACCCTGTATATGAGTATATGCGTATAATGATATTGAAATTAAATGAGTAAATTCAATGGGACACATGTGTCCCTTCAATACTGAAAGGGTTAACTCAGTGCTGCCGTTTAAAAATAATGCGATTTTTTCTAACACTCCTGGCGCATGATGACGCCGCCCTCAAAAGACTAAATCTAGGTGAAAATGCATGCTTAAAGTCAGGTACCTATGGGAAGGGTTAACCAAAAAAAAAATATTTTTTTTTTAAATATCATCTGGGACTAACGATGACTCAAACCGAACATGAGTTTTCGACTTGCTTTTTCAAGAGCTCTGAGAATCTTTTTTGTTTGGTCTCGAACATTTTCTGCGATTGATAACATAAATAAATATAATTTATCCCGTTATCAATGCGAATTGCAGAGCAAAACCAACCCAAAAGTAGATAAAATTTCAGTAACAGTGCTCGAAATTGAAACAAAAGTTCAATGAGCAATTCAGCGAGCTTGCGTTCATCTGTTAGTGTCGGATTTCCAGCGACTTTTGACTGGTATGAGAACTCATTCGTTATTTAATTTTTCCATTATATGTATGTATGCATGTCGTGTGAAGCAAGTGAGGAAGATCAACATGAAAATTAATATTCAGATATCGCGTGCAAGAAAATCATGAATGAAAATACAACATTATGGCAAGGATATGTTGCCAAAGACGTCTGCGAAGATAACCTCAAAGCCACAAGACGACTGCACAACAATACACTACAATTTAGCGGGGTGGAAAAGAAGCAATCCGTGGAAAAGTTTTTTACGAGCGGGTTAATGAATTTATTTGTATTTGTAACTATACTTACTTGCATCAAGCATTTGGGTGACACATGTGCGCTTACTGGACTGGTGACTGGAGGGCGGGGACCGAAGTCGGGGTGTCTGAAGTCGAATAAGAAAATGAGAATTTATGGCTTGCTTAAAGTGGGAAAAATGGTGGAATACATTGGAGAGAAAGCAAAATTAAAAGCAATGTTTTCTCCTTCTTTCTTTCTATTTACATAACTATGTATGCAGGTAATAAATAACGTTGAAGGATAAAATGATTTTTATACGCTTTTGAAGGAAACATACAAAATAATGCAAAGCGAAAATCCGAAATAACGTTTTAATGGAATCACTTAAGAGCGCACTCAACCATTTAATTGTAAAGAACACATCCTCCCGCACTCCCGAAATGCCGAACCATTGGACACTGAAGCACAACATAGCACAACAATGTTAAGGCATTTTCGTTGGCACGTTGGCTTTTATTTGCTTTCGTTTGCGAGCGCATATCATTCGCATTTACATTGCTTATCCCAACGTAACCGGAAACGGATGTACGCCGGCACCGATATGGCCGAAGAAAGAATAGCAATTGCCCACTTAATCTGTCAGCCATTAATCAATATGATCATGTTAAAATGCTACCATAGTTAATTTTTAACCAAACACACAAACACACTCGCACACACACACACACACACACACGCTTTCTACTAAAACACTAATGGAACAAAATAAAACTCAAATTATTGGAAAATTGATCTCGGGGAAAAGTTCAGTTTCGTTTGTACTAAATACTTATAATTCAGTGAGAAAAATGTAAGGGTATTATAATCAAGCGAGCCTGACAATAAAATACCCGACACAGACACACATGTACAAATAATTTTTAAAGCACACCCGAAAAGCAGGACCATTGAGAAAGAATTTTCTAAAGATTTTTAATGCCATAAGGGGCCCCATATTCCGACTTTTGTTCAATATGAAATACCTTATGAAAACCGCCTCTTTGCCACACCCACTTGGGCAAATTTTTAAAATTCTCGTCGGATTGAAATATTTCGAAAAAGTCAGATTTTAGGGCTGTTTTAAGATTTTTATGACATACCCCAGTACTGGAGGTACCCTTAATAATGGACCGATCAAAAAAACGTTCGTACAGGATGTTTATGGCTAGAAAGGAAGCACACATGCCAGCTTTCGTTAATTTCCAAGAGATCAGAAAAACGCATAAGCTTAAGCATTCCTTCCTTCTTGAGAATTAAGAATTAAGGATAAAATGAAAAGTCCTTCAAAACTCATTGGTTTAAGCACTAAGCAGTTTTTATTGATTTCATTTTTAATTGCGTTATAAGTGAATACAGTTAAGACTCTCGCGAACGTATCTCATGAACCGGAGATTTAATTCTCTACCGAAAAGAGTTCGTTAAAGGGTGAGCAACACTTCAACCCCAACGAAATTTTAACGGAATCGCTCTATATAAGTTGATTATAGAGAAGAATTGCCTACAGACGAGGTGGTTTATTATAGAGAATTTCAATTGAAATTCAATATAAACTTAATTGATTTAAATGTTAAACGATAAGTGATACATATCGCTCCATTTACTTCAAGGCTATCATATTCCGATAAACACGATTTTTAAGTTAATGATGCGGAGATATTTAATTTGTGTAAAAGCTTCGTATAAATACTAAGTATACTCTCTGTGTGGGAAAAGAATAATTTCATTACTTTTCAGCAATGTGTGAGTGTACTTAATACTTTAAACGCATTTTTCTGAAAATCGATTATAATTTTTATTTTTATCTGCTCCTGATGATGCTCTTCAAAGTAGGGCGAAATATCGAAGGAAGGAAAAAAGAATATCACTATTGACCTTAAGATCGAATAACAAATCAATCAGGATGTCACAGAATCCGTTAGCTGTCGGAATCGAAATTTAGCCGAATGAATTTTCATATGTATTTCATAGATAGCCGGATAGAATAGGGTTCTGTGCAATTAAGAACCGACAAAAGTTCCAATTCAATATCAAAAACAACAAAATTTGTAATTCTGTATGAAATTTCGATCGGTTTTAATTCCGATTACGACAGCTATCGGATTCTGTGACACCCCTAAATATATCACGAAGATCGGAAAAAAAACATAGCGAATACAATACAGTTTTTTTTTTTTTGTTTTTAGATATGAAATCCTTGATGTTAATGACCGATATATTAACAGCATATAATAATACTATATTTGTAGCTTTAAGTTTTTGATGCAATCGGTTTTAGTACAATTATTTGCAAGCACGAAATTATAAATTTATACCCCCTTTCCAAACGAAAAAAAAGCACGTCTTTGCATGAAAACTCCTCACACCTACAACTAAGAATCTTTCTTTTTTTCTCCTTTTCTAATATGCTCAATAGGTGTTCTTTTTATTGCTCTTAGAGAATTGTTGTTCTTTAAGTACCACAATTTAAATCATCACCACTATCCTCCACTACCACCAACCAACCAACCAACCAACCAACCACAACTTTCATTACCAATGCCTCTATTCGTTTGTTTGATGCATCGCTCTTTCGTACGTTCGTTCGTTCGTTGAATTATCTCGTTGTGATTGTAGTAAAAATAAAAATAAAAAAACCAAAAACAAAAACAACAATAATTAAAAATCGTGACACAAAAATCAAATTGAATAATTGAAATTCCTTTTTCTTTTATCTATTTTCCCGTTTTTCATTAAATCCGTTTTTCAACTACGTCCACCTGTCGTATTTTCAACTTTTCAAATTCTTCCTTCGCTTTCGAAACGGAATAAAAAAATAATATAAAATAAATAAATATTCCTTGCATACTTTGTGCGCTTCAATTTAAATATCAGAATTAACCATAACACCGACCACTTCCGGTTATTTTCATAGCCATATTGACGGACAGCATATGACCGATGATGATGTTGATGATGGCGACACTCAAGATAACAACGGCATCGATGCCGACGATGAAGACGACGAGTTTAATCATGTTGTTAAGAAGGAGTGCAGCCTCATAAATAAAAAGCGCGAAAAGAAAAAATCAGATAACCTTTTGAGAGCCAAGAGCGAAGAGCCAACTGAAATGAGTAATGCCAATAAGAATAATGTGCGCAATTATTTCTCATTCAAGGCAGAGCAACAGCAGCAGCGGCAAACGACGCCACAGGTGTCGAATAAGCCACGTGCCAGTTATCCGGAAGTAATGCACCCACGGCTGTCACTCAATGGTACGTTACGTCATTTGGTGCCGTCGCTACGTCCGCTCTATCGCGATAGCAGTTCACGTTCGATACAACCGCTAACGGCAAACGAACAGCAAATGGCTGAGCTTGATAGTAGTTTTTATGGTGGCAATGGTGTTGGTGGTAGCGGCGGTGGAAATTTTCATACTACCGAACTCTCGATCACACCGACTATCAACGGTGATGAGCAATTTATCGATTTGGGTAGCTTACGTCGCTTCTCGATCGATCGACAAAGTTTTTTGGGTAAGCTAAACAATCGATGGGCTCATGGCTCAGCGCAGGCGCGCCCTCGTGTGTGTGCGTGTGTGTCTGCGTGTGTGTGCGTGTGTCTGTGTGTGTGTATATGTGTGTGTGTTGTGCGTGGGTCTGTGATAATCGGACAGCAAAGATCTTTTAAAGTCCTAATTGGACTAGATAAGTCTACGTCATAAAGAAAAAAAAATTTTTTTTAAATAAATATCTATACATAAATCGCTTAATTCGTTCTTTTTCCTTTCTTTCCTCGCTTCTTCTTCTTCTTCTTCTTTCTATCTGTTTTCATTTCGTATTTGCAGATCTAGGATCAAAATTTGGCATGTCACAGCCGAAATTCGGTCAAAGCGTGTCACAACAAGGATTCTTTACGTCACATGATAGTCTCGCTGCAACGCCATGCGCATCACGTGCCTCAAATCCACATGTGGCTACTGTCAGCACTGCTTCCGAAATGGATTTGTTGCACAGCAGCAGCAACATCAAACAACAACACATGCAAAATCGTGCTCGCCTAAAAACGATGAGCGGCGGCGAGCAACCTCTTTTGGGTTCATGGAATCGTTCGACAGCAACGCAAGGATCACAAGATAATACGCTGATGAGCGGAAGCAATCAATTTAGCGCGAGTTTCTGCAATGGCACTGACAGGTGAGCAATCGACATTCAGACAATAAGAAAGACAATTATTCCACAGTCAGACTTCCATAATTCGAATGATCATGAGTGTCGAAAGAATAGATTTTTATTTTTAAATCGCGTTTTTTTTTGCCACGCCATTTAATTCGAGTTAATGAACTTTGACTGTTTCTTTTTTTTTTATCTCATGAACCTTCAAGGGATTAGGTGCTCACATTTCCAATCGATTAAAACAGTTCTTCCGATATATATAATATTCAGGTCAAAAGTTCTAAAGTGACACAACTCAAAAATCATCAATTTTGGAGTTAACATATGGAACTTGATCATAGTCCACCTCTCTAACTGCACGAAAAATTCTATTCCGTTTTTATTATTATAAAAAGCAGAAAAACCCTTCCAATGCCTTTCTTCTTACTTTGATTGACACTGCGAGGCAGTTTGTTTTTTTGCGTTTTCTGAAAAATTCGAAATATTGAGTTGTGTCTGTTAAGAAGAGATTGATGCACTAAATGCACACTTGCACTAATTGCTCACGCAGTCAGTCTCAGTTTGGGATAAACAGCCGAACAAAGAACATTCCGAACGAAGGTGTCCTTTGCCGTTCATTTTCAGCTTCCTAGCAGTCACACATCCCAGCGGCCAACAGTGCTTACCGCCTAAAAAGCAAACGAGGTTGGAGACGACTTGCCTACTAGTTCCTTATAAATTATACGAGATATGTAGCCAGCGTACCGGATGGACACCACACAACCCCGATTACTTTGTGTGGTAGTGGTAGGCGTTCACTCTACAAAACGGCCACATTCGAACAGAAGTTTAGTAGGATTGTATATGAGGTCGTGTGCATTACCGCCTACAAAGTGTGTTGCGATTCATCGCTTTTGTAAGCAGCATTTCGGCCGCTGCAATTACTCGAATTAAGCGTTGAATTCACTATTGCGAGAGCAAGAGAGCTATACCTTAGGTATAGCGAGAAAAGTTGTAAAAATTTAATATATTATATATCATTTCGCAGCAGTTTGACGTAGTAATGATGTAGAAACTTTTTGAGTACTCGCTATAAGGTACTCGTTGAAAAAACAATAATCCAAAGAACCCAATGAAATTACGATTTTACTGAACATTTTTCAAAACTCTTGCATACTAATGCAAATTTTCGATTCATCTACAGTTAATATTCGTCAAAGGTTTTGCTGGAAGATTTCTCCCATTCTAAAGTGCTCATACACCTTTCGAAAAATATCGATTGGCAAGTACTCGGCTCAAATGTTGCATTATTAGAAGCGACATTGTGCTATCAGCTGTTCGCTCAGAACTCTCATTGGCATTGGATTGTGAATGAATCACTCAAAAAACGACGAAATAATACTTCTCAACTGACTAAGCAACCCTTCAGCAGTCATCCCTTCACTCTGAGACAATTTTTCCAGTAAAACAAAAAAGAAAAAAAAAAGTTAAGTGGAATAAATTTCACGAAATATGTATGAAACAAAATACAAGATTTACGATCGCAAGAAATTATAGGCAGCAGATTTTTATGAAGTCATTCAACCTTATGAAATGCTTACTGAGCAATGCATTAACGTTGCTTGGCTGCGCTCCATTTCACCTTACACTTTCGAGCACAAATTTTGCAAAGTTTCTGCATAGTCAACGGAAAACGTTTCGCAAAATTATGTGCGCTCTTTCCTCTTTCCTGCCAAATGAAAATTTTTTATCAGCATCCACATTTGTGCTCTGTATAAACTTATAATGAAAAAAAAAAAAAAACACCAGAAAACAAAAAACGGCATTAAAAAAACAAAGTCAACGGAAGGCACTGCTGACTGCTGTGTTGCTGCAATTCCTGGCAATTTCACCTAGTGTATCGAGAGAATTGAACTTTGAAATTGAGACTTATACACATTTGATTAAGCTTTAATGCTGTAATGTATTTATTTTGCAATTTTATTGCATTATTTTTATTATTGCATTATTTATTTATTTCTTTATTTGTGTGTTCCGTTCGTTTTCGTGTCGCTCTATTCTCTGTGTTGTTTGCAGATATCCCCGTTCACGTTCGGGCATCTCGATGGCAACGACAACGCAGCACGGCCAGCAAGCAGTGCACGCTCAACAAAGCACAACCGGTCAATATCATCAATATCAATTGCAGCATTCTGCCTCGACAGTATCGCATGCGCCCCATCATTCGCATCAGCAGCAACACACCTTAACGCGTTCGCAGCAGCAATTGCAGCAGAATCAGCAGCACCACCACCACCACCACCGTCAACATTTGCAGCAGCAGCACCTGCAGCACCAACAGCAACATCCACGCCAGCAGCACCACCATCAGCCACATCGAACCGCCTCGCAGCGAATTCGCGCTGCGACGGCTGCACGAAAATTACACTTCGTATTCGATCCGGCGGGACGTCTATGCTATTATTGGTCGATGGTCGTCTCGTTGGCGTTCCTTTACAATTTTTGGGTGATAATTTATCGTTTCGCATTCCAAGAGATCAACCGACGAACGATAGTGATTTGGTTTTGTCTCGATTATTTGTCCGATCTTTTATATTTAATCGATATATTCTTTCATTTTCGCACCGGCTATCTGGAGGACGGTGTCCTACAAACCGATGCAACAAGATTAAGGCAACACTATATGAATTCAACGACATTCTATATTGATTGCCTATGTTTGTTGCCATTGGATTTTCTATATTTATCGATTGGCTTCAATTCGATATTGAGGACATTTCGTTTGGTTAAAATATATCGATTCTGGGCATTCATGGACCGCACCGAACGTCATACGAACTATCCAAATTTATTTCGTTCGACTGCGCTCATACACTATCTTCTTGTGATATTCCATTGGAACGGGTGTCTCTATCATATTATATATAAGAACAATGGGTTCGGTTCACGTAATTGGGTCTATCATGACTCCGAATCGGCCGATGTAGTTAAACAATATTTACAGAGTTATTATTGGTGTACGTTAGCTTTAACCACGATCGGGGATTTACCAAAGCCACGGTCAAAGGGTGAATATATATTTGTGATATTACAATTGCTATTTGGATTGATGCTATTTGCAACGGTGATGGGGCATGTAGCGAATATTGTGACGTCAGTGAGTGCAGCACGTAAGGAATTTCAAGGTGAGTGCTCATAACCATTTCCATTTCCCGAAATTACTTACATCGATTATAATTATTATTGTATCATATTACATATTCACTTTTAAGTGAACAATCGAAAAATTCAAATACGAGAAAGTATATATATATATAAGTATATACATATATATATATATTTTTTTTTCTCTGAAAATAAGCCGTTCATAATGACCGGATCCACCTGAGATAGGCAAAAAAAAAAAAAAAAATTAACATCTACAGAAATCAATATTCCATTTAACCTTAGTGATCCCTGAACCCGTAAACTGTTCACTTGTGGTAGTAATTGAGCTGAGCTTGATTAAATTTTCAATAAATTGAGGTATAGATTGATTGAAGCATGAATAAAAGCAAAGTTGACACCAGACAGAATGCTACAATTTTGAAGGGTGTCTCCTGCAATCGGGTCTGTTATAAAAAGCATAAAATTCTTAGCAGCTTAAAAAGATTTTTCCGCGATTTTTGAAGTGAAAACTTCTTAAGGCGTGTTGAGAAGGGCAAGATTCAGATTCAGGGTAAGAATCAAAATTTCCTTGATATTTGAAGGTCTCAGTTCTCTTTTTGATTTTGGGTGCGCAGTCAAGAGTTTCTTGTCAAGTTGATATAGATATGTTATACGTTCAGCCAGCTGCAACATGCTTTCAAATCGAAAACTAAAAAGGCAAAAAAATGTTGCATACTTCTCAGGTTTTCTTGTGACTATTTTGTATCAATATCAGGATACAAGACAATAAGATAACGCAAGCATTCTCTCAAAAAGCGATAATAACTAAGTAACAATGAGAGAGAGAGAGAGAGAGAGAGAGAGAGAGAGAGAGAGAGACGTTGTTGTTTCCGATTTCATTCAATATCGATTGCTCTTTTAATGCCAAATATTAAAATAACTATGTGTATAACTAGCGCTTATCGTGCTGTACCCTTTTTGAAATTTTTGCAATAGCTATGGAGCTATTAGATAGAATATTTTTTGTCAGCTATTGCTACAGTCTATTTATTTGTTTATTTAGTTTGAGTGGAGATTCTCATACAATAAGAAATAATTCCTTATATTAAGTATCAGTCACTGACATTAACAAATTTGATTTGTAAAATATTTAAAAAGAGAGAGAAAAAAAAAAGAAATCTTTAAGAACTATCCAAGGCTAAAAACTATAGACAGGAAAATATAACATTTAATGGCTTACGAGATATAACCGTAAGAGAGGGCGCCACTTTACTCTTCTCGGCCACACTTTTCGAGATAGATTTAAAATGGACCAATCTGATAAAAGCAAACATAGGAAGCCGCCGTCTAATTTTATGCAACATACAAATTTAATCAAAATTTTTTAACATTCAGGCTCATAGTCTTCCACCTAGTTTAAACGTTTTGAAGGTTTCAACTTTCAAATGATAGTCTTCAGGAGAGTTTAAAGCAAGTTTGATAATTTTATTTGAATTTTTTTTTTTTTTTGATTTTTTAATTCAAATAAATCAAAGGCATTTCATTTACTTACAAGTTAAACTGGCATGAAGACTGTAGGAATATATTTCAAAAGTTAAGCTTTCGAAGTTCTTAAACCGATTTGCAGACTACGACCCTAAGGCCTGATATAACAGTGTATGCTTCATGATACAAGAAAACAAGATAGCGCCACTTCAGTACCGCTATTTTGAGGCTCTCTTTGAGAGCCGAAAATTGAGTTTGTGACGTCACTGAGCGAGAAATTGTTGTTGTTTCCCATGCTATTCAAAAAAGTAAAAAGCCGGTTTAACATGGGAAACAACAACAACGAATCGCGATTTTGAGTTTGTGACGTTTCCTCTCTCAAGTGGCGCTGTCTTGTTTTCTTGAATCATGGTATTCTTAAGTTAAGGAAGCTTGAAGACTTAAGAGCACCTTAAGTGTCATGCGGTTTAACAGTCAATTTTTATCCAAACCTCATGAACATTTTTTGCGCCAGACAACACCCAGAAACAGTCGAGATAGACCATACAAAATGTATATAGAAATGGTCAGCGTCACCAGGAGATTCGATTTAGACATGTCCGTCTGTCCGTCTGTCTGTCTGTCCGTCTGTCTGTATACAGTTATCTTATCAAAGGAGTTGAGCTATCTTGACAAAATTTGGTATGCGTGCTCACGGGGACATGAGTAAGAACAAGTTCGAGAATGGACCCGATCGGACCATTTTTAGGGGTACCTCCAGTACTAGGGTCTGTTATGAAAATCATAAAAACTGCTCTAAAACCTGAGTTTTTCAAGATATTTTGATGAAACTTGGTATTTGAACATGTTTAAAGGCAAGTAATATGATTTCAAAAAATTTGAAAAGTGGGCGTGGCATAAGGGCGTTTTTCGAAAATTGTCTCCTACACCCGAAATACAAATGGGACTTAAACGAAAGTTGGCACGTATGCTTCCTTGATAGCCAGTAACGTCCTCCCCAAAAATTTTTTCGATAGAACTATTATTAAGGGTACCTCTAGTACTAGGGTCTGTCACAAAAATCCCAAAAATGCCTCAAAGGCGGACTTTATTGAAATATTTCAATGAAACTTAGAATTCAAGCGTATATATAAGGGTCCGATTAGAATCTCAAAAAAATTGAAAAATTGGGCGTGGTAAATGGGCGGTTGTTATAAAGAAATTTAACAAAAGTCGGTATATGGGCCCAATATGTCCTTAAACACCTCTTGATATTAAATATTATTCGAACATAAGTGTCTGTGTCGGGTATTCTATTGTCAGGCTCGCCTGACTATAACACCCTTACTTGTTTTTGTTTATACTTATTTAAAATTCGTAAAATTAGTGAAATTTATTCATTAAATTAATTTGAAAACTTATTTGAGGAGCACTTAAAATTTGTACTGTTAAAATGCTTTGCAGATATAAGCTTTACTTACGTGCTAAGGAGACCTAAAGTATGCACTGTAATATCGGGCCTAAAGAATAGGCTAGACGATATGGTTAGTAACCAAATTTTGGCTGTTTTTGAGTAATTTTTTGTCCCAATCCAGTCCAAACCGTGTAACCACCAACCATACGTATGGTCAAATGTCATTTGTTTACGTTTGTTCATGCTGCAGCCAAACGTTTGGATGCCAAACTAGCCATATCGTGTAACACCCCTTTAAGTATTTTATTGTAAAACTTGTGATAAAAGTTTTATTTCAATAAATTTAATCAGGATTTTCAAACCGAATGGGAGCCTTGATTGAGTTAAAAAAGAAAAATCCCCAACTAAATAATTTTGTACGGCTTGTATGGCAGAAATATGCTATTTAATTTCTTCGTCTTCAGTTTTAAAATAATCTGCTTGAGAATCTGCTTGAATAAACATTGAGCTTACACAGTTAAAAGCAGGGATAATATTTGATTTAAAGAAGAACGGCAAAAAGATAAATAAACTTACAATTTATAAAGTGAATAAGGAAAATTCTTACTTCCACTTGACTTGCTCACTCATGGATTTCTCTAACAACAACAACAACAACAACAGCAGCAGCAGCAGCAGAAACAACAACAACAACGATAAATGAAATCATATTAATCCCTCACAACGTCAGATCAAATCCGCTGTGAAGCGTGTAGCGAGCAAATCGTCTTTTAAAATAACATAAATATGAACGATGAACGATGAATTTCTGGTTGATTGGAGCCCTGAATGGGGTTTCATATTGAAGCCTTTTGCGGTTTAAAGTAGTTGCCTTTGCTATGTTTTATTCGCTGACACTTTGACTTAAAGTGCATAGATACTGAAATGCCGAAGAGTAAAAAATCAGAGGTAAAAATGGAACTGGAAACGAAAAATCAGAGCACAAAAAGGAAAACAAAAACAATGACAAAAGAAGAAAAAAAAAACACAAAGAAGAAGGCAACTATTAGAGAGAACACACAACATGAAAACAAAGTGAATAAGGATAAAACTGAAGATGACACAAATACTGAAGTCAGCACACTTCAAAGCATTAGAACAAAGCGTAATGAAAAGTGCTGACATCGAATTAGAATTGTGTTGCTCATCTATATTGCCCTCCCGCCCTCGGATTTTTTTTCTTTTTTCCTTTTTTCGTTATGTCCTCGAAGAAGAGAAGAAAAGTGGAACACAAGTGCAACATAAGGATTTTTCTCATTCTCATTCCAATTCCGTTGAGCAATGCGAAAAGGAAAATGCCATTTGACACTGAAGCGATAAAAATAAAGTCAGCTTACAGCAAATATGTAGAAGCAAAATCAACAATCTTAGATTAGAACTGAAGCCTTTTAGCTTGAAAGAAAAACCATGCAATAATTCTTCGTGGAAATTGAAAGAAAACAAAAAAGAAGGAGACCCCCAAAAAATGTCGGTATTTATCAAATTTGCAGAAAAAAAACTTAAATAAAATAAAATCATTTATGAGTCCAGCATTTTCCCAATTCGCATAGATGAAGCTCGGCTGGCTACATTCAACCGCTCTGGTTATTTATTTATTGAACAAGTCGCCACCACCATGTTTGCCTTAGATTCTTTCCTCAAATAGTACAAATCGTCCTTCCCCTTTAACATTGCCTGTATAGCTGTATAAACGGTTTTTCCAACCGAAATTAATGGACAAAACGTGATTCTGAATAAATTTCATGTTTTTTTTTTTTTTTTGTTTTTTCTCATGCACTCTCTGGTTTCGAGCCTCTGAATACTCCATTCGTGCATGCGATTGAATCTGCGTCTGTGCGTGTGTTTGTGTGTGTATGTGTGAGTGCCTGTGTCTGTCATGTGCTCCAACCACTCCAAATACGAGCACTACACACTACACACATCGAATTTATGCCTCCACTTAACGCTCATACTTAAGACGCATCAATGCTAAATAAATTCGCTCGTAATGTAATGATAACTTCATATGAAATTGCATTGAATTGCAAGTTTAAGAAACCAAAAGGCCCATTACTAAGTAATTACACGTCTGAGATTAATTCCATTATGGATGTTCAGAGAATTGAACACTACTTGCACACAATCAGTTCAGCAGTTTAGTCCAAGAAAAAACTCTTTCGAACGATTCTAAAGGGACATAAAAATTATTTTATTCTCCTTATGGACGGAACACGGTTTTCGGGAAATCGCATGAGCACTTCACTTGTATATAGGTTGGACTGTTTCCTCGCGATAGGTTAAAGTGATACGTTTATACAAATGTAGAGTAAAGAAAGAAAAAAAAAAAATAAACCAAAAAAAAAAAAAAAAGCGCACAACATACATAACTCAAATACTCACAGTCGTGCCTGGAATCGAATCTAGCGACTTAACCACCGTCGTCATGATGACTCTCGGGCATATCTGTTGACCAGTCGCCAATGAAAAATCCCATTCGAATCTCAAAATACCTTCATAAGACCGCATACATCCATATGTATGAATATGAAAGTCGCCTTTTTTTTTTGTTCTTTTTCTTTTTTGCTTTCATTAGACGAACAGAAAGTACGAACGAGAATTTATTTCAAAATTTTCGAAATATTTGGTGCAACCTCTTATCATTCCATCCAGTCTGCATCGCATTCTTGCATGAAATCAAGAAAAGAAAAAATGCATTAAAAAAAAACAAGTAGGCAAGCTAAAGTCGGTCAAGCTCGACTTTGGTATACCCAGTGTTCCGTAGGAAAATACAAAAAAATCTCTTTTTTTTTTTGGGAGAGGGATGAACCATATCAATCATGCTCCTATATCTTTCATTCTTTTGGTCAAACAGTTTTTCAAATTTGAAACTTCTACGCTTTTCACTTCAAAAGCAGATCCATTTGTGTACGTAGCAGTGGGAAAATGTCACCTATTTTCATTTAGGATCATCCCCCGACACACCTGTGCAGGCCTGTAGAGAGGGGGGTGCAAAAGGGAGATTTTCCCCCGGGGCTGGGCTTTTTGAAGGGGCACACAATTGGCATGGGAATTTGGTTTTTTTTTTCTGGTCGCACATATCTGTGAGGACCCCTGAAAAAAATCCCCCGGGCGCCAAATTTCTCTCTACGGGCCTGCACCTCCAGTGTGCCGAATTTCAACGTGATTAGTCCAGCTGTTTGGAGGGAGATTCGATCACAGGCGGACCGACGCACAAATCTAAATCGATTCAGATTGCGATCCCGATCAGAAATATTGTATATATAGGTATATATATATATATATATATCTATGGTATATCTACGGAGCTTAGTTACTGTTACAAAATTCGCACAAAACTAATATTGTCTACTTACGCTGGGTATAAAAAGAAGGGGAGAAAACAAACAGGAAAAGAGCTCGTGACTATTTGTTTGCCCGGAAAACGTTGCAAATAAAATAAATACTTTCATACTAAGTACAAAAATAAAAATTCAAAAAAAAGTATATTTAAAGCAAGAAATTAACTTTCCCTGCCAAAGCATTTTTTCTTGCGTTCGCCCCTATCCAAAGTTGACGATATCTCATCGCATTTTGCATATTCGATATGGTTTAACGGAACACTTTCCTTTCGACCGCTAAAGCACAGGATGATACAGCACCATGTCAACGGAAAGTCAACTCTGTGTGAGTGTATGTGTATGAATGTGTGATAGACTTAGAGAGAAAGCGAGAGGGCGAGAGGTGATAGGATGAAAAGAAAAACTAACGAAGCATAACGAGGACATCATTTTAAAAGTCATCAATAACTCAAATTTAATGAGAGTGCGCTATTACGCTGCTCTAAGCAGTTAGATAAACCGTCGAAAGGATAACTTGCATAGAACGGATTTTTTTTATATATATTTATGTATGTAGGTACCTACATACATATGTATGTATGTTTTCCATGGAAACGACTTATTATGAATTCTTTGAAGTTTTCCGTCTTATTTACATTTTCCAACGTCGATTCCATTGCACATTTATTTTAGCGAAAGTAAATCACTTCGAATGAAAATATCTTCTATATCAACGAGTTCAATTTCAGTAGACAAACAAGATGGTAACCGGCACATAGTTTGCACATACAGTTCGTTCCTTTCGTTGCCAGGTAAAGGATACTTCAAAAAAAAAAAAAAAAAAACAATATTCAAGCGTATAGAAAACTGAAAAGATTTTCTATCGAAATCAATAGCAGGGACTCGATTTAGAAAGAATACTTGGCCGATCAGAGTAGGCATGTGTGGGGGCGTGGATCTATTTGTTCAACTTTATCAATGGAATCTCTATGACTCGAACCCCCTTCGACGATGAAAAAAATGGCATTCCCTTCCGCTGATCCACTAAATACGAAGTTCTTGTTAAACCGAAAACTCGCTAACTTGTTTTTTTTGCATTTCCCTTGCATTTTGAGCTAAAAAAAAAATTCCTTTGTACAATGGTGTAAAAGATCAAAAATTGACTGTGAAATTCTCCGGCCTTAAAAGTTTTGCAAATCTCAGAACAAATGATTGCTCTTCAAACTTTGCAACATTCTTTTCTATCGCAAACATAAGTGGGGAATTCCAGGTATGTTGATAACGCTGCTGCTTTGTTCAAATTTTGGCAGCGTTTCATTCGAGTTGCCAACAAGATTAACGGAAGATAATAAAAATCTATGGAAACAAAAAGGAATCCTACAAGAAAACAAACAAATTCTTTCTCATTTGGTGCATTCAAATTTCTTAAATAGAACGAGATAATCGAATTGTTTAAGTATCGAAGAGTCTCAAACAACTCTTCGTTGACAAGCTTTCATCAAAAATTCAAAAAAAAAAAAAAATACGCAAAACTCTGCAGCTCTATTCGTTAATTTAAAATTCAGCGGCACTGAAAATTTGTCCCCGAGAATCACATTCATAAATCATCCCAAATGTATTACACACACACATAGTCACTCATCTTGCCCGCAATTTATTCCAAGTGGCATGTTAAGCTGTTACACAATATGGACACGCATTAATATATCGCGTCATGATAGCGTGCATCATTTATCACACTTTCGAATCGACTTTTTGTGCCTCACAAAAAAAAAAAAAAAAATGAAATAAAAAAATATTTAAAAAAAAAAGAAAACTTCATGACCCAAAAGGTCAGCAGATAAAAATTCTACCAAGTATGCCTCGAGAGCATCCGCAGTTGATGGCATCAGACTCAATTGCCGAGGAAGAGAAATTGCCACCAATTCGTGCTCATGGCTGCGGACCTATTTTATTCGACATCTCTCTTAGATCCAAGTAGCTAGTGAAATCTGAATCGAAAAAAAAAATACAATGAATGTCCTCGTTTCTTATTTTGTTGAATAAATCAATAATAGCATCGAAGGTAGTCAAGGCTTGTATCTGCTTTCAGATTTTGTTTTTTTCTCAATTTTTATATTTTTATATTAGTTTTGTGCAAATTTTGTAACAGCTGAGAACTAAGCTCCATAGACATAGAAAAATACATGTATATTCTCTCTTCCCTATCTTCCCTCTCTTCCCACTCTTCACTCTCTTCTCTCACTTCTCTCTCACTTCTCGCTCTCTCTTCTCTCTCTTCTCTCTCTTCTCTCTCTTCTCTCTCTTCTCTCTCTTCTCTCTCTTCTCTCTCTTCTCTCTCTTCTCTCTCTTCTCTCTCTCTTCTCTCTCTTCTCTCTCTTCTTCTCTCTCTTCTCTCTCTCTTCTCTCTCTTCTCTCTCTTCTCTCTTCTCTCTCTTCCTCTCTTCTCTCTCTTCTCTCTCTTCTCTCTCCTCTCTTCCTCTCTCTTCTCTCTCTTCCCTCTCTTCTCTCCTCTTTCCCTCTCTTCTCCCTCTCTTTCCCTCTCTTCCCTCTCTTCCCTCTCTTCCCTCTCTTCCTCTCTTCCCTCTCTTCCCTCTCTTCCCT
>CM035806.1:17693723-17728723 GCA_020466095.1 Chlorops oryzae | reverse complement strand
ACAGCGCAGAGCAGAGTAAAGCAGAGCAGCGCAGCACAGAGAAGAGGAGAGGAGAGCAGACCTTCAAATGCTCGTTCTCTCTTGCTCTTTCTCTTTGTGTGGACGGCCTTGTGGATTTGCCGCACCAATTTTCCCACGTTGTAATGTGTGTCACGACTCGGTATATTAGCGATCGATATTTCAGACGATGCGTCGTCTTCGCCCGTGCCATCCGCCATCCAACATTCGGCACTCTTATGCTTTTATCGCCCATTTTTGCCGTCAACCTTATCGCCATCGACGCCAGCGACTTCAGGAACAGCGTCAGCTCCGACGTTAGCATTCGCGTTGGCGTCGCCATCGGCTTCGGCGTTCGCATCCGCCATCCGCATCCGCGCCAGTAGCGTCGGCTTAGTGCTTCGTCGGTGCTGTGGCCCATGGTCTATGCTAGCTTCGCCGAATATTTCTATTTTTAGAGCATGGTCCTCGTGTGTATTTTTCTTTTTCACTATACAGCGCTGCTGCTCTCCGATTCGTATCCTTGAAAAGTGCAAGCGCTAAGGATAACATCGTAGCATAGCATCGTATCTTATCTTTCCGTATCATATCGTATCGTATCGTATACAGTACTTGTTTTTATTTCTTCTTTCGCTTCTTTTCTTTTCTTCTTTCCAGGTTATTCTATTGTGTTGGAATGTGTGCGTAGCAGCGTTTAAATCGTTGCTTTGCGTTTTCTATTATTTTATTTCCTTCCATTTTGCAATTGTTACGAGTATTTTCTTGTTCTACTTTTATCTTTGCGTGCCTTCTATTTTTCTTTTGCACAGTACGAAAGGGTCGTACGAAGATCTGACTTGAGGTGCTATTGCACAACAATAAACGTATTCGTAGAATTGTGAGTATTAGGTACGTATTACGACTTCACGTTAGAAGCTCGAACAGCCAAAGCGACTGCTGCAATTGAAGCGCGCGTTTTACGTTTACGACTTGCGACTCCTGTTGTTTGCTTCTGCTACCGGTCACGCGGTCGGAGCACTCAGCATCTTGCGAACTCCCTACAATAAAGAGAGCGATTTCGTTCGCTCGCTCGCTCGCTCGCTCGCTCGCTCTCTCTCTCCGTCTACCACTTTCTGTCGCTCTCTATCATTCTCTATCACTCTCCGTCGCTCTCTTCATTGATTTATTTCCGTTGCAGCGAAAGTGAACTTATCTATTTTTCCTCTCTCGCATTAATCATTGGGGAGGAATTAAAATGAAATGGGTATCCATTAGCTTCCCAGCATTTATGTTTTGTGTTCTGTCCTCAAGCGCTTCAAGGAATTGGACGTTTCAAATTCATCTCAGGCACTTGGAAAACGTCGGTTAGTCACGAATAAGAATGCCACGTCCGCCATCATATGGTTAAGCATCGAATCATATTCAATCAACAAGCGAATCGCTTGCAAAAAAATTAAAATAAAAACAAAAAAATTCTCATTGATCGTTGGAAAAAAAAAAAACATTAATTACGAAATTCCAATTTTATCGCTCTTCATGTGGTTTCAACAAAAGCTATTGAGAAAAGAAACAAAAAACAAATATATATTTTTCAAATTCAATTAAAAGCGAGCTTTGTCACACACACATTTTTAATGCCTGGCAATGTGAAAGTGTAATGCAGTCAGCCGGAATGTCACGCCGTTTTTTCACAGTCTTTGATTAAGCTTTCTTTTTTTCTCCGTTTTTTTATTCGACGAGCTGTGTGTCGTGGGAATGCTGCATTTGTGCGTCTGTATGTAGCGTTCAAAATTGTCCGATCTCGTCCATTCTCGGACTTGTTTTTGCTCATGTCCCCGCAAAGACGCATACAAAATTTCTTCAACTCCTTCGATAAGAAACATGTATACAAACACAGACAGACAGACCGACAGACGGACAAACAGGCTTACATGGCTAAATCGCATCTCCTGATGACGCTGATCATTTCTGTATTCATTTTGTATGGTCTATCTCGGCTGGTTCTGGGTGTTACATACGAACCCACAAACCCAATATACATACTTACTCTCGAAACAGAGTGTATCGGGTATAAAAATGGCATAAGAAGTTTCTTGAGATTCTAATTCCAAAATGCTGATGTCCATTGAACAATCATACATACAAACATACATAAATACATACATACATACAAACATACATACATACATACATCCATGCATACATACATACATACATAAATACATACAAACATAGATACACACATGCATACATACATACATACATACATACATACATACATACATACATACATACATACATACATACACACATACACACATACAAACAAACAAACATACACACAAACATACAAACATATATACAAAGACACATACATACATACGTCAGCAGTGGTGGCTGAATTTTTCAGAAATTCGGGAGCAATGACATTATAAATATTTTTATGTATAGCCGCTGCGGCCCAATCTCCCTTTATTGAATACATGCGGATTGCGCGTTGCCCACGCCTGCTTTATAAAATAAAACTGAGCCAGAATTAATGAAACACGCAATGATCGAGCGGTTCTAAGTTGCTACTTCCAACTACAATTGGTTAAATGATCTTCATCGCACCTCTTCGCCTTCAAAACATACAAATATAATTATTGCTGTTACGTATACGCAATTTTAAAAATTATGCGAAAACTCATTGCTCATACGTCACAAAATCAAGTATAAAAAAAAAATAATTGCATACTTTTCGGTGCTCACTTACATTAGTTTTCGAAGAGAAAAACCAACTCAACTGGCACCTTTAACTTAAAACACACAAAAAACGGCAACAAATATAAAGACAACAATAACAACAAACAGAAGAAATTTTGAATAATTGCATGGAATAGAATACCTACATAAAATCGATTCCGAAAAGAATTTTGTTGAAATTATTTGAAGCAATTTCTAACAAGTCAGAAAGCGCATTCGAATGCCACGGAACATCCTAAAATTAAGCAAGTTAGAATAAAATTCATTTATTCGGAGTCCAATCATGTTAGACTTGCTGAAAAGTGTGCAAGATATTAAAATCTAACGTCATTTCAACAACAATTAGCAACACTCTTAAGCAAAACGGAATGGCACAAAACGAGACGAAATGAAATGAGACAAAACGGGACGATATGGGACGACGCGACGGGTAGTGACGAGTGGAACAAGACGAGGCGCGCTGAATGGAATTTCAAGTACATACATATATTCAAATGCTCACATGTCAGGAGCAAACCTACATACACATTTTCACATTAAGTTACGCAAATTACTTAGCTTCACTTCACTAAAAATGTCTGCAAGTGACACTCAAAAGGGCAGGAAAAACAAAAAAAAAAAAAAATTTATAATAAAATTCACGCCATGCTGCGAGAACGTGAAAAAACTTTAGTAATAAAATTATATTCTCGCAGCTGCAGCGCTTTGGAAATTCGCTCCCATAACATACACGAATGCACACATACATACATACATACATTCACATACGCGCAGCAACACATGCATTTAGCTTATGAACGGCTAAGTGGGTATGTGCAAAGTGCAAAGCCAAGGATAGCACGAGTGCTAGTTAACCTCACGCAGACTTAGGCGCGCACACACGAACACACACATTCAAACACATGCAGTGATCGCATGTAAAATAGCATTTGCATAAATGTCCTGCAGCCTTTGTGCTTTGCACTATTTGAACTTTTTGAACACAAATGTACATACATACATACATATATGGATGTATATATATACAAACGTAAGTGCATACGTCATATTTAGACATGTACATACATACATTCATCCATATAGCATAGACACACATGGCCGACCACTTCTTTTGCGTTAGCAATAGGAATGAATACAAGACTGGCTTTTAGTAATTTAGCAATGCTTCTCTGCTGCCGGTTGTGCTTGCGGTGCTGCTTACAGGGCAGCTTTCGGTACTAACAATTGGCCGATTTCAATTGAGTCGTTATGCGGTACATACCATTCATAAATCCGCTATCGTCGTCTTGCATTCATGCATGTCATTCCATATTCAATAAATGTTATTTCCATCCATGCCGTCTCCCTTTTTCGCCGCGTTCTTGCTGGCGTCCGTCCCTGTTGACGGATTTTGTAAAAATCGTTGCCTCAATTCTTCGATTTCCACTCGATACGAAATTGATTGCATTATTCAAACCACAAGTTTCAAACATTTCCTTTTCAATTCGATTCTGTATGGTATAAATTTTGGAAATTTCGGTTTGCTTTGCACCACTTCTTGCACTCACGGTTGAATAGGGGCGAATATTGCCAGAAAATGCTTCGGTGCTCCTGTGATTCTAATTCAATCTGAAGCATGAACGATATTCGATTTCGTATTCAAAGTTATGGAAATATATTTATACAAATATATGTTTATATATATATTATATATACATATATATATATATATATATATATATATATATGTAAACATAGATTTGTTCAAGTGGTTATTTGTGACATTTTGTGACCTACGAGTCCGCAAATGTTGGCACGATAAAAGTTTTGCTTACCAATCGCTTTCGACTTTGGTAAAGCGAAGAACAAAACACAAAAAAAAAAAAAAAAACATGAAGGATGAAACCAAAATTATACAAAAAGAATTTTTGCAGATTAAAAGCGAGATATTCGATTCGAAATTTGCGACAGCTTATGTATGAATTATTCGACACTCAAAAGCAGAGTCATAAAAAAATCTTTTTCGTTTTCAAGCGCCGCACAGTGGGATTTCAGCGGCAAGAATAGCATTTTCGACCATCGACATTCATTTCATAATCTATTGGTTTCATCTAAAAGAGCAATGTCTAGATATACAAAATCCATAAATGGTTTTCCAGAAAACATTATTGTTTAATTTGTAAAAAATTAAGCTGTTTTTTTTTTTTTTTTTTTTTTTTAAGAAAAATTACCCAAAGAATTTCATATTGGTTACAATTTTTATCCTTTTTAATCCAGCATTATTGCTTTGAGTATGATTTTGTATTAATTGAAAGGAATAGAAAGTTGAGGAATTTAATTGAATGACGAGGTGGAAGTTAACTTAGGTGGGGTTAATGTTGCTGCCATCATGAAAGGTGACACACTTAGGCTCCATATGAACCCTTTGTGATACCACGAAAAATGGTTAACCAAAGAGAGAAACAGAATTACTAAACAAAATTAATGACCTGAGCTGGGAGTCGAACCCAGGACCTCTTATTTCGTTAATATAATTGACATCTCAGCCAACTACGGCACAGAGGACGACGAGAGAGAACATAATGCCCCAAGATCAAAAATCAAAAACGAACTCTTAACATTGCAAGCTTCATACCCACCCATCATTTGGAAGACGGTTTTATGAGAAGAGTCATTTACGAGTCTTTTCCGAGCCCCCTTCATGATTATAAAATGATTGATCACATGCATGATTAAAATAAGACTCGAAAAATAATGAAAGTCGGATTTCATTTTAAATGTTAAATTTGACGTCATGGCGTATACGCAACGTTACGTTCGATCAAGACGGTGAATACTCATACGCCCGTATGTGCATTTAGGATAATAAATATACATAGTTTCATGACGAACACTTGAAAAAGTTAAAACGAGGAGAGCTAACTTAATGTATCGTGCATAATTTCTTTAAAATTATCCTCCCCTCCCCCTCCCCTTCACTATAGCGTTTTTTTTTTTTTTCTTATTGTTGTCGTTGTTGTTTTGGAAAACTGAGTTCCGTTTAAATACCTACACTAATCACACAGAATAAAGCTCTTGACCCATAGCTAACGACTTCAGCCACTACAAGTAAATGAATGTGTCACCTGCAGCAGGAAACAAATCGCAACAATGTCGCATTCAGCAACCAGAAGTGCTTCATTCCTGAAACAATGTGAAAATCGCAACATTGTGAACGTTTATTCGAAACGATTTTCCGGAATCTAACACATAAAAGCACTTTATGAAACATTTTCGCGTTATAGGATAGTAGAATTTTTTTTTTTTTTTTGTTTTTGTTGTGTTTGCTTTTGCAAAACATTATTTCTGTTTTGTTTTTGGTTTTTTGGTTTTTTGTTTTTTTTCCTGTTTTGCTTTTTTTTTTATATGTCAAGGAGGTGTTCATGTGACACGCTAGTTAAATGTAAGTTTACCTTTACTCACGCAGCTTTACCCTCTGGTCTATTACTGAAACAACACACACACACACACACAGAAAAGAAAATCGCATGAACAGTGTTGCATTCTGCCTTCAAAGCCTCGTGAGTGGGTCTCAAACATGTCAAAGACTAAAACCAATTTGCAACTGTCCATCACGATTCTAGTGTAGCCTTTGAATCGAGAATTCGTGCTTAAATTGAAAAATCTCACCGATGGCAGGAGGATAGTAGGAGAGGAGGCTGTAACGTTGATTTTGATGCAGCGCTGCGTTTTATTACACAACATTTGATCCAAAATGTAACGAATTCGTGCTGTGTGCGATCTCTACAAGGGAAGGAAGGAAATTTTAAGGGGAAATTTGGACCGCTTATACTGAATTCCCCTCAACAATAATCAAGCATAAATGCTACTCTGGTACTTAGCTCGATTACTTCACATTCGAGACTGCCTTCGAGTGTATCAAAAAAGATATAGTCCAAGTGCATTCGCATTTCTTTAAATTTTACAATGCAAGTAATTAACTTCTCTTTTATACGGGATTTTCGATTCGGGGCAGAAGTAATGATCTTATTTGTTATTGAAACGCAGATGTTTAGATATCTCTATACGCTACTGCGGCTCACATTTCGACCAGAACGTTGGCAATTTCTTGGCGTTGGATGTCCTTTTTGAGTTTATCTGAAATTTTTGGCTTAATAACATAAACCAGCGGCTCAACAAACGGCCATTTTCGCGCACCGTCTTGTTGAATCCACATCCGATTGTTGATCGTTGATCAATTTTGGGCTCAAATCAACTTCCAACATGACACTATAGAGCTTTTCATTGACGTTAACATGACTCCAAAGTGTGGAGTAAGTTCTCATAAAGTTGGGCCCATTGACTTTGGACTTCGATGGTCATTTTAAAAAATGTCCAAACATTGCTGGCTCAAGAAGTTTATCATGATGAATATGTTGACTTGAACTTATGCTTCGGTTTTGCCAGGTCACGGAAAAAGTCAAAGGGGAAATTAAAGTAAACAAACCAAATCGTTATGACCCAAATGGAAAACCAATAAAACAGATCCGAATGAAAGTCGATACAGTTCGGATTCGGATTCGGATTTGGTTTTTCTTTTTCTTTCTTTCTAATAAGTTCTTTAAAATAATTAGAACTACAAGAAACCCGGTGTTCTTAACCCTTTTCAAGAGTGATTCCTCAAATTTAAATTAAAGGAACATAAAAATTACGTATGTACATATACAAAAAATCTTTCATTTCATTCATTGGTATGTAGACATTGAAAAAGAGCCTTTTTTCGCAGGCCTTTTAAGAATCAGGATTTAGGTATGCATTGCACATAAACTTGGGAAATTTTCTGATACTTTCATACAAATTACTTTCTTATTTCTTGTAAAGAATTTGAAAAAAAAAATAGTTGTGAGATTTTTGTTTTTTTTTTTAACACCTTCAATTGGAATTCTATGCCTAACTTTGCATCTTTTAAAAGTTCTTGACTTGCCTAAAATATCGTCATCCTTTAAAAATCATCACTATAAATTCAAAAGCAAAGCAATTATGTAGCCAAAGTTACGCATAGTTAACTTTGATTTAAATTTAAATTTCATGCCTAAAGGACCTTTTTTTTTTGTTTCTTTGTTTTTTTTATATCTTTGTTAGCTTAAATGTCTGAACAACTTTGAACAACAAATTCAAAAGGTCGCAATCATTTTGGGACACACGAGACATATACATTTTAACATAGCATAAAAGGTTCAAAGATTTTGCAGGACAAAAAAAAAAAAAACAAAATCCCTCAAAAATAAAAAGGCTAAAAAGAGGACAACAAAAAACAAAAAAAAAAAACAAAAAAAAACTAAAACGATGAACGAAAGGCATGGAAGAAAAGAAATGGCTTGCCTTTCATTGTTTGTGCATGTGTCAACAGTATACGTGATGTGACTCGACATGAACAATGTGAAGGAAATGCACCGGAAATTGTAAAATCAGTAAATTGTAACATCAAAGCGACAAGAAATGATCATTAGCAATTTTCTTTGCTTTCTGACCAGATTCGCAAAAACGTTGCAATAGACAAAGTCAACACAGATTTTTCATCATTCTCGTTTGCGCTTTAGCAAAATCAGTTTGAATTTGTGTCACATCTGTTGGCAAAAAGACGCCAGATAAAACAACGTATATACATACATACTTATTTATGAATAGAATTAAAATAGAATACAGGGACAAATATTATATAATTCGAAATTTTGCAATGGCTACAACGACTTTGCAATGTGAGTTCTTTAAGTAAAGAGGATTCAATTCTCTCTCATTGTTCTCTTCTGCTAGCTTCCCTTGCGTATCGAACTACTTGGCATTGCAACAAAAATTCAGTAATCAAAAAGCAAAATAAACAAAAAAAATTTAGATTTCGTGGTGCTAATTTTGTGCAAACACTTTAACATTAGCAAAAAAAAAATTCATAACCTTGACCTTGCTGTTGCTGAAGGTACTTGTTAAATGTAAAAACTCCCTATATTTGCTTTTGTCAGATTGCCTACAGATCAATTTCCAATCGATCTCGAAAAGTGGGGCCGTGAATTAAGTTGCGCACTTACTTATGTCTGTATCTCGTAGACTGTTTAACATTTTAGCTTCCTCTCTGAAAAAAAGTCTTAGCCTAAGATTTAGAGAAACTAACAGTAGTAATAACCCGGAAGAGCTTCTCTATATTTTTTTTTTAAAACAATTCATTTAATTTATTGGATCACTCCTTTAGGATAGGAGTCTATCAATAATTTATAAAATCTTACACCTAAAGTTAACAATTACATATCACAGAGCATATTCAGATTTGAAGAATCCTTTATGGGATGTAATTTTTAGATAATTACGTGCCTTTTCGCTGGAGCTAGGCTTTTATGATGTGTGTGTAGGAGCACATGTAATTGAGAACGGTGTTGGAGAGCTTAATATAAAGCTCAGTAAGGTGGTTATGCAGTGGATTACCCGGGAGAATGTAGATTTTTTGACTTTATAGCTAGGAAAGCTGTTGTTTTTGGAAGTGCATGGATTGCACTCCGAAAACCGCGTCGGCAATCAGCTAGGAGAGCTGTGTTGTTGCATGTGCATGGATTGCACTCCGAAAACCGCGTCGGCAATCAGCTAGGAGAGCTGTGTTGTTGAATGTGCATGGATTGCACCTGTTGTATTTGGAAGCGCTTCTCTATATAACAAAGATTTTTTCATGTCTTCCTGTCACAGCCCCAAACCGGTATGATCCAAGTGAAGAAAAATAAAATCACTACACAACTTCTTGGAATACAATCTGAGGACCCGAATATGCTCCTTTATGTCGTTTTGACACTGTAAGATTGAAGAATCAGTTGATAAAACTAAAAATTCACCTTTAAATATTATTTTTTTTTTTTTTCAAAAAAGCTGTCAAATAGTTTATGAAACTAGAAATCCTTTGTGAACAGAGCTTACTTAACCCTCTAGTGCCCACGACCGCCTGTAGGCGGACTAAATTCTCTTCATATTTGCTCACATACTCGAAAACTGTTTAAATTTATCTTTTTCTTCGTTGCGTAAGACGAAATTTTGGGGTTTCAAGAATTAAACGATTAGAAAAAAATTTTTAAATATTTTTAAGGATGCGAGGAATTGTGAAGAGAAGTTAAGCCGTCACGAGGCGATCTAGAGGCCTTACTTCTCTTCACAATTGTTCACATCCTTAAAAATATTTAAAATTATTTTTTTTAATCTTTTAATTCTTGAAACCCCAAAAATTTGTCTTAGAAAAAGAAGAAAAACATAAATTTAAACAGTTTTTCAGTATGTGAGCAAATATGAAGAGAAATTAGGCCGTCTAGAGGCGGTCGTGGGCACTAGAGGGTTAAGGCTTAAAGGGACGTTAAGAATTTCAAAAGTCTTGCGTAATATGCTTTCCAGACGTACAACGAAATCCCGAGATTTCAGACAATTTTCGAACTTTGACATTTGAAATCCAGGCGATTTCAATTTTGTTCAGAAATCCTGAGATTTCGTTGTACGTCTGTAAATCATATTATACAAGCTAAAAATAAATAAATTTCAACTTTCCTTCAAGGCTATTAAGAGCAAAAAAAGAGTAGGTTAGAAAGAAAAAAAAAAAAAAAAAGAAGAAAAAAACGACGAGAGAAAATTAACTTCAAATCCCTTGAAATTATTTTTTGAGTGCCTTCAAATCAATCAAATTACCTAAAACGAAATTTCCTTTTGAGATCTGAAGCAACTGTCATAACAAATTTTGTGCTTGACTAATACTTTCAAAGATGATCAGTCAACTTCAACTCAAAAATTCCGGCTTCAACTCTTTTAATCCGCACGTACAATATGACGTGTAATCTCCGGCGCATTTGCATACCGTCGGCGAAAAATCAAGTAAAAATAAAATAAACGTAGCATATTTTACAGCGTAAGACACACTTGTTCAGCATTATGTTATATATTATTTTCCGTCTTTCATTTCCTTCCTTCTGCGTCATCCTCATTTCCCATAAAGTAGGTACACATTTTTAAATTTGAGTGTCTGTTTTTTTTTTTTTTTTTATATTTATTTTCTCTTCTTATGCCCGACGCACTCTGTGTCGAGGGTAGATTGCGTTTGTGCGTTTGTGTGTAACACCCAAAACCAGCCAAGAAATGATCAGCGTCAACAGGAGGTTCGATTTAGCCACGTCCCTCTCTGTCTGTCTGTCTGTCTGTCCGTCCGTATACAGTTTTCTTATCGAAGGATTTGAGCTATCCCAGCGATAATTTGATATGTGTATTCACGGAGACATGAGTAAAATGAAGGTCGAGAATAGGTCGAGGTAGCTCCAGTACTAGGGTCTGCCACAAAAGTCCCAAAACTTCCCAAAAGTCTGAGTTTTTCGAGATTTTTCAATGAAAATTATAATTTGAGCTTATATAGAAGCTTCGGATCAAATATCCTAAAATCAGAAAAATGGGCGGTTTTCATAAAAAATTTGAACAGAAATCATAATATGAGGCCCTGAATGGGCTTAAAAGTCACCAGAGAAAAGCACCTTGTCTTAATGGAAGTGGTCTTGGGGCATATTTTCAAAAATAGTCAAACATGCATTTCTTTTTCGGGTATTGTATGGTCAGGGTCGTCTGACAATAACACCGTTTTTTTTTTTTTTTTTTTTTTTTTTTTTTTGCAATTTTATTCTTTTTGTCGCGATTTTTATTTTTCTGTCGAATTCTGAGGCAAAACAAAAGGCGAAATTGAACATTTTAAATGCATACATAAAGAGGAAGGACGAGGGAAAAAAAGCGAACACAGATTAAAGAAAGAACGGAATACTTTGAAGCTGTTAGCATATTTAACCTCTGCAAGAAAATCTGTCTTAAGTTATGTGAATAGCTTAAATTATATACATATATGCATATTTACAGTTGAAATACCTTCAAGAGGGAAAAAAAAGAACTGACTTTGCGAGAAGAAAAACAAAAAAAAAAAAAAAAATAAAATAATAATAAGAATAATAAAAGTTAAAAACTTTTCGTGTAACTGAAAGCCACATGTGAAAAAACAAACTTTTTCATGTGCGTATTTACATCGCTTGCGTACGTTTTCGTTCCTTTTATCTTATTATATATTTCCAAATATTTATATATATGGACATACATACTTATATCTTTTCATCTCTTGCTCTGTCGTCATCAACTCAAGATATTTGAAGTTAAACAAACGTATGAAGTAAAAGGAAAAAAATATAATGCAAATAAAGCAGATGAAACATAGCCAAGCACACACACACACAAGTCATAAGGCAGTTGGGAGTTTGTGCCCAAATAAGTATGCTAAGAAACCAAAAAGTATGTGTGGACTGATTTCACGTGCTTGCGCTTGTTGATCGAAGGAAGTTTTCGTTTTAATTTTGAATTAAAATAAGGAAAAAAGAATTAAAAAATTCATTTCATTAGTTCATTTCTCGAAGCAGTCAAGACTTCACGAGCCGCGCACGCCAGTTAATCTAACAATTTTAAGACATAATTTTTTAATCAAATTTTTCATGTTATTTGGTTTTCTCAACTTTTTCTGTAGGTTCAAAATCAAACAACCCTGCAGTAATTAGGTCAATTTACCCGTAAAGTACTCTGTACTCTGAGGTTACTCCAAATATGTCTAATGGAAATGTAGAGTATTTTATATACATACATATGACAATTGACTAGATCTTGATTAGGAATAAGTGGTCTAGAAGACGTATACGAGTACTTAGTTAAGAAATTTGACCAGCTGTTGCATATGAGACAATTGACCTTTAACTTACCTCTAACTTAGAAGGTCTAATTGTAGAGTATTTTAACACTACAAGACTAACTGATACATATGGGATAATTGACCTCTAAATGACCACAGTAGATCATCTACTCGTGGAGTAGTTAAAAGCAGGAATGGTAATTTTTCAATGACGATTCAATGTTAAAAAATACAGTTTAAGGCATTGGTTGGAAAATAAAAAAGGAGTAGTCTTGGTATTTTTGTGATTAGTCGGGGAGTAGTTGAAGAGTAGTTGGAATTACTGCAGGGTACTTGGAAGCATAATGTGTGTGTGTGTGTACTTTTTTTCGCTTACATGCTATAAAAAGTTTAAGTCCTCTGATAGCTGAATAAACAACAATTAACGTACTTGGATTGCTCAACGCTGAGCTTACGTGCTCAGAAGAAAAGAACGTGAAAAGGGGAAGAAGCTGCAACACCAGCAGGAGAGCGAATTTTTCTTTTTTTTTTATTTTTGTTTTTATCCTTTTCCGTGCAACGCAGGTAATGGCTTAAAGAGATTACGACGAGGTCTCAAACTGACTGCAGAATCAAAATGACGTTATAAATAAAACCAAAAATCGGTTTAAAAGTGTTATTTGGGATAAAGCAGTCAAGGTTTTGATCTTGATTTTTTTAAATTTTAAAAAAATTTTTTTTTTTTTTCTGAAAATTAGTTCGTTGACACTTTTTCTGGATGAAAGCAAATATCGAACTTAAATTTCTATATTTTTTGCCTATTTTGAAGTCCCTTGTTTCGGTGACCGTTGTCTGCAACGATGGCTATAGACGAAGCTAAAGGGAAATCTGTTCATTCGCTACTAAGACAAAGAGTGGCAAGCTCAATTATTGCAACAACACTTTGAACTGGTATAAAAATTACATTCACTCTTGACTGCACCAAACCTTCGTACTAAAATGAATAAAACATTTTTTATGAAATACTTCCAAAAGCTTTGTAAAATATTTTTTAAATTTAAAACAAATTCAAAATTTATTAGAAGCAATAAAAATTCCCCGCTGAATTGCATAAAATTTTCCGCCCCCATAGCACATAGCCTAGGAAACTTGATCAAAGAAACACTATCAATGCGTCATTATAAATTCCATACGTGTCTGGTATTTGTATCGAAGAAGATTTTGAGCAATTTTTTAAACAATTTAGTAAATTTTTTTCATGCATCTTTATTCGAAACATTTTACTGTCATACGAATTAAAAATGTTAAAAATGTTATCCTTCCACAAGCATTAGGTGAATTTATTAAAATTTATTCGAAAAAAATACGAAATTTCGTCTGGGCCTCTTAACGCCCCCTTTTATGTCTCGAATGCCCACAAGGGGCCGTTATCGCCCACTTTGAGAAATACTGGATTAGGGCAATCGGTAATACATATTCTTCACTCAAAATTTTATATTGCAGATGTTCCTCAAAAAAAAAAAAATAAATAAAATCCGATTAAGTTGGTCAATGAACTTTCATCAAAAAAGCTGAACGTTCCATAAGAAAACTTCATGCACATCTTCATTTATACTGATATAAAGCTATACCCGTGGCTCTGGGATAGCGTAGGGGATGCGTGCTATGCTCTTGATCCCAGGGTCCGAGGTTCGATTCCCGGCACAGGCGAAACGGAGTGTGATGTTCCAAGCCTAGCACTGGTTTTTCAAAAATCGTTTGCTAGGAGCACACTACATAATAAGACAATACACTCACACAAACACAAACACAAGAAAACCTCCTTGGTATCACAATGGGCCGATTAACGGCCTAAGTGGCAGCCACTTCAACCAACCTACCTACCTAAGCTATACTGAATTTTCTGGACACAAACATACATTGTGTTTTTTTTTTTTTTTTTTTTTGGGAAGAAAGTGTCAATTTTATATTCATTTCAAATTTCTCTATCCCTATATGTTAACGAGTCATTCTTAACAAAAAAAAAAAAAAAAAATTAAAAACCCCCATTTTGAGAGTTAAAACGTCGGAATAAATAGTAAAAAAGTGGCATACGCCAGTCTGAATAAAAAATCTAAACACCAAAATACAATATTGACAATATTCGAAATTACTCTCTCTCTCTCTCTGTTCCTCTCTCACAAACTGGCTTACTCAAGCGAAGAATAATTTTTGACGAAATTCAATTTCCGTCTCATATCGATCGATCGAACATACTCGAAAACATTCATTTCAAAACAAAACGAAAAGCAAAATAAAAACAAAAAAAAAGACCAAACAAAAACAAAAAAAAAAGAGCAAACAAAAACAAAAACAAACAAACAAAATTCTAAGAAGAGTTGAATGAAAATGAATTGAAATGAAAACGAATGCCTCACACTGACTGCAAAATTTTCCGAAAATTACATTTCAGCTAAACTTGATGGCGTGAAAACCTACATGCGTATGCGGCGTGTACCCAATCATCTGCAGGTGAAAGTCATTAAATGGTTCGATTACCTGTGGCTGACCCAAAAGTGTTCTGACGAGGAGCGAGCCGTATCCTGTCTTCCTGATAAATTAAAGGTAAATATCAACGTTATTGCGTTAGTTCGATGAAGCACATATAGCGGAAGTCGCCGCTGTTGCTGTCGCTGTCGCTGTGGTGCCGATGACACAAGCATGGCGTAAATTGCCGAAAATCAACGAAAATTCCATACGATTTTCGGTATGATTTTATGCACAGCAACTTACCGTTTTCATTGAGCTTTTCGCTCGTATAATCCAATTATCGAATATTGAATATAAAAAGGCTCGATCTATATCAATTGAATGGGAATTTTCGACTTTACATCAAATGAAGCATAAATATGAAAGCTAAATAGCAATTTACATACAAATTTATATATCATATCTCTGTTGGCATTATTTCATTAGGGATTACCAATATAATGCAAAACCGAAAATTCCATAAGGGTCAATTCAATCGAATCGACTCGAATTGACTCGAATCAAACCGAATGGAATCGAATCGAATCGAATAGAAACGAAGCGAATTTACCCAAATGTAATTTTAATTTCGAATTTCGATTTTCCAGGCTGAAATAGCAATTAACGTCCATTTAGATACGCTTAAGCGAGTTGAAATTTTTCAAAATACTGAAGCGGGATTCCTATGCGAATTGGTGCTACGATTGAGACCTGTACTCTTCTCGCCCGGTGATTATATATGTCGCAAAGGTAAGTGCCTTTGATAGCACTAGCTTACAAATTATTATTTTTCATTTCCTCAACACATCTCAATGCACATTTCCCATGGACTTTGGCTTTCTGAGCCCCACAAAAAAGGCTTGAAAAGGTTTTTTTGGAATTGTTTTTTTTTTTAATTCATTTTTGATAGAAAAAATTTTCAAAAAATTTTAAAAAACAACCCTTTGAGGGGGTTTTGCAGCATTTTCGAGCTGAACTCGAGAATTTCGATGTGATTGGTACAGCCGTTTGGAAGGAGATCCGACCACTACCGGACGGACGGACAGACAGGCGGATATATCTAAATCGATTCAATTGTCAATCCTTATCAAATATATATATTTGTCTATATCCACGAAGCTTAGTTTTAGCTGTTCCATGACCCGCACAAAACTAAGTAGATTATACCCTTACGCTGGGCTTACCTAAATGTCCTTCCTTAAAAAGTTTTTAAAATAATTTGTTCGTGTTAAAAAGAAGCCCATAAGAAAAGTGCATTGAGATCTCCTGGAAACAATAAAATGGCTATAAGCTAGAGTAATTTTTCAATAACACAACAAATGAACATTAAAACTTTTCCCATACAATGAATTTAAAAAAAAAATACATATTGATAAGTATACATATATAAAATAGAGAAAAATTACACATATTTACAGGCGAAGTTGGTAAGGAAATGTACATTGTTAATCGTGGCCGTTTGCAAGTTGTTGCCGATAATGGGAAAACTGTGATGGCTTCATTGAAGGCAGGTTCATATTTTGGCGAAATTAGTATACTCAATATGGGCACAGCAGGTAAAGAACTTGGTAAATATCAGTTTTAGTGTGCCAGGCGGAACAATATGTGTGTAAAGTACAAACAGAGACGAGCATTTCGCTCGCTCTCTGTGTCTCTTTCTCTAAAACAAACTGAATCACAAACAGAAACAGAAACAGAAACAGAAACAGAAACACATATCTATATTCTCTCTAACATTATCTGTCTCGTTAATCAACTCGAATTAATAAAGCGTGCTAAATTTTTATATCATAGTTAGATAGTTCATGCATCATACCCCAGATACTTATTATGCCGCATCGTCAATGTTTTTTTTTTCTTTCATTTCATTTCATTTCATTTATTTATTTATTTTTATTTGTTTCCTTCTACTGTCATATTTTCCTATTTGAATGCATCTTCATAATTGTTTCAAAAGCTCTATAAATATTTAAAGTTCCTTTATCCCCATCGAATGGTATTAAATATAGAGAAATAACAAATAAAAATACATTTTAACGCGATTGTGGTCTGCTTTCGAAAAATAAAAAATTCTAAATTATTTATGCTTTGAATCGAATTAAATAAATCCACTGCATTGCATTATAATTAATTAAAAAATCGAATTTAAAAAAATCAAATATCCTTTCATCACTGAAGAGGATACTTTTAAGTATGTGAAATACTTTATATTTTGATCAGTCATGACCTCAGAGTAGGTAGTCGTTTTTTGGTAAATTGAAGTCGTCATTACTGCAGAGATATTATTTATGATTTTGGATTGATTGTTTTTTCTTTCCTTTTTGTTGACCGACAATCTTTTTAACACTCTCGTGTCGCCTGTACCATGTCCCACGGTACTCTGTGCACGGAAAACGGGCCGGTTATGCATACATACTCCTATCGTGTCTCTTTAGGAATTTCAACTAATTTCAAATTAATGGTACAACTGATTGAATTGAAGTGACAAATAATTGAAACTCTAGCTTCTTCCCATGGAGAAAACGGAATTTTTTTTTTTTAACATGGCGATGTCCTACGGCAAAGTCAATTGTTCGAATCTGCATATCTTTGAAATTATTTGAAAATCAGTTAACTGTAAATTGATTTAATTCAAGTTTTCTTTGAATGATTTCAAAGTTGTTTCTTTGAAGTTAATTGAGAACTACACAGAGCGAAAAGACCACATAAAATAACCCATTTAATCAGAACAAAGCTAAGAAGATTTCTCTATGGGTTTTCTCCAAAATGAGGGGGAGTTTAAGGGGGCATTCCTTTTTAATAAAATAACGATGATTTCTCGTAGAAATACGAAGGAATTCTTTTTAAAAAAAAATTAGAACGATTGCCTAGCAATCCGGTAATGTCGGTGAGTTCAAAACCCCGTTCAGGCAAGCGGGTTTCTTTTTGTGAAAAATTGGATACTAATATACCTAACATTTAAATAATAATTAACAAGCTTAGAGGAAAAGGCGAAATTAAAAAAAAAAAAGAAAAAAAGAGCAAAGAACTTATAGGAGTTTTTCAAAGAGCTTGTGGATGACATTTTTGAAGAAAGGATGAAAACTTCATTGAATGATTGGCAGCTTCTTTACTCCTTCATGAGATAATCAAATTTTTCCTTAATATTTAAAATTTACCTGCCTCTTTCAAGTCCTGCGACAGGATTCGGATTGCTAAGCGCACTCGCTTTGCCCTACGGCACGGAGAAATCGAACACGTGCGGATTTAATTGTACATATTTTATTAAATTTTATGAATGTAATCGCAGTTAATTGATTTTCAACTAATTACAGAACATATTTTTTTTTTCTATCTGATTGCCTAAATTCCGATAGGGTATGTATGTAGTAGGTCTTTAGTTGGTTGCTTAGTGTGTGTGTGTGTGGCTCCACATGGGCCCGCTGTGATACCACGAAAAAAGAGAACAAAGCAGAACAGAAACAGAAAATAGGACACAACTATAACATCCGCACCGCAGCTGGGAGTTCAACCCAAAGCCTCTCGCATCGTAAGTTGGCATCTCAACCAACGGCGCCGACATTGTAGCTCTTTTAATATTATAAAATTAATATTTATATTCTCCTATCTGCCGTGCATCTATTTCGAATTATTTAAATAACTTGAATGTTTTCTTCATTTATACAAACAAAATTTATGGTTTTTTTTTTTTTTTTTTGCTTGCGTTTTTGCTGTTTTCCTTACCGTCGAGTCTCTTCCGTTCGAGCGTGAATGCATACAAATTTAATTGAAAGAGAAAAAAGAAATTATTTCATTAATTCATCGAAGTTATGTCTTTGTTCTCTTCTGAATGCCGTTTATCGATAAATACAAATTATGGAAATTTGCCAAATTGATATTAATTTCATTGTCATAAATTGTATAAGCTCTACGTGTTTAAATGCGTTAAAACATTTCCAAATTATTCTTCATTAATGAGTCGAAATATAAAAAAAAAAAAAATAAGACGAAAAAAGACGCACCTAAAAGCTGGCTGCATTTATTTTAAAATCATTATTTCGCAACTCATTCATTCATAATCCGTAAATCGAAAACTTTAATTGCCATACTTTAGTGCTTAATTCGACATTATCCGTTTTTCTGTTACTAAAGCTTTCCTTCCTTACATACCCACATAAAAATTGATATCTCCGAAAACTTCATGCAAGAATCCATGCTAATTGAAAATTATCGTCCCAAGTTCGGGGCATTGATTCGTATTTACGTAAATGTTTTTTGTTTTTTTTTTTTATTCTACATAACACACTCTGTGTGGAAAGTATAGTAAGTTTGTTCGGCTGTGTGTAACACCCAGAACCACTCGAGATAGAATTTTATTTCCGTCTGTCTGTCTGTCTGTCTGTCTGTCTGTCTGTTGATCCCTCTGTCTGTTTCCAGTTTTCTCATCAAAAGAGTTGTGCTATCTTCACGAAGTTTAATATCCATGATGGCGGAGACAAGCAAGATCACGTTCGAGAATGGACGAGATCGGACCATTTGTAGGGGTAGCTCCAGGACTACAAAGCCTGCAAAAACCGCAAAAACTGCTCTATTCGAATTTTTTCGAGATATTTTTAATTGTACTACCTATAATTTGGAAATTGAGCTAGTTTTTTGGCTTTCGATAAAATGTTCGAGAATTGCAAAAGTGGGCGTGGAAATAGGTTAGAGCTCATAAAGCTATTGAATGGAAGTCCGCATATATGTCTCCTTTATGGCATTGAAAATCTCCAGAATACTTTGTCTTGAAAATCGTAGTCTTGTGCCCAATTTAAAAAAATACATACATATGCATCGATATACAAGCTAACCGTTCATCTGGGCCGGGTATTGTAAACTCAGGCTCGCCTGAGCATAATAATTTATTTTTGAAGGCTTTACATCGTTATCTTAACTTAAATCGCCGGATTAATTTGAATTAAAACATTTTAAATTGGAAAAGTTCGAAAAGCCTACCAATTTAATGTCCGGCTTTGGTATTTATTGTTAAATATAGATTGGGGGTGGAATTTGCGCGTTCGAAGGTACTTTGTGCGTCCGTGCGTTCCCTACGGTTGCATTAGGGATAGAGCATATACGTATGTATGTATGTATCGTCGCAACTCTTCAACGGCCACGTAAATTCCATGACATGATTTTTCAGAAAACGAAAAAAACTTAATCGTTTTTTACATCGTTGTTTTAATATCAATTTTGGCCTCATTAGCCAAATAATTTCAGGAAATTCGTTGAAATTTCCAAAATCCAAGCAAAATTCTCAAGTAAGATATGAAAAATTTCATCGCATAAGCTATCGTTTGAATTTAATGTGGATTTAGGATTTTGTTTGGCAATAGAAAGAAAGTTTCCGATGCAAATATCGAAATCGCAAAAATCTTACTTTTTTTTATCGGATGTCTTCGGCTAATGGATGGCAGAATGACTCTCTTCCTCCGATCCACTAAAAACCATAATTTCTTGTTTTTAATAACAAATATCTCTTATAAAAATTCAAGGTCTGACTGAGATAAAAAACACAAAAATCGCATCATCTTGAGCGATTGTTGCATTCGACTTAAGGTGAAATTACAAAGGAACGCCGGAGCATTTTTTTTTGGAATGAAAGCGATAATAGAGACTGGATTTCATTGTGTTCACAAACAAAATTAATTAACTTTAATCCTAGTCGAAAAAGAACAAAGAAAAGCTATCATTAATATATTACCAACATACATAGATGTGCAAAAGCAAGAGCAAAAAGGAAAAAAAAAATAACTGGAAAATCGTCGAAATGCCACAGGAAACTCAACATGCCACTCAGCGTTGCTCATTAGCCAGCTTCTCTGATGCAGCCGGATAGAGTGCACAAACCATATTCAGTTATGCTGCTAGCTTGCATCGCTCCGTCGCCCTCTCCCTCTCCCTATCGCTTCCCAAAATGAGTTATTAAAAGCAACTGGCCTTTTGAGCAAACGATGGAAAACATAATTTCCCTACTTTTTCAATCAACAGCCCGGCTAAGTGTCTCTACTGTGCGGCACTTCATCTGACGTTGTGTACTTATGGCCGCATGTTCGCAAAGGAATATACGAGCAATGAAAATAGAAATGAAAAACAACAAAACAAAAAAAAAAAAAAAAAAAACAGAGAAACGGAAATCAAATTCTGAAAATTTCTAAGGGCCGGTCTTTTAAAGAGCCTGGCTGCTAATAATAACCCTAGGTTATTTTAAGTGTTAACCATAGATTGTGTCTATTGTCTCCTTGTTAGGCTGCCAAAGGCCAAATTTTGGGGTCTTGGAAAATTTTTACTTTTCATTCAACAATTTTGAGTTTTGACATTCGGTTAGTACATGTTATAATATTTTGATGACATACATACATACATACATATCGCCCATATGCTTCAATAGTTTCACCAATAGTGATACCATTTTTCGTGGTATCAAAAAGGGCCCATGTGGAGCCTAAGTGTCTCAACATTCATAGTGGTGGCAGCCACATTTACCTAACCAAACCTAACTTAACCTAACCTTTCCTAACCTAACCTAAACTTGATTTATTAACGGTTTGTTAACCAAAAGCCGAAAAACTGATGAAAAGACGAATTTTTTTAACCTTTGATTCATAATCACCGGAGTTAGACAGTATCTCTGGTAACCGAACCAGATATTTAATCAGATTTTAAAAGATGGACGCTTAATCTTTCTATTTCCGGCTAGAGAAACTTGTTTTTTCTATTTTGTTTACTTATCGTGTTCCTTAAGTTCCTTAAGATTCTTCTTTCAGAGCGCACACATTCTCTCGGATCTTAAGTTATTCGGCCACGGTACGACGAGGGGCAGCAAATGTGTGCTATTGAAATAAGAATGTATGCATCACACGGACGACGTTGAAGAACGCTGGCTTCGTAGTTAGTAGAGCTGTAAATGCAATAATCTACACTACTCGAGTGTATTCGTCATTTTTCGTCAAGTCATCGTTACTAAGTTATCGTTACTAAGTACTCGTAATTTTTTTTTTTAACTACTACAATACTGATTTGCGGACCTATTATTTTAGTATATACTTAATTACTCCGGCAACCATCAGCTGGCATGGATGCAAAAAAAGTCCTATTAAAGAGATACTTCCATCAGTAACGAGACGTTATTGATTACAGACTACAGTAATCGTTACTTTTTACCGAATAGTAACGATATTTTACAGCTCTAGTAGTTAAACGCTATAGCGTCGCAGACAAAATCGTCATGATTTTACTTACGATATGTCCGGCTCGTTTGCATGAGGTCGTAACGTTGGCGCGCGAGCATCATACAACACGCGTGTGCGACGCACAGTGGGGCATATAATGCTAGATCGGAAATAAAAACATGTAAAATCTGCAACTTTCGATGGGCGTTAAACCCAAAGTAGGCGTGGCAGAAGTGTCCAGAATTTCAAGTCCCTAGGGCCGGAAACAAAAGTTTTAACTTGTGCACTTATATGGGAGGTGGGCGTGGCAGTGGGAAGATTTCCAAAATTTATTCAAAATATCTTAATTAAGCCTACAGAAGTGGTTCTGCAAAATTTCAATGATCTACGAACACTCCTTCTATTTTTTTCCAAAAAAAATATATGGAGCGGCCCCACTGTGCGACGCGACGGTGTAGTAAGCTCTGTGGTACCGTGGCCGAAGCGCTTTATAATGCTCACAGTAAATCATTCTTTATCATTCTCATTAGTAAGCCTTTAAAAGATAATTCATTTGATTTATTCATTCCTACTTAAAATAAAAATTTGGCATATGTGTACCTACTATTTCCTTTGATGTTTACAATTTGCAAGTATCCCTTTGAAAAAAAAAAAAATCTAGAAGATCTGTTGTATTGCTTTGCCTGGCATTACCTAAACTCCTATTTACTTCTTTTAATTGACACTTTTTATCCTATATAATAGTACATTGTATTGAATAGTTTTTTTATTTTTACACAAAACACTTCAAAGATGAAACAATAATCTTTTAATGCTTACCATAAATCTGCTGCTAAGTGTTGAGCAACGTTGCCAAAGATTGGCATATGGAATAAAGAAAGAATTCTTTAAACCGTGCCAGAGAGTGCTCTTCGATTAGCACTAGGTTTTGGGGCCGACGTAAGAGGTTAACCTATTCTTTATCATTTTATTTTCATATTTTTAATTACGAATTTTGCGAAATTACACAAAAAGTTGATTCAGCTTTGAAGAACTTGCGCTATAATTTTTATAGACATACATTCATACATACAAACATACATAATATGTGGCAACAGGGATTGGCGCCTTAAATTGTCTTAAGCTCAAAATAAGGTATCTATATACATACTTAATTATTTTAAGTTCTATGCAACAGAATAAAGGCATATTTTTAACCTTCGTACCGCCGTCGGTGTGTCCTTATTGCCACAGGTTGTTTTAATATTAAATACCCATGGACGCAAGTGAATTAAGAACAAAACATGAATTAAATAAATTAGTCTAAAATGCATGTGGAAAACCACCTTTCTGTCTATCTTTCTGAATAACATTATTTAATGTAAAATGTTTCCTCTTAATATTTTTAACCTCATCATCAATAATTGTGAATCGATCCTATAAAAAAAATTTTTCTTTTGAAAATGTCTTCTTCCCTCACTCTCAGCCAGAGCATTCTTTTCTCTTGATTTCGGGATGGGAAACCTACAAATTCAGTTGGATTGTTTTTTTGTTTGTTTTGAATTTAATGATTTTTTGTGCGCATGAATCTTTTCGTTAACCTTTTCTCCGCCACGATATTTTCTTTCAAAATTCGTTAGGCATTATTAAGAAAAGTATAATTTAAAAAAATTGGTTTTTTCTTGAAATATGGCATCATCCTTGGCGGGGAATAAGTTCTAATAACCATTTTAGATTTGCCAAATTAAATGGTAGTTAACCCTATCCTTCCCACACTCTTAAATGTAAGCTTAAATAGAGTAAAATGACCGATTTCGATAACCGTTTTCTTTTTTCAGAGTCTTGCGATAAAAGTGTTATGTTTTTTTTTCTCTCTGATCCATTGCCATTGTAATAATGATAATTCGATAACATGGGTCAACACTTAGTTGTTTGTTTTTATAACGAACAAGGAGAGAGATCAAACATTTTGCCAGCAATGCAAAACGTCTCTTTTACATGCATGCCTCGCTTTCTCTCTCTCGGATTCTCGCTCTTTCTCTCCCTTTCTCGCTCTCTCTCTCCCTCTCTCTCCCTCTTTCTCTCTCCCTCTTTCTCTCTCCTTCTTTCTCTCTCCTTTTTTCTCTCTCCCTCTATCTCTCCCCCTCTTTCTCTCCCTCTTTCTCTCCCTCTTTCTCTCTCCTTCTCTCTCCTTTTCTCTCTCTTTCTCTCTTCCTTTCCCTTTTTCTTTCTCTCTCTCTTTCTCTCTCTCTCTCTCTCTCTCTCTCTCTCTCTCTCTCTCTCTCTCTCTCTCTCTCTCTCTCTCTCTCTCTCTCTCTATCTCTCTCTATCTATCTCTCGATCTTTTTCTCTCTCTCTCTCTTTGTTTATACTAAATTAATTTATTATTTAATTGAATACAACAGCTACTAAGATCACTATCTTGAAAAAGCTCATTAAATAAAAACAAAAAAAAAGGCCATCTCCTTTTTTCAACGTTCTATAAACCATAAAATAACCCAGCGTTTAAAATGCTGCCCTACAGAAGCCTCATATACCACCCTAGTATACTTTCGAGTCTGGCCATTTTGTAGGTGAACGCCTACCACCACCACATAAAGTAAGATATTGCCAGGCAGTTCGCCTACAATCTCGTATACTTTGTAGCTATGTATTAATATTCAGGTCACTTACAGTCTCGTATACTTCGTAGGCGATAGGCACTGTTGGCCATAAATTTCTCCACAAAAAGTGTACAATTATCACTTTATGTATTAATTCTACATCCCAAGACAATTATCCTCCGAAACCATATCTATGCCCCATTAAAACAAGGTTGACCCTCTTAGTTATCGCACTTACTATAAAACTACCAAATATTCTGCAACCCTTTGTATTAGAATAAATTTTTTGAATCTTTTAAAGACTCTTGCTTTTCTTGCTAACCGATATAATAAGCTGTCTGTAAGGGCGCTGTCAAAATTGAAGAATTAATATGATGCAAGTACTACGACAATTGGCCGAATGTGCAAATTTTTCATTTCGAACACACAGCCTCCCCCTTTATGAGATCGTTAAAAGCCTTAGGAAGTTTAAATGTGAAGCATGGAGGCAATCACAACAGAAAAAAAAACGCCTCAAATTTATGAAAATTATTCATTTCCATATCAACAGATGATTTGCACCCCACTTCCTTTACTTTAAATTCATTGATTTTCTCCATTGCGGGCATGAGAATGAATAAACTTTTAATTGGCATCACAAGAACGAGTTTCAAGTGCCGATTGTCCAAAATATGTGCCGATTTTCCACACACGGAAGTGTGTGCCGCTTACGAAAGTTTTGAAAAGCATTCAAAAGTGCTCAAAACAAAAGATTGAAGAAGAGAGAGACAGAGAAAAAAAACCAAATTGAAGAAGAGAGAAAAAAAAAAAAAAAAAAGATTGAAGAAAAAAGATTTGAAATTGCACAAAATAAAAAAAATACCGAACACTGAGTATTTTCGTAATTTAATGGTGTAAGAAAAGGCCCGCATCTAACCAGGGCCAATCCTGTTCGTTCATAGATTTCTGCACGAACTCTTTGGCAGTGTTGATTAAAACTATCAAACCCCGAGCCTGAATTTTCGATTACTCAATATAAATGAGATTAAATGAGTTCAAAATATAGATTTAGCATGTTCTTTTGTGTAAGTTCTTTAGTCGTAGAAATTTTTATTTTTATTTTTTTTTTTTGTTTTCATTTCAAGTTTTCTTTTATTTGACCAAAATCTTCATTCGAACAAAACTATATCTATGCTGAGAAATGTGCTCATTGGCATTTATACATTCACACTGTTAGGTAATCGTCGTACAGCATCTGTACGTTCTGTCGGCTACAGTGATCTCTTCGTATTAAGTAAAAAGGATATGTGGGATGTTCTAAAGGAATATCCAGCAGCACGAGTACGTCTGGAATCGATAGCCGTTAAACGTTTGGAGAAATACAAAAAAGCACCATTGGCAAAAGGTATTTACAACGGTGTTCGTAAGCAATTTTCTTTTTCTTTCAATTTTTATTTTAAGCTCACAACACAAAACAAAAAAAAAAAAAAAACAAAAAAAAAAACAAACAAAAAATTATACCCCAAACGAATACGAGAACAATCGATCGGCATAGAAGATACAGTTTCACTATCAATAAGATCAAATTTTTCAAAATTGCTGCATGAAATTGAACAAAAACACTGCTGCTTTTTTTATCCAAATTTTTATTCTTCATCCTTGTTTGCTATTTATTTGAATTATAGTAAAATACTTTAATACAGTTGCAATGGGACGCTGTCAATCGACGCCGGGCTTAGTTGAAAGTTGTGGACGAACATCGTTAGAGGATATGTGGCTACCGGCAGCAGCACCAGCACTGCCTTATTCAAGTCAACAACAACAACATCAACAACATCAACAACAACAACAGCATCAGCCACAACAGCATCAGCAACAACAGCAACAGCAACAACAGCAACAACAGCAACAGCATCAACAATACCAACAGCAACAACAAATGCAGCAGCAACTACAAATGCAGCAGCAACAACAAATGCAACAACAGTACCAACAAATACAACAGCAGCAACAACCCATAAGCATTATACACAGGTGAGATGACGGTTCAAATCTGATGCTCTGATGAAAGACAATTTTATTGAAATTATTAAAAAAAAATACTTATATAATAAAAAAAAAAAAAGTCAACAAGAATGAACGAGTTCGAAATTTTCTCTTGCGATTTTTCCAGTCGCGCTCAAAGTCCTCGCAGCACACAAACCTATACTGAACGTATAACTCGCACAGCTACAGATTCGCCAGGCTCTGTGAGCCCAAGTGTACATAGTTCGGATGATCGACCTCGTAGTCGAACAGCATCGCATCACTCAACCCGACCACAGTCGCAGCCAAGTAGAACAGAGGGTGAGAATTCTTACCAATTGTTAACACCAATTCCCCAAATGCACCCACTTCAATTTTGTTTGTTTCTGTAGTAATTTTAAATTATATTTTCCAATTCTCGATAGTAGGTATGATTTTTTAGGGCATAAATACAAACATACATACATTGTCATTGTTCTGGAGTTACCTATCTTCAGGTACATTTATCGCAAAATCAAAACAGGAAAAAAAATTTAAAAAAATTGGTGTCTGTAAAGTCGGTTTACGAAAAATAACTTCGCACGATTATGTAATGTTGGTATGTTGACGTCGTACTTATTCTTCTTTGGAAAAAGTAACGTGCACAATTTGCTTGGAAAAAAAAATTGCATGTCCTGGGATGTGCCGCGGTGTGAAAATTGGGTTCACCGTGTATAGCATTGGTATATTGAAATAATAAAAAATACCGGGATCGCTCACACTTCGTTCCATACACAAGCTATGTATTAGTGATGTAACGAATATTCGCATTCGCATTCGCGAATATTCGCATGTTTTTTCACATTCGCATTCGCAAAATGTTGCGAATATTTTGCGAATATATAATTAGCAGAAAATTGACCCAAAATGTAAACTTTAATCGATTTTTTAAATTTAAATTTAAAAGCCAATATTTTAGCATTTAAAGAATTTTTTATGTGCTACCGTTACACAGATATTGCACTTAAAAAAACCATTTTAGTATGAAACGTATATAAGAAAGTCCATGTCTTTTATGCTACTTATAGCTTTTATTTTTAGCTAGTTTCAGCATTTTTTGTCTATTTTCGGCTATTTTTAGTAGCCGCTCTGCTCTCTCACACACACTTGCATTTTCAATTTTGCCGATCCCTGAATTAAACGCATTTGGAATGCCTTTAAGTTCCTTCACATAAATTTTCATACAAGAACGACCGTCTGAGGGCTGCTAAACGAAAAACGACAATAATGCTTGCACGAAATCGTCGGATTAGTTTTGTTGTTGTCATGTGACTATTTTTTTTTTAACACTTTGAAATTTAACATCGAAATGTGTAATTTCTTTTACTTATGAATGAATTATTTTTTTCCAAAGTTGGTGCGGTATATAAATAAATAAATTGATTTGGTGATGTGTGCCAAATTTGAGATATAGATTCAAAAACTGAATATTCGCATTCGCATTCGCGAATATGAGTAGGCATTCGCATTCGCATTCGCGAATGCTAAAATTTGACATTCGTTACATCACTACTATGTATATACCGGGCAGTGGCGTGTCCAGAGAAAGAGTGCTTTGATAGTGCTTATATTTTCCACAGTGGTATATTGAACAATTATAAGACATTAACTCAAAAAAAATTTTGAGTGGGGCTAGGAAGTTTAGAGAGTTATGGAGACCAAAACCAAAAAAAAAAAAAAAACCCCAGAAAAATTCATGGCGTCCGATTTGAATGAAAATTTATATATAGAATATGTGAAAAATTCTAATAATTTTGGCGTCAAAATTTTTTCAAGAAACGGATTACAACTAGTCTAGTTTTGGTCTAGTTCCAAACTGGTCCAAAAAGGACCCGTTTTTTTTTTAAATTTTAGTGTTATAATTTTAAGAATTTTTCACTTATTCTTTTTATACATTTTCATCCAAATCGGAAGCCATGAATTTTTCGGATTTTTTATACAAGACACACTCTGTGTCGAGGGTATATTCCGTTTGTGTGGTTGTGTGTAACACCCAGAACCAGTCGAGATAGACCATACAAAATGTGTATAGAAATGATCAGCGTCACTAGGAGATTCGATTTAGACATGTCCGTCCGTCTGTCTGTCTGTCTGTTTGTATACAGTTTTCTTATCGAAGGAGTTGAGCTATCTCGACGAAATTTGGTATGCGTTCTCACGGGGGCATGAGTAAAAACAAGTTCGAGAATGGACCCAATCGGACCATTTTTAGGGGTACCTCCAGTACTAGGGTCTGTTGTAAAAATCACAAAAACTGCTCTAAAACCGATGTTTTTCAAGATAATTTGATGAAATTTGGCACTTGAACATATTTTAGGCCAATTAATGTGATTTACAAAAATTAGAAAAATGGACGTGGCAGAAGGGCGTTTTTCGAAAGTTGTCTCCTACTCCCGAAACGCCTATGGGACTTCAACGAAAATTGCCACTTATACTTCCTTTGTAGCCATAAACATCCTGCCCAAAAATGTTCTTGATCGGTCTATTATTAAGAGTACCTCCAGTACTAGGGTCTGTCACAAAAATCTCAAAACTGCCCCAAAATCTGACTTTTTCCAAATAATTCAAAAAAAAAAATGGAAAAGTGGGCGTGGAAAAGGGGTGGTTTTCATAAAGAAATTAAACAAAAGTCGGTATATGGGGCCCCTATGGCCTTAAACAACTCCTGATATTAAAAACTATTTGAAGATGTGTGTCTGTGTCGGGTATTCTATTGTCAGGCTTGCCTGACTTTAACACCCTTACTTGTTTTTTTTTGTTTTTGGTCCATAACTCTCTAAAATTCCTCTAGTAAATGTAATCAGTTCTAAATTATAAGATGTTTAGCTTTTTATGGCATTGAGTTGCCAAAACTTTGTAAGTGAAAGTTGGTGAAAATTTACATAACTAAATAATAAGTAGTCAAAATAAATTGCTTTCAATTTTTGAAAATTTAAAGTCAATTCCCTCCCAATAAAAAAAAAAAATATATATATATATATACATATGTATATATATATATATATATATTTTGGATATACCTGAAGATAATTCCGGAACGATGTGTATGTGTGTATGAATGTGTGTTTATTTGTGTGTTAAAAAAGATAAACATTTTTTTGTAGCACACATTTGCGATTCAAGCTTGCTGTTTAGTTCTGCTGCTGCTGGCGGCACAACGCCATTGCTCGGTTCGCACGAAGCCCTAGAAGACGAAATAAAGCGTTTGCGCGAACGTCTGCATACAGTTGAGTCAGAGAACCAGGCTCTCAATACGAAACTCTCACAGCAGCAATGGGATTTAGAGAATCGCTTAGCCGAAATCGAAATGCAAATTTGTGGTGTCTCATCAACGTCCAGTTTGGATCCCGAGCACGAGACCGAAGAAATGGAACGCAATCGCGAAAGTATCATATAACACGGGAGCGAGCTGCCCAATCAGCCGATCGGTATGGTGTACACGTACATATCATGTTCCTCATTAAATCCACTAATAATCAAAACGAAATCAAAACAAACAAAAAATTCAACAAAAAAAATATATAAAAAAAACCAAAACCCCCCCAAAAAAAAGAACATGGAACAACCCTCCCATATGCATACCTACATTCATTTCAGTTTTCACACTCATCATTGTTGGTATTTTTTCCCATCCAAAATTTCTCTATGCGACCTCCAAACTCATTAGCCATTAACTAGCCAAGTAACGCTTTGATCGCTCTCTCTCTCTCTCTCTCTCAGTTTCATTCTTTCCTGTAAATACTTGCATATTTGAACATACCCCATACATAAAAGATAATTATATTATAAAAGTAAAACTCGATATTGCCATCGCATTGACATCGATATCAATATCGATATCGTCATCGACATATTTTCGCATCGTTCATTCCATTCTCATATTTAAGATATGTATTTCACTAAATTCATTTGGTCAACACATGCGATCAATTCCAAATAATCAAAATAAAAAACTAAAACTAGGAGCAGCAGCCACATCATCACCAGCCCTACAAGAAGCAACATCACTACCGAATACAGCTGTCAATATTTCAAATCCGAATCAAATGCCAACAACAAATGGGCTCGAGAGGATCATTTGGCTCAAACGTCAGACAAATATGGCAACACAAACACCCAAAACATCGAAGAGAACATCATGCGCTCATTTGAAATCGTTGACTAAGCCTGCAACCGCAGCAGATTGCCCTAATGGTCGGCTCTTACATCGGACAGCAAAATATTCATCTATATAAGAATGAATTTATTATCTACACCATCCACTACGGAAGGATCTCTACAGAAGTTGTTCGATTACTTCAAAGACATTAAACAGACAGTGACAGAGACAGAGATACAGACAGAGATATAGATGTAGATAGAGATAGAAATAGAAATAAGATAAAAATAGAAGTAGAAATAAAATTAGAAATAGAGATAGAGATATAAATACAGATACAGATAGATCTAGAGCTAGAGATAGAGGTAGAGGTAGAGAGGGAGAGAGAATGAAAAGGTGCCAAAGAAAAAATTGTAAATAAATTTCAAAACTAATTATTCAAGAAAAACGACTCAAACTCACGCAGCTTAATCATAAGAATTTATAGATAGACCGAAACATAAATTTCATAGATAAATGTTTGGATTCCATTGATCGAGGGCAACTAAATTTATTCCTCACATATTCAGCTAGGACATGAGACAGAGCTCCCCATAATAAGTTGCCGGTAAAAAAAAAGTCCGTTCATAGAAAAACAAGCTGATGCTAAAAAATAAAGATTGAACTAAATCTATAGCAGATTGACGGAAATAATTTCGTCCTTAAGGAGTTCGCTGCTACAAAAAGTTTTCGACTCAACTTTTCTCTTAAAATATTTAATTTTTAATTTTTCACTTACCTTTTATCACAGGATTTTGTCACTCAGCCAACATGAAAGCGCCGTGGTCGAAATGTTGCCAATAGTCCTGACAGGTAGCATTTGAATTTGAATTTCTCCATGAATTTGAAATTGATCGGATATTTATACCGCACCGAAATGAACTAAATAAAGAAAGTAATATTCATGAATGCTGAATTAGCAAAATTACAAATTTTTATTATAGTCTACCTAATTTCTCTCGGCTTCTGAGACCATGTTGTAATGCGATGCTATGAACAGGTCCGACATTCCTTAAATACAATTCGCTTCCTCAGTCAGATCGACCACAGTGACGAGAGACCATATTTATAGTTTCTCATTCTGTTCGTTGGCTTCGACTCCCTCTGGGCTTTGAATTCTTGATAGGAGGAGATTCTCGTTCCTCATTTTTTTTTTTTTTTTTTTTTTTTTTTTTTTTGTGTATAGGTAACAGTCAATGAAGCGAATCCCTAGAGAGAAAAATATTCATTATTTCAAATGGATTTTGTTGTAATCAGATCCGACATATGGAATTAAGATTTTTCTCAGATTCGCTGAACTGTAATTGAGGGCCGGCATAATTTCCTTTTTCTTCAGAAGTTTACTTAATTTGTTACTAATTTGTTAAAAAAAAAAAAAAAAAATAAATAAATCTTGTAAATAGTTGTGTCTATGACGCAGGAAAAAATTGCATTTTAAAAGCCTGAAAGTTTTGTCGAATCTCGAATCTGCTCGAAACTATCGCATTCCTCAGCCTTTCCGATTTATGAAGAGCAATCCGTAATGTTTACCGTAAGATCATGATTATGATCTTGAGCTCGAGACGAGACAACACTTTTTGTCGGCCCATTCAGGCACAATGACATTTCACATCAACACACAATAAAATGGAATTAAAATTCAAAATAAAATTCAATTCAATTCAATGGAATAAATTAAGCCCATAATGGTGTTTAGGAAAATTAAGTAATTCAATTGCTCATTATTTGTAATTAAAATACATTTAATAATCCATATAATTGTGTATATTGGAAACGATTTACTTTAATAATTAAAAGAATTCAACTATTATAATAATTAAATTAATAATAATAATACCTAATAAAGGAAAAATTTCAAGAACAAAAAAAGAAACTGAAAAAGAAACAGAAAAAGAAGAAGGGCAAACAAAACCCATATGCTTATGACTAGGAAAAATTTATAAAATAAGTGTATAGAAAAAATTATTTGTACAATGGACAAAAATAAAATGAAAAGAACTGCCAAAAAAAATCTAAAAAAGAATTCAAGAATTCTTAAGACAAATGAAAAGTTCATTAGTTCATAAATTTAAAAAAATTTGTAGCAAGTATACAGCAAGCAAAATAAAGAGAAAAAAAAATATTACAAAAAAATAACAACCTCAATAGAAACCAAAACTTGTAGAAATTTTCAAAAAAAAAAACCAGAACTTTATTACAAAAAGCAAAATTATAATTTTAAAAAGAGCCAAATATCGACAAGGAATTTTCAAAGAACGACTACGAAGTATATATGAAATTACATTTTGAATATATTAGAAATTGAATAAAAGAATAAATTATTTATGTATATGGCATTTCAAATCAATACAAAGCTAGCCTAATGTACATACATTTTGTAGTGTTAGAACTAGAAATGACTTTAAATTTACAGAAGGACTTAGGCGGACAAGACAAAGATGTGAGTGAAAATATGCCATGAAACATGTGAAAAGAAGGCTTGCCTAAAAAGACCAAAAACAAAAACTGTATTTAAGCTATTAAAAGTCTTGAGAAAAAATGTAAAAAAAAAAATATATACATATAAAATATATAAAAAAAAACAAAAAAGTCGAAAGATATCCAAGGATAATCGATGACCTTTATTCAATTTTTGTGAAATATTTGTGTGTGTATAATGACAAGGATTATAAGAGATTTATATTTCAAAGAAATTTTCAAGATACTTCTTCGGTGTGCAAAATGAAGGTGAGCATTTTATATAAGTAATTTTTTTTTATATTTATTTCTATTTTTTTATATTAATGGTTTAAATGGCATATATGTATGTATGTATTCTAAAATGAAAACATTAGTTATTACAATCTATGGTACTCTTTATTCGTTATTTGAGTAGACCAAAAATATCTCCAACAAAGGATTTTAGAGCTTTTGTACACAAGGTATTTCTAAATTCGGTTTACGGGACTTATATTTTTTGGGTCCATTACGAACATTATCATCTTAATCATGACCATTGTTCATACAGCTATTAATGAGAATCCGTGCCCGGTTTCTTTGTAACGACTCTGATTCAATTGAACCGATCGACTCGGAAAGTCAACTTTTTTCAAAGCCAGAAAAACTAGATGATCGTGTGAGCTTATGTGAAAGCAAAAATTTGGTAAACGCTTCTTGGTCTTCAAGTAAACATAGTTTACTATATAAATATAACAGCAATGAAGCATATCTAAAGGAGATTAAATTTATTCACTTTTTACAGCTTTATACAATCTAATAAACAGGCTGCAAATGTTTCTGATTTTATTTCTCTGAAAAACGTCCCCAAAATATTTTTTAAAAAATGTTCCAAGACTCATTAATAGGCTATTCAGACTAGTAGCTAAATCTGCATTTAGAGCTGAATTCTGCAATTATCCGTGCGGATTTTATGATATTTTCGCAGCAACACTGGCGGAAAAAGTACAAAATAAACGACCCGATTCTGAATATTCCCGGGGAATTTACTTTTCACGACAGTAAGCTTCTTTTCTTTTTAATATTTTGGGGAAGAAATTTGGTGGGGATTGGGTGTTTGGTCCATAGTATGGATTCCATACCCATAAATTTCCTTACCCTATCTATTTAAAAAAGGAGATTTTTAGATACGAGAAAAGTCAATTCCTTGGAAATTCGTTCCCCGAGAATATTCACAAAAATTTTATTCTGGGCAACATAGCCCAGCAACAGCCCAGCTGGTTGACAAAGCCCAGCTGATGCAAATTGTAAAAAATCGATAAATGTGTATTTAGAAGAAAAGAAGCCCCTATTTTGTGAATGAAAACAAAGTTTCTTCTTTTCAAATATGGCATCACAATTATTTTGAGAAGCTTTTTCCTATTCATTTTTGTCTTGTTCCAAAAACATTCAACAATAAAGCCGCCAACTTTGAAATACATAAGTCAATGAGGGACACCCACCTCTATCCACAACATGACTGAGAATTTGTTGGAATTGTTGCATTGTACTTAAATTTGAAACCAACGGCACTACTACTGAATTATCATTTATTGTTTAAATCGTATTTTTTTCACATGAGTGATGATTACGATATGATAGACAATCTTCTGGACTGGTTGATAAAATATTGCTATGAGGGACTACAAATGTGACTACGCAAGAGTTCCGCCGAGTACGGGACA
>CM035806.1:17678723-17688723 GCA_020466095.1 Chlorops oryzae | reverse complement strand
TTAGGCTTTTGGTTAAACGAAAGACTCAAGAGACGAACTTCTTAAAGAAATTAGACCATTCTTTGACGCAAATTAGCTCTCTCTCTCTCTCTCTCTGTCGTCATTGTTCGCCACCTCTCACTCTCTCGCTCCCTGGAGATCATAATAGAGATATTGAAAATTATGATTTTGAAAAATTTTTATTAAATAGTATTGATCGATATCAAACAATATCAAGGACATTTATTTTTACCATTCTTCAAGAATAAATTAATGTTGAAATATATGTTTTGCTTTTCTTAATGCCGATACCTACGCACCACACGACGGATTGTCTTGTAATGGTAGCCGCCATCGTGGTGAGCGGGCTTGAAACTATCGAAGTTGTGGCGTGCCCGATGACGTCGTCCGCGAGGACTATGATTTCTTATTGGCTCAACGACTGGCTCCCGCACTGGAGCAGGCTGTTTGTATTGATGATGATACTCATCTGGGGCGATAAAGCTGTTCAGATGTTGTGCTAACTCTTGTTGTTGTATGGCTGCTTGATATTCACGATCTTGATGATTCTCATCGTGAAGACTAAGATGTTCATGATCATGATCATGATCATGATCATGGTCATCATGATGACTATGACTCTGTTGATCATCATATTCAACGGGAGGGATATAACTACTAATTGGTTGTGAGAGCTCTTGATGATGCACGGCAGCAGCGTGTTCATATTCGGAAGATTGTTGAAAATGTTCACCCGACTCAGACGCTATGTAACTGGCCATAACAGGTACTTCTTGATGGAATTCGGCGGGCTCATAGAGCTGATGGTGCTCGAAATTTTCATGGTGTACTGTCTGCGGCTGAAGATATTTCACGTGCGATTCAGGTTGATGATATTCATAGCCATTTGATAGTTCGGAGAGATCAGCGACAACACAACTCAGTGAGACTGCTGTCATTAGGAAATTTAGAAAATTCTGCAAAAATTTTTCATTTTTTTTTCAATTAATCACAAATCAATAGTTTCAAGAAAAACATTAAAGTACCTACCATTTCTAGTTCTTGTTTTATTTTTGAGACACAGTGCAGTGGTTATTCACTCGGCTGAAGTTAAAATGTTTTGTTGCTTTCAATCGTCAACGATTGACCTTTTATACCGATTTGAAGACTTGTAACTTAACAAATCAATACGTTTAATGAACAATAGAAAGTAATTTGGTGATAGGAGAGATGAAAAAATAAAATGAAACACTTTTCCATTCACTAAATGGGAAGCTGTGCAACACTCTAAATTTATTGATAGTCCCACATTTAAGACTTAAGCCCGACAGTTGCAGTTACAAAATCTGAAAGCCACATTTGGAAATCTGATTTTACTTTTATCACAAATATTTGCTAATATTCGCATAATTTAACCAGTTGCTTTTGTTATTGTTATTGTTTTTTTTTTTTTTTTTTTGTCATGGAATGCATAAAATATTGCATCCATTATGGTGGCTTATAAGATATATGGAAAGCTTGCATTACCTTAAAATTTCTTCATGGTTTTTTCCCATTTTTGTAATGAAAGATATTTTTCCTAACGTTTGGAAGAAGAAAACAGGGGATTTTTATTGGGTTAACAAATATTAAAAATACGAACTAACAAAATAGTGGAGAGAGAGAGAGAGAGAAAGGGTGAGTGAAGAGAGGGGGAGGGACAGATTGACAGAAGCAGGAAGAGATTTAGAAAGCGAAATATGTAAAGAGGGAATAGGAGGGAAGAGAGAAAGAAGCCGACCGGGAAAGAATGAATGAAAGAGATAGAGACAGCGAAATCAAAAGAATGAAAAAGAGGTATAGAGAGAAAGAAAGAAAGATAAAGATAGAGAAACAGTGAAGACAATAGTGAAAGTAAAGAAAGAGAGAGAAAGATATGAAAAGAGAGAGAGGAAGAGAGAAAGAAAGAGAGAGAAAGAGAGAGAAAGAGAGAGAAAGAGAGAGAAAGAGAGAGAAAGAGAGAGAAAGAGAGAGAAAGAGAGAGAAAGAAGAGAAAGAGAGAAAGAGAGAGAAAGAAGAGAAAGAGAGAAAGAAGAGAAAGAGAGAAAGAGAGAGAAAGAGAGAGAAAGAGAGAGAAAGAGAGAGAAAGAGAGAGAAAGAGAGAGAAAGAGAGAGAAAGAGAGAGAAAGAGAAAAGAGAGAGAAAGAGAGAGAAAGAGAGAGAAAGAGAGAGAAAGAGAGAGAAAGAGAGAGAAAGAGAGAGAAGAGAGAGAGAGAAAGAGAGAGAAAGAGAGAGAAAGAGAGAGAAAGAGAGAGAAAGAGAGAAGAAAAGAGAGAGAAAGAGAGAGAAAGAGAGAGAAGAAAGAAGAGAGAAAAAGAGAGAAAGAGAGAGAGAAGAGAGAGAAAGAGAGAGAAAGAGAGAGAAAAGAGAAAAGAGAGAAAAGAGAGAGAGAAAAAGAGAGAAAAGAGAGAGAAAAAGAGAGAAAAAGAGAGAAAAGAGAAGAGAGAAAAAAGAGAGAAAAAGAGAGAAAAAGAGAGAAAGAAGAGAGAAAAAGAGAGAAAAGAGAGAGAAAAAGAGAGAGAAAAAGAGAGAAAAAAGAAAAAGAGAGAAAAAGAAGAAAAAAAGAGAGAAAAAGAAAAAGAGAGAAAAAAGAGAGAAAAAGAGAGAAAGAGAGAAAAAGAGAGAAGAAAAAGAGAGAAAAAGAGAGAAAAAGAGAAGAAAAAAGAGAGAAAAAGAGAGAAAGAAGAAAGAAGAGAAGAAAAAGAGAGAAAAAGAGAGAAAGAAAGATAAAGAGGAAGGGAGAGAAAGATAAAGAGGGAGAGAAAGATAAAGAGAGAGAGAGAGAGAGAGAGAAAGAGAGACAACGACAGACAAAGAAATAGAAAGAGACAACGAGAAAGAAAGAGAGATAAAAAGACATAGAGAGAGAAAGCATATTCCGCATGATAAATTATGGGGGCTTCATAAATTATGAATCATATTCATCCAAGTATAGAGCAAATTCATAAGTTATTTCGAGTGAAGCTAACTTCAATCAAATTTATGCGATTGCCCCTATAAAAATGAAGCGTTCAAATAATTTTATGAAATTTCCTGTTCGAAAACATGCCTTTTTTTGCAGGTTTATTGAATTATGGTATATTATCTGTCTGTGTGAATTTTCCAATTAACTCTTTTTTTTAATTAAAATTCAAGAGAAGAGCCGCACATGGCTGTAGGGAAATTTCATTTTGATATTTTCGTGTTTTGTTGCCTCTTTCATCATCATCATCAAGTAACAATATGAGAGCTGTTTGAATATTTTCTGTTTTTTTTTTCCATTCTTCATACAACAAACAAATATTGCTTTTTTTAATTTCATTTTCCAGAATCGCTTTTGTTTTTATTCGGAAATAAATTAGTTCTGAGTTAAAATGGATTATGGGTAGATTTGCTCAAACGAAATATGCATTTGTAAATATTGATGTTGAGGAAAAGCAATCAAAACTAGAAATCATCATCGAAATCATCAATTTGAATTGGTAATAAAATTTTCATTGAATTTATTATTTATTTTTATTATTGTTTTCATATTTTGCGAAATTTCTTCTCATCTTCTCATCAGATACATGTGAGTGAAATAAAGGACAAAAATGCCACAAAAAATAAAAAAACTTTTCCGTGGGAGTTCATTTCAAAATTAACCGCGTTCAGTTTTTTTTTTTTTTTTTTGTTTTATGATTGCTTATGTATTTACCCATATTTATTAATATTATATTTTCGATTCCGCCTACGGGTATATGGATGTGTAGATCGATGAAAAGAGTCAAAATTAATTTCGGTTATTTGCTGCAAGACGACTCAACGAGGGCAAGCTTAACTCAATATTGTGTTGTTATTGAATTAAAGTTTGAACGAATATTAAGGCAAAAAGCGGTCGAGCCCGACTTTCTTACACTCTTTTTCTTCTTTGTACAGGCGTCGCTCTTACAGTGCTACCAGCCTAGGGCCAATATTACCACGCTGTTTAAATCATATTTAAATAAAATTCGAATTTTTTTTTAAATGGGATTTGACAGTTCTTTCCATTTAAATAATTTTTAAATATCTTGATTATATTGGCCCTTAGGACACCCTAAATTAGGGGGATTTTCTCCTTCTCAGGAGTTTTTTAGGGTAGGAATTTTTTCGAGGTAATCGTAAGGGTAAACTGTTCTTACTTGGGGCCCTAAGACAGTGCGTCTAAAGACAATATTTTTAAACGCAATGAATAGTATTTTAAGCTGTATTGATGTTGGGCCTACAATAAGGTACATTTACATACATACAAACATACATGTCTTGATGTATGTTAGTAACGGCGATATGGCGACTATTAAATTTTCGTTTAAGTTATGGAAAACTCCTATTACAGCCGTGACTCATTTACCGACCCTTTAAAAGTAAATATTTTGAACGCCAGGTTTCATTTAACAACAAGAAAAATGAAAAAAATAGATTAGCAGTATTAGGTATAGATCTAATAATATGGCAAGGGACTGCATTACCCCAAGTTACCAAAAAGTTCCATTAAGTTAGCCCATTTTGAAGCGAGCAGACTCGTGAAGAGGAGGACTTTTCTTTGAGTATCCAAAAAACATTCGACTAGAAAAAGATCCTAAGCCTGCTTTGAACAGAAATGAGAATAAAAGTTTGGGCCTAGTCCATGGAGAAGAAACTAAATTCTATTACATAAAGGGTCGTAGTCTTCAACCCAGCTTAAGAACTTCAAAAGTTTAAATTCCCGAATATATAATATATTATTTTAATCTTCATACCAGTTTAACTCAATCAAATCCCTTTGCTTTATTTGAATTTTGCAAAAATTTTCATACAAAAAATATAAATCTGATTTAAACTCTCCTGCAGACAATAGGGGTATTCACAAAGGCGTGTTAAAATCGTTGGAAAGTCGGAAAATCGGAAAAATGCGACTTCTTAATAATTTTTTAAACTTTTTTTGTATCTTGAACAACTTTTTAAGTAGATAAATTTTTCAGATTTTACGACATTCCTATTTTCCGACGCCTTTGTGAATATCCCTATTATGTTTTCTGAAATCTATAAGCTATAATATACTCATATATATATTTTTAAAATTATTTTTCCGATCATTAAAATAAGAGACATAATCGAAAATGCGTAATTTTAATATTGTTAAAATACTTTTTCCGACCATTGTGAGTAGTAAAACTGCTTTAGGGGGAACAAAATTTCGAGGTTGGCATCACTGCCCTGTTAGTAATGTCTGATGGGACGCATCAGTACCAAATCGGGGCGTTGTCTAGTGTGAAAATAAAAAAAAACCGAAAATTAGGCATATAAATAACTCGTCTCCTTCTAAAAGCCTCTTTTTTAAACGAAGTTTTTCAGAGGTTTTGTTTTTCTTACAGTTCACCTGAGAAAATTTTTATTGCTGAACCACCCTCAAATCGTTTGCATGACAAAAGCGGAAACTATTATACAAGCACGTCGATACCGAACGACAATTGATTTCCAGAGAAGTTTGGAAAGCAAACTCAGCTTCGTCAGTGGATTTGCGCCAAAAATCATACGACAAGTGAGCAACATTTGTATCGAACGTGGGGGGTTTTTTTGTTAGTTTTTTGTTTGTTTTTTTTTGTTTTTTTTTTATCGGGAGCCTATGTGCAATTGAATTCCAAATCTATGACTTGACTCACTCCCAGTCACAATCGAACGAACGGACATAACTTGATGCACCCAATTTTTTCGATCCTAATCAAGAGGTGCGATCAAGAATATAAACACTGGATACCCGTTTAAGTAAGGTTTAGGTTTAGCTGTTATGTTACATGATCAGTACAGCTTTAAAATACCCGCTGTAACGTTCGAACCACGGACCGTTGGAACGATATGTAAAAACGAAGTTATCATAGGTATTATTCTTGAAAAGTCTGAAAGGCCAAACACAATCAAAGCTGGTGTTAAAAAAGTTCGATAATCAAAAATTCAAACGATCAACGAAAATAGCTGGGAAAATTGAAAATTGAGACTGAGCCGAAACGAACGTAAATACTGATGCAAACGTTTGTACATAACATTATTTTGGAAAAGTGGGTGTGTTCTCATCAATTCTCGTACAATGCATTGGGCAGAAATGGGAAAATAAACCTCGAGGCAAGCTTTAGTTACAAAAAAAAAAAAAATAATAATAATAATAATAAAAAAAAAGGGCATCAAAGCAATGGAAAAAGCAAATTTTATTTACTGCAACGGAATTTATAATTTTTGATTAATTCTAAAGCAAATGCCTCGAAGAACAACAACATGAAGCTTTTATTGAAATATTCGACACTGATAGCGCAAATTAAGTGTTTTTACCGACAAAAGAAAAAATCATTAAAAAAAAAAATTAAGACAAACGTCAATTTAATATTAAAAATTTGAAAAATTATTATTAAACAAGTAAGAAAGCAAGAGTCGGTCAAGTCCGACTTTGATATACCCGACAATACTGTTGCACTATGTTTTACCTTTTCGTACAGAAGTTACTCACAATTAATATTTGTTGGCTTAACAGTGGCCGGAACACATCGGTTTTTCCCCAAAATTGTTTAACTCGATGTAGAGAGCTAATGTTTTGACTTTGAAGCTCCTACGCCTTCACTTCTACTTCGGAAGTCACAAAAAAGTTGCATTTTTGGGCGTGTCAGTGGACGGATATCGCCCATTTTCAATTAGAATCGTTCTCGGGGCCCAAAATACCTCTTTGACAAATTTTGAAAAGATTGGCCCCGCCGTTTGGTTGGAAATCCGATCACAGACGGACATACGGACTTGTGTCTATTGATTCAATTTTCGATCCTGATCAAGAATATATGTATATATTTATCTGTATATCTACGGAGCTTAGTTCCATCTGTTACGAGATTCGCCCAAAACTAATGTACCCTGATAACGCTGGGTTTAAGAATGCCCCGAAAGGGATCGTTTCGAAATTAAATTAATAGAAATCTTAATATTCAATAACTAGAGGAGTTTGAGGAGCATTTTCCAAAAATATTCTTTCGAACGCAACAAAGAAAATATGTATATCAACCAAGAGCATCACTTATAAATTTAAAAAAAATAAAAAATTGTTTTTTAATTCCACGAATTCAATTCATTTGCGAGTGATTTAAAATTCATTAATTGCTCTTTATTTTTTAAGCGAGAGATGTAGCATGAAAAGGTCAAAAAGGAAAACGAAAATAAAAGTTAGTCTTCATGTAAATGAAAAACAAAGAAAACAAAACGCAAAATAAATGAAAATTAAAACAAACCAAGTTTAAACGACTCATCGTTAAATTTTAACCTTACACGCTCATTTAGACCGCAAGCATAATAGTACAAATACAAATCAAAATGGGACAAATAAAGCGTTAAGTAAGCTTTTAAGCGTTCGCTTGTTTTTCTTTTTTTTTTTTCTTGTTTATTCATTTTAGTTTTTTATTGTTTTATTTTTAAATTTATTTATTTCTTTTTTTTTCATTTCATTTCAAAGGGAGACGACGTAATCCGTTTGTGAAGTGGAAATATAAAATAACTAATGCAGTAGGAAAGAAGAGATTTATTTGCAAACGCTAAACTCTCCCCAAAAGATATTTTTTCGAATAATTTCATTAAGCCTGAATTCCACTTGTTTCTGAAACTGACCGAACTAAAGAAAACTTAAAGGATAAGATGTTCGTTAATGAACGAAGCTCAAATTCTGTTGGCGCTGAAAAGTTAAAAACGACTTGAGAAACTATAAAACGAACTGAAACGAACTTCAGTTAAGAAAAGTTCATTCACAACTAATTGAACCTTTAAGTTAGTAAAGTTAAACCAAAAGGCATGCATAAATATCCTTCGACAGGTCGATATGTACATAGTTTTGATTAAATACGATTGGACTGAAATTGAAATCGAGATTAAATGAAATGGAAAACTAGAAAAATGCTCTTGGCAAAACTGATAAAAGCTGTTTTCAAATTCGATCAACAACATTCAGACGCCCGTTTATGATATGCGCACATGCTTATTTCAATTTATTTATAAATAAATATATATATATATACATTCATATATATATATATATATATACATTCATATATATATATATATATATACATATATATTGTATATATAATTATTTCTTTTTTTTTTAATTTTCAAATATTTTTTTCCTTGAATTATTATTATATTTTCTCCAAATTGCGCTCGCGTACACATGGATTAGTGAATTTTTACCGCCTGACATGCCTTTCGGCAGCTCAATTCAATGCAGTTTTGCAAATGTTCAATAAATGGATGCCGCATTGCAATAGATTTTTTGGTTGCAATCAACATTCCTAATTACATACCCCCAAATGGAGTGGGCTAATCGTTTACAGCACGAATGAACATCATGCAAAAATGAGAAAAGAAATTGTGAAAAATTATAAATAATATTTATTAAATATATTTAAAATAATAATAATAATAAAAATAACGGATTGCCATTGAAATATTCATCAAAGCAAAAACTTTTATTAAGCCGTTTTTCAAAAATGGATATCTCAAAAAATAATTAAGATACAAGTAAGGTAGGTAGGTAGGTAGGTAGGTTGAAGTCGCTGCCACATAGGCCGTTAATCGGCCCATTGTGATACCAAGGAGGTTTTCTTGTGTTTTTGTGAGTGTATATGTCATTTTACGTAGTGTGCCCCTAAGATGCAATTTTTTGAAAAACCAGTGCTAGGCTTGGAATATTACACTCCGTTTCGCCTGTGCCGGGAATTGAACCTCGAACCCTGGAATCAGGGGCGTAGCACGCATCCCCTATGCTATCCCAGAGCCACAAAGATGAAACAAATTTTGAACAAAAAAATGTTATTTAAATTTTACACTGAGAAAATTTTTTTTACAAAATGGGAAATAAAAATTAAATAGTTTTTTTCTTTATATTTTTAAAAAATACCCCTGGGTATTAGGTAGGTTAGGTTAGGTTAGGTTTAACTGGGTGACCTTTAAGACCGAGCATAGACCCCATGGGTCCCTAGCTTTGCCAGTACATGCTGATGCGATGTTGGCGAAAGTTTCTGTTTAGCCTCGGAGCATATAGTTTCCAAAGGCTTTAGAATTCTTCGCGAAGTTTAATATTGTTGACAGATTTTGTTCAGTCAGACACTGTAGATCAATCAGCCATGGCTCGCCAAAGAAACCAAGTCTTGATCGTGCAAGAGCCGGGCAGTGGCAGTCTGTTGAGGGCGTTCCTAGACTCCAACACGAGTTTGGATTTGATAACACCAGATACTAGAGCTTTAATTGCTGCTTGGCTATCTATATGAATATTAATTAGGCTGTTACGAGTTTCTGCCATTAGTGCGAGTTTTTCCGCTTCACCGCTATTTTGAGCTCGTAGCAGTAGGCAGCGGCTCCTACTCCCATCGCCATCTTCGATCCGTCTGTCTAGAAATTGAAGACTTCACCCTGGTGGGATACTTGCTCCATGAGTTCTGTATCAATGGTAGCTTTGAATCATCTTCTTAGATTTGATTGTGGCGTGACATAGTCAAGTTCCCCCGCGAATTCTTCGCCAAGAGAGCTGTGAGGTTATGTATCTGAGAGCTGGGTATTAGGTACCTTTCATTAAAAAATTTTTTTAACAAAATTAAAATGTGGCTTTTTCAGATATTCACAAAAACATAAGCCCATATAGACGCTCTCACTACTGATATGCTGCGGTAGACGTATAGACTAACAAATGTGCGAAATATGGTAGAAAAGGCATCACTCATACGGCCCTTTCATGAGGCCGCACTCGGTATATAAAAAAATCACTTTGTATGCCGTTTTAAGTATTTTCAAAACTAATGAACTGTTTTATTTCCATTTATTGTCAGATGTATTTTTAATTCTAGCGTTGGAAAGGCGCTGGACCGGGGAAAAGGTCGAGACGGCAACACACAGAGAGAGAAAGAGAGAGAGAGAGAGAGTGAGAGGAGAGAGGGGAAGAGTGGGATCAACTAGTTATATATATCAATGATTTATTTATAAATTT